>OX359290.1:8072002-8460195 GCA_947179395.2 Pulicaria dysenterica
TATCCAAGATAACCCCCAAATTCCAATTAAAGCTCTTCAAGAACAAATACAGAGGAAGTTTGAACTAGGGATTTCAAAGATGAAGCTTTTAAGGCAAAGACAAAAGCTTCTACCCTTCTGAAAGGAGATCATACTTCACAGTATGGGATTTTGAGAGATTATTACCTTGAGGTTATGAACAAAAATCCAGGAAGTACAATAAAGATTGAAGTTGAGGAAAGTCCTAACCCTAATGCAGTGACTAGGCAATTTAAGAGGATATACATTTGTTTGGGTCCTCTGAAATTAGGGTTTAAAGCTGGATGTAGAGAGTTAATTGGCTTGGATGGGGCTTTCATGAAAGGCACATACCCGGGTCAAATCTTGACTGCAGTTGGGTTGGATGGCAACAATTCAATCTACCTGTTTCATATGCCATTGTTGAAGCAGAGATTCTCAATTCCTGGACTTGGCTCCTTGAATGTCTAGGGGATGATCTTGAGTTGACAACAAATTCCAACTTCACTTTTATAAGTGATAGGCAAAAGGTATGTATATTTTAACTACAACTTATATTGTATATTTTAATGATTAACTATTAACTGTTAATTGTATATTAATTTAATTATATCAGGGCTTGATTCCAGCAATTGCAAGAGTATTTCCTTCTGCTGAACATAGGTATTGCCTTAGACATATCCATGAGAATATGAAGCAACTCTGGAAGGGAAAAGCATACAAGGACTTGCTTTGGAAGTGTGCAACAAGTACAACAGTTGAGGAATTTAAATTGGGAATGGAAAAAATGAAAGAACTCAATCCTGCATGTGCAGAATGGCTATCCAATATACCACCACATAGTTGGAGTAGATCCCATTTCTCAGGTTTGTATTATTTTTTATAAATGAATTATAATATTTTATGTTAAGTTATAATATAAATAAATTATAATTAAAAATCAAAACTTTCATGGACCAGGAAGGGCTTGCTGTGATATCCTTTTGAATAATATATGTGAGGTTTTTAATAGACAATTGGTTGATGGGAGGGATAAACCAATAATTATTGCCTTAGAGTATGTTAGAGAATACTTGATGAAAAGAATTGTGAATGTTCAAAATGTTATTGAAAAATGCACTACTCCACTTACCCCATCTGTAACAAAAACATTAGAGGTAATTAAAAAAGAGGCTGCACAGTTTAAAGTGATATGGAATGGTGGTTCAAAGTTTCAAGTAAGTGGTCCTTGGATGGACCAGTGTGCGGTTGATACTAGTGAAAAGGTTTGTACATGTAGGAAATGGGAATTGACAGGTATACCATGCAAGCATGTTGTGGCTGCTATCTGGAATATGTCACTAAATAATCAGGATGTTAGGTTGATAGAACACTGGGTTGATAAAGCTTATTGGGTGGATACTTGGAGGCAAGTCTACTCTTTCAAGGTTGGTCCAATCAATGGAAGGAAGCTGTGGCCAAAGTCTGATGTCCCTACTAAGCTCACAGCACCAAAAATACATAAACAAGCAGGGAGACCAAAGAAGAAAAGAAGAAAGGGTCTTGATGAAGTTGAGAACAAGAACAAAGTTGGCAAAATGTCTAGATCAACAAAGCATCTTTCATGTGGCAAGTGCAAGAAGGAGGGTCATAATGTGAGGACTTGTCCGGATAAGTAACTTTCCTGTCTGTAATTTGACTTCTTTTTTTATGTAACTTAGTTGGTAATTGTGCACTGTTGGAACCATGTAGTTCCGGTTTGAACATTGAAACTTTGGCACTACTTTTGTTGCACTTTAGATTCCTTACATGTTTGGCAGACTACTATTTGTACTTTAAGCCAATTGTCTATTCGGATTTCAACTTTTAATGGCATGGATTTGACTATTAAAATTTCCTATTTATTTAATGCCACAGATTTATTACCTTTTTTTGTCTATAAATTGAAACCTTACCATTGGTTTGTAACACACAACAATCAAAATGGAGGCACCTGATCACTTTCTCATCTAACTTCAAAAACATAACATCAAAGGTGGAAGGGTGGTAATAAAATATAACTTACTTTAGTACATACTATTTTTGAATGTCATATATCATAACCACTTGTTGTCCTTAACAGACTATCCCTGCAAACTTTGTGAGGATGCATGGCCTTTACAGGTTTGACAAGTGTCTTGTACTAGTTGATGGATAGTTGTTTGAATCGTCTTTGAAAGTAATTCATGATCATCGAAGATCAAAAGAACACCCAGATCATGTTTGCATCAAATCATCCTTTCGCGACATATGCATTACCAACAACTGGCCACAAAATTGTTGTTTGAGGTTCAATCTAGAAATTCATGAACAGAGCTATTACCAATTGAGGTTCATGGTCACTAGAGAGAATGACCAACCTGGTGAAGTTATTGAAATTGATTAAGACTAAAACTAAGTGTTTCTTTATGTTTGGGGATGAATTATGTATGTTTCTTTATCTTAGCACTGTAATGTTTCAGTTTGTATGTGTAATGAATCATCTTATGGAACAGTTGGGGATGAACAAACATGAAAATCATCAAACACACAACAATAACATAAACACAGTAGAATAACATAATAAAACTTCATTTTTGTCATACCAAAACACAAACATCAAACAACCCTACATCTTGCAAACATCAAACAACACTACATCTTGCAAACATCAAACAGCCCTAAACCCTAAACATCAAAAAACAAAAAACCCTAAAAAAACACTAAAACAGGGCATAAACGAGGAAGATAACCCAAGATGAAATCAGATAAACCTTCATCCTCCTAATTGTTGCATTCTTCTGTTTGATTTCGTCTTCAAGTCTGTTCTTCGAGTTCAACAAACCTGGTATAATGTCCCTTGATCTTGCACACATCACTGGGTTGAGCCATCCGATGAAGGTACAATTCGAAGCCCTATTTGGACATGCGTAAAATCTTCTGCTAGGGTTAGTAGTTGTCCAAGATGTCCTAATGGTTGCTTGCCTTCCACACCAACAAATCACCATGGTCGATTGCTGAAGAAACAGAACTTTTTTTTGCACATGGGAAGAACATACGATCGAGAATCTTGAATACGAGAACAAATAGGCGGGTATGGGGGACAGGGATGTGAAAGGAGTAGTGTAAATGACAAAAATAGCCCTCACGTGAATGGCACATGCGAGGTTTAACGGGACAAATAAACGTCCGTTTGGTCTAAGGACCACCGGTGTTACAAAGTATGTAGTTCAGGGACTCACAGTGTAATAAACGTAGTTCAGGGATTCAGAGTGAAATAAGTGACATAGTTCAGGGACTCAGAGTGTAATTTACTCTAGAAATTATTTAATTTGTTGGATTTTTGTCTTTTTCATATACCAAAATGTGATATAAAAATAAATTAAGATGTACAAAAAAAACCATTATTTAATTTATCCAAAGTGTTTTGGGTAGATTGCTCCATAACCGTCTTCTTAGTTAACTAAAAACATCAAATTGTGTAATTCATTGTCAAACATGTGTGTTACATATCTCGGTGACTAGTTTTTACAATTAACAAAAATAGCAACTTGTGTAATTCACAATCAAATATATGTGTTAGAATTTAATATCTGAACTAGGAGTGAGCATGAAACCTACTGAAACCGACCAAACCAAGACAAGTGACTGGTTTGGCTGGCTCAACAAATGCAATGTCAAATTGGTCATTTTTAATATGTAATGATCGACCTTAATAGTTTGATACTTTGGTTTGTGGTTTTTATTTAAGTAAATCCTATAAATTGTACCTTTGTTTTTAAATTAGTACTTTTTTTTTTTTTTGAAAAGCAATACCATATAAATACCATACCACCGAAGGTTATTACAACTCAAAGAAACTATGTTTTGCAAGATGCAAAACCAAAACATAAACTCGCTTTTTGAACTATCTAAATGTACATAACATGCACAAACCCAATTTGAGAAACCAACCCCCTGCTTTACCCCTTTTGAATGCCTGTGAGATAATCTGAATCTATGCCCACTCCCACGATACCCAGCAACCACTGCTACTATTTCCTTTATCAATTCTTTATCCAACCAAGATTTAACCATTCAGCACATGAAAACATTTGCTTTCCACCTCGATGCAGAAACCAGAAAAACGTTTGTTGCTGGAAGTAAGAGAATTCATATTGGATATTTTTTCTTTTACCTTCAAATACTACCGAGTTCCTGTTTCTCCAAATAAGGTACAAGAAGCTCCATACCACCATTTCCCACATTTTTCTAAGATCTCCATTCCAACCTTCCTTCCCTTCGCAATTAAGAAAGTCTTTGACTGCCTCCACATTGCTAATTGGATAATCCCACCACTTTAAAACTTTCTCCCAAACTTTCTTAACCTCCCTACACTTTAGGAGAGCATGTTCTGTACTTTCTACCTCTTCCATGCATCTTGGACACAATACCGTATCTACATCTATGCCCATCTTACCAATCCTTTCTCTAACTGGGATTTTTTTATGTTTGACTTTCCATATGTGAATTGAAACTTTTTTAGGTAACCACTTATTCTATTTGGTATTTGGAGCATTATTGTTTACCTTTAAAAATTTTGAATCAATCATCTCTTTCATAGCTTTAACAGAGAAAGTATCTTCCCTATCTACCAACCATTTTAGCCCATCTTCCTGATCCGTCGCCGGTTTCCACTCCCCAATCCTCGCCTGCATCCTCTCTATCTCGCTTACCTCTCTTCCTCTAATCTGTCGACTCCAGCTCCACTTCCATTTCCATGCCTTATCTTCAAAAACGCCACAGTCCTTGATCGAGACTTGTTTATTCTCTGCGATCCTATGCAACCTTTGGAGCTCATCTCGTAATCTGAACGGTCACAGCCATATGTCATTCCAGAAGCTAGTCGACGAGCCATCTCCTACCTTCTTTCCTATCATACACGCGTTTGGGTACCGAAGTATGGTAATTTGAGAGAATTAATTTTAAATGAGGCTCACAAATCCAGATTGTCAATACATCCAAGTAGTACGAAGATGTACCATGATTTAAAGACTCGTTATTGGTGGCCGACAACGAAAATGGATATCGCTCGATTTGCTGAGACATATCATATATGTGCACAAGTTAAAGTTGAACATCAGAAACTATACGGATCGTTGAAACAGTTAGAAATACCTGAATGGAAGTGAGATCATATCACGATGGATTTTGTAACTAAACTTCCACGAACTCCGAGGGGTCATGATATGATTTGGGTTATTGTTGATAGATTGACCAAGAGTGCACATTTTATTGCTACAGCTGAAACTGCTTCTTTGAGTAAATTGGCACAACTGTATATTGATGAGATAGTATCAAGACATGGAGTTCCGTTATCTATTGTCGAGACTCGAGATTTGTATCTAATTTCTGGAACAGATTACAACATGAATTGGGGTCCAGGGTAAATTTGAGTACAGCCTATCATCCACAGACAGATGGTCAATCAAAGAGAACAATTCAGACTCTAGAAGATATGCTTCGAGCTTGTGTGTTAGAGTTTGGTGGTTCATGGGATTCTCATTTGCCTTTAGTTGAATTTGCGTACAACAATTCTTATCATTCGAGTATTGGTATGCCACCGTATGAGATGTTGTATGGTCGTCCTTGTAGAACTCCAACTTGTTGGTTAGAAGCTGGGGAAAAGCAATTTGCAGGACCTGATATTGTACAGATGACAGCTGATAAGGTTGCTATTGCTCGGGATAAATTAAAAGCTGCAAGGGATAGACAGAAAATGTATGCTGATCCACGTCGTTGACCGGTGTCGTTTGTTGAGGGAGAAATGGTTTATTTAAAAGTATCTCCGTGGAAAGGGGTAATTCGTTTTGGTAAACGCGGGAAGTTGGCTCCCCGTTACATTGGACCTTTCAGAATCAGACGAGTAGTCAATGATCAGACAGTTGCTTTGGATCTTCCTGATGAATTAGCTGGTATTCATGATACCTTCAATGTATGTTATATGCGCAAGTGTAATGTAGAGGATCAGACACAGGTTCTACTAATACAGGATATTCGTGTGGATATGAATCAGAGACTCATTTAGGAACCAGTGGAGTTACTGGATCGTAAAGTGACCAAGCTGAGAAAGAAACGAATACCGATGGTTTTGGTCAAGTGGAAGCACAGTCTAGGTTCAGACTTGACTTGGGAAACCGAAGCCGACATGAGGAGCCGGTATCCTTCTTTGTTTGAGCGCGAAGAGATTCCGAGGAAGGAATCTTCTTAAGGGGTAGATTTGTAACACCCTCTCAACCGGCCTAGAATTATGAGGTAATTAATTAAGTTAATCTTGGGATTAATATTTGATTATGTGGATTAAATGTTTTTATGTGATTAAATTAGTTAATTAATTAGTGTGTAAGTTGGTGGATTGATGAGGTGTCCTCGGTTGGACACTTAACCCCAAACAAAACACCTCATCTCAATTGTACATGCAAAATTAGAAAGTGGGAAGTGTGTGTTTTGTGCTCTCGGCCGAAGGAAGAAAATAACAAGAAATTCATCTTCATTTTCTAACTTGGATTAATTGACTTCATTTCTAAAGAATCTGAATTATTGAGGCTAGTTTAATTAACTTAGAATTGTTGTTTGTATTTCGGTTTTGTATAATTAGAAAGAATTCCGATTGATGCTTCATGAATTAATAAATTTAGGATGTTGCATTCTAGAATTGATCAATGATATATGTTCATAATATGCTTAGAATGATTTCTGGAAACATGGATTATATGCATGCTTAAAATCAGATGAGAATTTAAGTTAGAAATCGATTTTGTTCTTGAATATATGAGTTATTCGGAATTAAGGTTTGAGTTAATCGGAATTGGTGAATTCCGAATAGATTAGATCGGAATTGTGACTAATTCCGAATAAAATGTTAGAATCCAGGTTAATTTCCGATCAGAATTATCGGAATTGGACAAACCCGAACAAAAGACTAATTGCCCTAACATTTTACTCGGAATTTCATATATTCGGAATTATGAATATGCCTATACTCGGAATTTAATTTTATTCGGAATTATGATTCATCGGAATGTGCCTATGCTCGGAATCAAACTATGATTTCATCGGAATTGATGTTAGTCGGAATTGTCTATTTTGCTCGGAATTGGGTTATAGTCGGAATTGGCCTTTCACTCGGAATCCGACTTTGATCGGAAATGGATTCAATCGGAATATGGATTTTAGAGTTATTCTCAACAATCAAACTATGATTTGAAATACATGATATATATATATACATATATGAGAATATAACATGTGATGTATGAATACATATGATATTTATTATAAATCAGTATTGTGAATTGAATACTGACTTGTGGTTATCTAATCTCAGGAACTGAGAAGACTCAGTGAACTAGACCACTGAGTGTGCTACAATCTTGCTGATTGTGGTGAGTGGATTTATATCTACTGATATACAGGATATGATATCCTATTGTTACTTGCTCATTGGACTGTATGTCTTGATTTTGAATATGTATACATGTTACCTTTGGAGATCAGCATGGGGGATTTTCGGCTGGGCTTGGTTTAGGGATATATAGTATTAGCACACGGTTTGATTTGCATTTGTTGTATTTGATGGTGCTAATATTGTTATCCATGTAACTGAGCCATCGGTAAACCTTGGTTTTGGCCGACCTTGGTTGTAGGTGGTTGCAACACCGTCGGTTCTCCTTGATTTATGAGCCTGGTGTTTTGGGCATGTTTGCCTTGTGTATGTTTAGATATTTGTTCTCTCACTTAGCTTTGTGCTAATTCCCCACTAGATTGTTTTGCAGATCCTCCGCAGTGAGTTTCTTGATGATGATGACTGGGAATTTTGGACAGACCATAACTCTGATGTCAAAATTTTGGATAGAGCCTGATTTTGTAATTAACACTGTAAATGGCATTTTATGTAAATGATAATCAGTCAAATTTGTGTTTATCTTTGATTTTGTTATAATTATATGTATTAAGCTTCCGCACGCTATTTTATGTTAATTAAAAAGTACAGTGTTACAAATTGGTATCAGAGTCCTGGTTTGAGGATTTGCATGAATGATTTGTGCAACACTCGAACCGAGGCTCTGGTCAGTCCAGTATTCCCAGGGTGGGTAATTAGTAGTGAAGCTGTGATGAATTGGAGTGCTCCGAAAACACCGACAGAAATCAAAAGTTTTCTGGGATTAGCAGGTTATTACCGCAGATTTATCAAAGATTTCTCTAAGTTGGCTGGTCCGTTAACTAAGTTGACTCGAAAGGATGTTCCGTTTCAATGGAATTCAGCTCAGGAAAATGCTTTTCAGACTTTGAAGCAACTTTTGTGTCAAGCTCCTGTTCTTTCATTGCCAGAGGGTTCAGAAGATTTTGTTGTCTATTGTGATGCCTCGCATGCTGGGTTGGGTTGTGTTTTAATGCAGAGGGGTAAAGTAATTGCTTATGCTTCAAGACAATTGAAACCGAATGAACGAAATTACCCGACTCATGATTTGGAGTTAGCAGCAGTGGTATTTGCCCTGAAACTGTGGAGACACTATTTGTATGGAACCAAGTGTACGATCTGCACGGAAAGAGTGGTATTAAAGGTCATGGGTTCTAACCATGGCAACAACCTACTCTGGTATGATATCAGAGGGAAGGGTTGGGGTGTATTGGGCTGCAGACCTGACATGCCCGGTAGGTGGTAGCGCCTGTATGAGATCGGTAAGCGCCTTGGCCGGGGGTGTTACAATAGTGCGTCTTTCTCTGTCGATATTCTCCACCACCATTTGTAAAGTAAAGCATTATTAGCTACAAAAAAAGAACCAATGTTAAGACCCCCCTCCCCTCCCTGTTCAACAATGTTCCCCATTTAATTCTTCCACATTTGTGTGAATTACCCTCCTCTCCCCCCAAAAGAAATCCCTTCTCACTCTCTCCATGTTGTTTAACACACTCATAGGGCACGAAACAACGAAAACGAGTACAAAGGTATATTGTTTAGGACCGACTTTACTAAGGTTAGTCTACCGCCTATCGATAACGTTTTTGCTTTCCATTTACTCCACCTTGTAGACAATCTATTCATGACCTCCTTCCAGCCTTCTCTTTTATTCATCTTTGCCCCGATCGGCAGCCCCAAGTACTTAAGAGGTAATTCCTCTAAACCACACCCAATATCCGAAGCCCATCTAACCACCATCTCTTTCTCGATTCCCAGACCAAAGAGTTTGCTTTTTTGCATGTTCAACTTGAGACCTGCTGCTTTCTCAAAACATTTTAACAATAACAAGTTATGTAGATTTTCCGAGTCACCTCTACCAAAGAATATGATATCGTCCGCGTACTACAAGTGTGATACCAAAACTTTTGACCTTATTCCCACTTCCACACTTCTAAATTTCCCCCTCTCGATTGCTTCCTTTAAAGCTACATTTAATGCTTCAGCCACTATAACGAAAAGAAATGGCGAAAGCGGATCTCCCTGTCGCAAACCCTTACTTGACTTGAATTCGGTTGTTGGAGACCCATTTATCAGAATTGAGGTTTTGGCAAATTCTAAACATACACGAATCCATTTTATCCATTTAACACTAAACCCCATAGCTCTCATTGTTGCCCATAAGAACTCCCAATTAACACTATCATAGGTTTTCTCGTAATCCACCTTAAAGTAGTACTTATGTAGGATGTCTTTTAAAATTACTAACTTCAAATGAGTGTCAAACACAAAGTCATAACTATTTTTATAAGATGTTTGTACATTCTCAATTTCTTATACTTTGAAGCTTTTACAATTATCATTTGGTTTTTAAATTATAAAACTTGTGCACTTGAAGGTTAATGCCTAAAACCAAATGAATAATTCAAATATAAGTAAAAAAAAATTGTGAAACCAACTTAAACCGAACCATTTTTTATGATACAGTCAGTTTGGTTCGGATAGTTTCATGGTCCGGTTTGATTTAATATTTTTTTTTTGAAAAGCCAGTATGGATCTATATATATTTTCAATATCAACTGTACAGAAAAGTGTTCCACCTCCATAAAGAGGACACGAAACTAACAGGCTGTTAATAAATACCTACTAACTATTTATCAGATTAACAACCTTTTACACAACTTACAAAAACCACATCTTTTCTATCTTTTTTCTATACTGCAGAAGGCAACAGCAGCCAACTCACCCAATTGATTTCTTTTGTACTCTTCATTTTAGCTTTTAATCATTGGAACCCAATTAATTGGATCTTGAACCGTAAATCTTCATCCCATTTAGCGTTACTAAACAGTGCCTCATTTCTATGTTTCCATATGCAGTAAGCCGTTACCCTTGTAATTATCTCCCATCTATCCTTGTACCTTCTCGATAGCAAGCCTTCAGCAACACCATCGTAATCTTGAAATGAAAGCAGGAGAGCACCTGTTTGGTTTGCTAAGCCCCACCATTTGAGAATAAATTCCCAAATATATTTGACTTTTTGACACCCAAATATAGCATGCTCAACCGTCTCCACTTCCTCCTGGCATCTCGGACAAAGGATAGACGGGATGTCTATCCCTTTGTTGCTTAAATTTAGCCGAACCGGGATTCTTTTTAACCCCACTCTCCAAACGAAAATACTCAGCTTTTTTGGTGCTAATTTGGACCAGAAAGTTTGTGGTCCTCTCAGCGATTGCGGTGTCGTTTTTTCCTCTAAGAATTTCCGTGTATTTCTCACGATGTTCTTTCCGTCTTTATCATCAAGCCAAATCCATTCATCTTTTCTGTGTTTGTGAATCTTTATTGGTTCCAGCTTTTATTGTAAATCCCTGAACTCTGCAGCCACTCTTCCCACCAGTGTTTCTTCACTCGCAATCTTCCATCTCCATTCGTCTTCTATCCATTCACCCATTTGACATAGAAGCATGCTATCGTCCCCAACCTTTCTATATAGTCTTGGGAATTTTTCAGCCATCTGCCACTTATCAAACCACATATCTTTCCAAAAATTTATATTTTCACCACTACCAATAGATATTTTATACATATCCCCCAACACGATTCCTTTATCAGTAATTTCCATCTCCGCTTTAATAATACCGGCCCATACCCCATTTGATTTTACCACTTTGTTAACCTCCAAACCACCATCTTTACCATAGATACTCTTTATTATTTTTACCCAAAAAGACTTCGGTTCCATTCGAAACCTCCACCACCATTTTAATAATAAACTTAGGTTGAATAAATTTATGCTACCCAAACCCAACCCACCCTTATCCCTCCCAAGAATTACCCGATCCCATTTAACCCAGTGAATCTTTCTTGAATTATTGAACGCACCCCCCTAAAAGAAGTTACTTCTAATACTCTCTAATTTAGAAAGGATACTATTTGGCGCACGAAACACAGAGAGAAAGTATACTGGTAAGCTCGAAAGTACCGATTTTATAAGAGTCCATCTCCCCCCGGCTGACAGTATTTTACTCTTCCATCCAGATAGTACCCCTTCCATCTTTTCTATCACCGCCCTCCAGTTTGACTTTTGTTTCATGTTTACCCCCACCGGTACCCCGAGGTAGTTGAAACTCGCAGAACCAATTTTACACCCAAGAATTCCAGCCAACCTTTGTTGTGCTCCAACTTCTACTCCATAACCCGTAAGAGAACTCTTTTTCCAGTTGACTTTAAGGCCCGATGTTTTTCCCAACAATTCAAAAGTTCTTTGATACATTTAACATTTCTCTTTGACCACCTGCCTAAAATTAATGTGTCATCAGCATATTGCACATATGACACGTTAATTTTGTCATTACCAACCACCATTCCTTCAAAGATCCCCGCCTCCACTGCTTGATTTATCATGATATTTAGACCCTCCGCCGCTATCAAAAATAAGTATGGAGCAATTGGATCTCCCTGTCTGACTCCTTTTTGAGGATGGAATTCGGTTGACGGTGAACCATTAATTAAAATTGAAATCCTAGCCGTAGTGAGACAAGCCTTCATCCAATCTATCCATCTATCACCGAATCCCATTTGTTGCATTGAGTCGAATAGAAAATCCCAATCAAGACTATCGTAGGCTTTCTCAAAATCCAACTTTAAATCATACTTTTGCACTTTTTCTTTTTTACTTCGTTTATGACCTCACTAACAATCATAATACCATCAAGTATCGATCTCTTTGCTATGAATGCCGATTGTTCATCACCTATTAAGTTATGAATGCCGGTTTGATTTAATATTTATTGAAACTAAGTTTGTGAGTTTGAATTCTATTTTTTTTAAGCACAACCAAATTAAACCATAAACACTCCTATTCTATACATCTAATATAGATATGTGTTTCTAACTACTATGCCACCATTTATTATTAACAAAAATATACATAAAAATTACATTATTCTCACAAAAACATTTTTTTAAATAACGTAGGTTAGTTATACATAGAAATACCCCCCATAAAAGAAAAAGAACATTTATAAATTAATGTAGAAGATATATGCTGGCAAAAAAAGCATAACATTGAAGTGTTGTGCAATCACTTCAGGGAATTGTGCTTTTGTAATCATGGAGAATAGGGTTCTTTCACTTTTTAGTATTTTACATTGTTCTATACCCTAAAAAGCTATTTCATTTTTTATAAACAAAGGAGTACACATATTTTAAATAAAAAAAATCTATTTGTTAGTTAAATTGGTTAGGTAGTTTTAATAAAAATAAAATAATTGAATATTGTGGATCTAAATCAATCTTATTAATTTTTTTATAATTATAGTTAAGGAACACACCTGGTCAAAAAGGAAAATAGGTATCTTTTTATAACAAACATAATTGAAGATAGCTTCCAAATTTATTTTTCCCATGCGTTCTCTTAATAATAGCATTGTGACATATAAGATTTTCATAATATAAAAGTTTAATTTTTCATTTGTTTTCTTGACAACTAACTGGTATATGATCATACTGTGTCAAACTCTATATACGTGGATTGTTAACTTTTTTATTTGAAAGGCGAAATTACATTTAACAAAACCAACAACAATACAAATAGTATAAAATAAAACCTTCGTATCTTTTTTTTAGCAATAACAAGAATTTCTTTTAATAACCAAACCAGCCAAATACATCCGTCATACCACTAGTCTGCTGTTTTTGCGAGTTTTAAAAGCAACATCGAAAAAATTGTTAAAACAGGAGAAAACAAACATTAAACAGTCTTTTTTCAATTCGTATCGACATCAAATAGCACAAAACTAAAAACACCCATAACCAAATAAAACGAATAACAAATGCATGTATCTTCGATCAAGACCTTCTCAACATGATTTTGGAGCAGAAATCCAACTTCTATTAGATAATCCAAATTTCTTGTTATTCTTTGAAATCCAAAGAAGGAAATCGGATGCATATTTCCAATCAAATCTTCACATTTTACCTTCTCCTTATCCTCTTGGATCACATCAACCAAAAAAACACACACTAATCATATTCTTAAATTTACACAATTTATTCACTACAGAATTATAATTCACAACATTAAAAAAAACGTTTCAATATATCTGTATCGTTGAGGCTAAACGCCCTTTGATTAAGCCAATTTGTTGTGATCCATGATTCAAGTACTTTTTAAACTATATGTATAGAATTTAAAGGATATTGAAAGTTTGTTGCTAAAAATGATTCACATTCGATGATTAAAAAATTAAATATAGAGTTATATTTATTTTTGTGACAAGCGTGTTTTGGATATTCTTTTTATAACTCATGTTCGTTGTAATTATGATCCAAATCCATCAATTAGTTGTTGTCACGTGTCCGATTATATACAAATTAAGCACTGTTTCAATGTTTCTATCCTCTTGGGTTTATGTTACAATTACCCCCCTTGCCTTTTGCTTAATGACAAAACACTCCCCTTTTTTCAATCATTAACACTATACACCCCCAATGCTTTGGCTATTTTGGAATTTCATATTCCTTATCTTTTTCCATATTCTTTGTGAACCTTCTTTGCTTCTTTCAGTGGTGATGTGAATATCTCATTACGTATGTCTTAGAAACATGCACCTTTTTCACTTGATAAGATCCAATAAAAAGGAATTAATAGAAATAAAATGAGAGATCTAATAAAGTTAGTGTATATAATAGTAAAAAATAAAACATGTTAAATGTGTTGAAGATGAAGTCATGTTCACTTTAGATGTTTGAGTAGAGAAACACAAGTTAGCAAAGTATCTTATCAGCAAAAAGAAAAGAGCCAGTCAATTAAATATGAGGATGTTGCTTACATGTGAGAAGTAATTTGGACATAACAATAATTTGCAATACAAAGTAATAAGTATTTGTTTGGATAGCTATATCGTTAAACATGTTAGAAAAATCGATAATAAGTTTGTAAGAGTATAAGAGTATTAATCTTTTGTATGTGTCAAATAATTATTGTACACAAGTCATTCCCATATATAGTTTTATAGACATTTGCATTAACAATTCATACTTGTCACAATGTCCAACTTTATTTATCTCACAAAATAAATTATCTTATTTTATATCAAATATACCTCTTACAAATTTTATATCAAATTTATCTCTTATAAAACTTTTAAACGCCCAACAACATTGTTTTAGGGCAATTCCAAAATATGTAGATGAAATATTGTAGCAAATTAGTCGAACTTTTATCGAGTAACTTGAGCTCGAGCTCATCTTGTTCGACTCGGACTTTATTTAGCTTGATCTGAGTTCAACCCCATAATACAAGATCGAAATATTTAGCGAGTCAAGCTTGAGCTTCTAAGAGATCGGCTCGAGTGCTTATCAAAATTTTTGAGCCTTGTGTAATATATGTGTATTTATCTATGTAACATGTATACATGAGAGACTAATATTGAAATACATTAAACTTGACTATTTAACGGAGCAAATCTACATTTTAAAGATACTATTTACAAAAACTAATTACTAAATATCTTTACTTTCGAATTTTATTTACATTTAAAATAATTTGGTTTTTGAAAAAATATTTATATAATTTTGAGCTTTTAAAGACGAGATCGAGCTAATAAAATGTATCTTCTATAAACCAAGCTTGAGATTCAAATATGAAAAATCTTCGAGCTTATTAATTGAGCTCAATTCAACTTGGTTGCACACCTAGAATGACATACAACATATTTAAAATATAGTTGAAAATATTTAGATCAAAAATCCAATTATTAAACGGTAGGGAAGGTTTTGCTACTTTAAAGAGGTACGGGCAAAAAGATAAACATAGAATTGAAGGCCATTATGAAAAAACTTTTGCATTTCATTAGGTGCTTGTGTTTGTACTAATAAAGCTATAGATCTTATTGCCTGCCTTCTTTCTTTTTCCTCAAGATACAGTCATGTTTTCTTGGTCCCTTTGTGTTTTCTGAAGATGGGTTTCTTCCTTACAAAATAATAAAAATATAAATTATTAACATCTTTGGTTTTATATTTTTGAAATTAAACTTATTTATTTTTATTTTTTTTGAACCGCAACAATGTATTATTTCACCAAATCAAGTTGAGTTATCCATACAAATACATCATATGATACCACATCTAGGCATGTATCCCACCTGTAAATGCCTACATACATAGAACCATAATACAAATATCAGAATAAAAGTCATCGTAAACCTCATCATCACACTGTAAATACATTATCGAGTCATCAACAAGTCGAGTCGACTTCTATAAGCCACATTGCATCCGACATTAATATAGTAGCTCGCATCGTCAATACAACATCAATGCATCAATGGTGCATCGACAAAACATCAATGCAACCCACCGCGAAGTCAATATAATAGTGACACCAACGGATCTCTGGAGGACGCAGCAACGTCAAGGTAACAGCTACACATCAGCAAAGTTAAACCAGAATAACCCAATGGACAGTTACAATAATGAAACAGCAACCCAACACCGACAATATCATGTTATAAAACAAAGGTCGTTTCCGTCAATTCCAATTCAGAGAGTCGGTGTTGTTTATTTGAGAGCACACACATTGACAAGGGAAATAAACAACAACCGACGAACAGACTAAGTGGCTCAATGGGGTTATCTAACTAAGCCTATCATATACAATATACAATGAAGGTTTGTTCAATTTTTATAAATAAATATTGATCTTTCAACACTTATTTCATATTTGGTGATCATTGTTTATTTTATTATTATTGGTGTTGTAAACGTTATTGTTATTATTATTATCATTTATCACAACTGTTATGACTATAAAGTCACCTGAGTCTTACCGGACTGTTCGTGCTCAATCATCTCCTTTCCTTCTCTCTCCCTCTTAATAAATTGATAGATTTGCACCAACATACATCCTTTTCTAGATATGTGGTCGCCGTCTAGACTATCATCGATATTGTTCATCACCCAATTCCCTTGTCATGGTCATTCTTTATTTACACATGACAAAAGACTCTTTGTTGTGCCACAATTCCTCTCACATTATCTACCGTGAACTTTACATAGACATCCTACACATTGCCACCTCCACCATCATCCTCTTTACTAGCCACCACCTAGAGCTCCATCATCGTCTCCATGTCTTCTTACTCTCTAGCTCTCTCTCTCTCTCTCTCTCTCTCTCTCTCTCTCTCTCTCTCTCTCTCTTCACCAATGACAAAAGACTCTTTGTCGTGCCACCGGCCATTCCTCTCACATTAGCCACCGTGAACTTTACATAGACACCCTACACATTGCCACCTCTGCCATCATCCTCTTTACTAGTCACCACCTGGAGCTCCACCATCGTCTCTATGTCTTCTCAATTTCTAGCTTTCTCTCTCTCTCTCTCTTTGTATTTCTACCTATATCTTTTCGACGACAATAGTAACAAGATGAATGTATTTGTGTTTTTCTTCATAAGTTATTTTTATATCTAAATACCTATACCTATCTCACCATAATCACCTCAACCTACACCGCCGTTGTCCGCTGGGACAACCACCATCGGTATAATCAACGTGGATTCTCTATTCCTTATTTAGATCCAAGATGACATGAAGATTGATTTTGGTTTCTCCTCGGTTTTCCCTTCACAAGTTGTTTCGTAGATTTAGGTATAATACTGAATCAATTCCGGTTTCTATATACTTAATTTTGACTCAAATTGTTTTCACCGATTTGAGTTTCTTTTTACTTGGTTTTGAGATTTTTTATATCTCCGAAATAGTATAACATGTTCCATAATATATTATCCAGATGTAAAAATGTATGTTCATTTATCTTTAAAATTCTCCTTTGAACAAGAATCGAGATTGTGAGTAATTAATATTACCATATCACCCGTAAACAATTAATTTTGATAATTAATTTTGTTATTTATATATCATTTTACAACGACTTGCATTTTGTAGCTTCTAACCCCAACTCTTTTACAAAACCCCAACTTTTAAAAATATAATTTCAAGCAACAACCTCTATTCCATCTCCATCTAATTTGGTCCATTACTTCCTAAACATAATAGGTTTAAAGTCTATTCTCTACCTTTATGTCAACTAACAATATCTTTTAAAAAGACATTTGTACCCCTGTAATGATGTACCTCAGTACTTGCTACTCCTGTGTCGATAAGAACATTAATATTTGAACTCGAGCTTTAAGATTAAAACAAGAATAATATAAAAAAAATCCTGACTATATATGAAAGGTTGTGCACCAAATGAAATTACCAAAATACCCTCACTTCGTCTAAAACAAGAAGCCGGCCTTCCAGACTGATTTGTCATAGAAAAACACACGAGTCCAGGTCAACCGTCAAAACCTCTCAAGTCCTACCCATATATATCAACCAAACACGCAATCACACACACACAAATTACACACACACATACTATGAGACACCAAGAAGGAAGTTTGTACTTTCATGGATCAAGATTACGAGAAGCCACCGGAAAGATGACTCAAATCGGCCGGAGAATCGTCCGGCTAGACGTCCGCTGGAGTGTTCTGCTCCAAAAAGTTTCGGTTTTTCGACAAATCTTGAGATTCATCTGGGATAGATTGCTTGCTTGTTCTATGGGGAAACCCGTCCGGTACCGGAGATTGTCTCGCCGGCCATCTTCTCCGGCCGAAGAAATCGAATCTTTAGACCTGGAAGACCCCATCACTACCTGTAACGGATATGATACAGATTCAGATTTAGTTACTCTCAAGATTAGTTTGTTGGGTGATTGCCAAATTGGAAAAACAAGTTTCATGGTAAGTTTACTTTTTAATTTTTAATTAAAATGTTTTTTCTTTTTAAAAAAGTAAAATAAATGATGGGTGTTGTGTATTTTAATTGACTTTAATTGAGTTTTGATGACTTTTTTCAAATTTTATTTTCTAAAATTTCCTTTTTTTTGGTTTTTTTTAGATTATATATGAACAAGAAACTAGTGAAATATTTTATTGGATCATGGGTATTGTATTCTTTTTTTAATTATATATTTGTTCTTGAGCTAGTTGATGAATTTTCCAATAATGAAAACATAACTTTTGAATTTTGTAACTTGCAATAATATTTTTGTTTCTTTTAAGATCAAATATAGACAAAAAATAAATAGAGAAATGTTTTCTAGGGATTGTGGGTACTTTATATTTTAATTCAATTAATTATCGGGTTGGCTAAATTTCGAATTTTGAGAAACATTAAAATCTTAAAATTTGCGTTCTGTACTTTTTTAAGAATAAATATGGAAAAAAATTATATAAAAAATACGGGTCTTGTATATATTTATTAATTTTACTTGGTTCATGAAAACTACATTTTTCTAGGTAAAAATTTAAATAATTAAACGTTCATTTTTTTCTTGATATTATCCCAGATTAAATACGTTGGAGATGGACAAGAGAATCAAAGCTTGGAGATGGCTGGATTGAATCTAATGGACAAAACGCTGTCGTTTGGTGGAGCAAGAATTGCTTTTAGTATATGGGACGTTGGTGGTAATTAATATTACTTTTTTGCTATTTATTAAAAATACCGTTTAACTTTCTAAAAAATTATAAAAAATAAATATAAAACTAAGAATTTTATTAATGATAAAAAAATGCAGGTGATAAGAGGTCGAACGATCAAGTTCCAATTGCATGCAAAGACGCTGTGGCAATATTGTTTATGTTTGATCTAACGAGCCGATGCACCCTCCACAAGTAATATATTTATTTTTTAAAATTAATTTATCTGTTTTTCAATATTAAAAAACAAGTTTTTCTTAACTAATTATCTGATTTTATTATTGTTTTTTAATTTTCAGTGTACTAGGATGGTATATGCAAGCAAGAAAATGGAATAAGGTAAAGATATTTAATTTAATTGTAATTTTACATAATATATATATAAATAATAAATGAGGAATGGGTGGGGAATAATTTCACACATCTTGGGTTGTTGATCTTCATCTTTACAAGTTAGCTTGTCAGGTCAGCTGCATAGACTTGTCACTGTTTTTTTGCCTTTTTCAAAATATGTTTTTGTTTGAAATATTTATGATTAAAAATAATTACCAGGAAATAATTTAAAAATTAAATTGTTGCATGCAGACTGCAATTCCTATATTGATAGGGACCAAGTTTGATGATTTTGTAAGGCTGCCACCAGACCTACAATTGACCATTGTGACTCAGGTACAGTAATATATATCTATATCTATATTGTATTAGTAATATTTATTTTGATTTATAGTTTTTAATATTATTTTATAAGTATAGTATATGTAGAAAATGATGAAACTCTAGATAAAAGATCAAATATAGATACTAGTGTAAATTAATTCTTCTAACTACTTGGTGTATATAGTATTGAATACCAATTCATGATTCATGTGACATTATCCAATCTGATCTAATAATGTCACCTTCATTCTATATTTTATATAAAATTTAGAGGAAACCATGCATACATTTTTTATACCATGTTAAAACATAAATTAGTAATTATAAATTTCCAATCCTTTTCCAATTTTGTACAAAACTTATTATTTTTTTATTTCTAAATTTGCAATATTATCTTCCTACATACCTTTTGTTCCCTGCAAGATCTCGTAATGCTATAAGCTCTTATATGGAATATCATATATCGTTATGCTATAAGCTCTTATATAGAATATCATATAAGTATTTAGATAATTAATCTGTAATTAAGGTTATAGATCACATTTTTTTAAAGAAAAAAAGGGTACACTACATGTGTTTTTACCAAGAAATGAGTAATGAAAAGAAAAATAAAAAACACAGGCAACAATGAGTCATCATGTTTTTCGAAATGTATCTATATCTAGAAGGGCAAGTTGAATCTTGATTGAAAAGGAATAATTTAATAATAATATCAAGATGCTCCATTAATTGTTCCTTAATTTATTATTATAACAATACTATAAAATGAACCCAATATTCTTTTTGTTATGCTTTTAATCTACATTTATTGTTTTGTTTTCTTCCTACAAATTATATAATACTAGAGTTAAGTTTTGATTTATATTACTAACCATTTTATACTTCTTTTAATGGCCGGATTGTTTTTCTCTTTCCTCAATTCTTATGAACTTAAATAAATAGAGTAATGTGATATGTATGTCTAATAAAATAGTTGACATATGTGTGATATCTTTTTCATAATCTTCACCTTTAATTTCAATCGTCTTCTTAAACATGTATTTAAGACGTTTTTTAAGCTTATAATACGTATATGTTCTCAATGATTTTGCAGGCACGGGCATATGCGAAGGTTATGAGAGCGACACTGTTTTTCTCGAGCTCGACCCACAACATCAACGTGAACAAGATCTTCAAATTCATTATGGCTCGACTCTTCAACCTACCGTGGTCTCTTCAACCCAACCTAAACCTAGGAGAACCGATCATCGACCTTTACTAGCAAAACCAAAACCACTTGCACTTGTATATAGTCTAAACATCGGAACCAAATCGACCTAGAAATCTAGAATAGCCGAACTCGACCTTCTTTGACCAACTTTGACTTGATCTTGAGTAAATTGACCATACCAGTTTCTAACCCGCCAACCCCTTGCATAGAAAAGGGTAACAACGAAAGAACAGACCGAATCACTAAAGGAAGAAAATATTAATAGTAATTTTTTCTTTTTTTTGGATAGGGCTTACTCTTGTTAATGGACTCTCTTTTGTTCTTATACTTTCTTTTTGTTATTGCAATACTATTTTCTTGTTATTGTTTCCCTTTTCATCTATAAAAGATAAAGACTTCAACAACCATGTAGAATAGTTCCTTATACAACAATCAAGTTAAGGATAAAGTTTCATAACACCATTTGAGAGTCTGGCCAGATTAACCAGTCTTACAGTCAACATAGAGGAGGAAAATCGCGTAACCTGCATGTATCAAATTTGATCTGTTTCGCGATAGAAGTGATAATCATTGGCCAACTTATATATTCGATGCGATGAAGAAGTGATACTTTAGATGCCCAATGATGCAACAATCAATTCTAAACATTGTATGAAGGCCAACCAAAAGTTGTCTTTATGGAAAAGCTAATACCGGATTTGCCCATGTTTATTGGAACGAAAAACACAACTCACTTCACTACCAATCACAGCCATGAGGGCAAAAAAGTCTAATCCTTTCTATAACATCTGAGTTAATACTTAATACTCATCCATTCTTATTATCTACAAGCTGCTGCAATATCACCTTGGTGTTCTGCAATCATGGATGTAAATACATCAATATCCACACTGTAAATCTCTGATCTTTGTTCTTCTTTCTTCACTGCTTTGCCTTTTCAAGTTAAACAAAAAATTAAATAAACTACTATCAAAATCCGTAAAAAGAAAAACATATCAAGAAAAAAGATGGTATTTAAGTGCAGATTGCTAGCTAGATGCGAAGAAAAAATCAATGAAATAACTATCAAAATTACCCATTTTGACCCATCCCGCCCGCCCTTCCTTTTTACCACTTCTATGATATTAATCATCAGCACGCTTAGCCAAGACAATCTTCATCACTTCTAAAGTTTAACGGTAATGATAGGTTAAGGGTCGAAGATGGTATGACTTTTCTTATTAGTACCAAGTTTGACTTTTCTGGTCAATGACATACTTTCTTTCAGTACATGGTCAAACAAAGTTCATAGATATAAAAGTTTTACTAAGATATACACATAAACTTAGAGAAGCATATGCCACACTAGAATCTTATCACATTGTAGTGGTGCAGAATCACTATCAAGATTTCTCATTATTTTCGTTTTTGTCCCAATATTTTCTCTAAAAAGATATAAATAACCACTGAGAAATTAGGTTTGGACAAAAACACCTCAAGCATCTCAAAATCCAAATAAGTTTCAAGGTGCTTTTAATGAACCAAGAAATCAAAAGAATTTCTATGCCCGAAGTTTTGTTTTCAGGTATGATATTTTTTGTTTTACAGACATCAAGAATATTATCAAGTCATCTAGCTTAAGATATAAAATTTCTTATTTCTTTTCAACTTTAAAACCTTTTAATTGTAAATACTAGGTTGCTAGATAAATGCAAGGAAAAACCCTGTGTAACAAACATACTTTGTTGAGGGGCCTTGGCAAATTGGGTCGCCGAGGAATTTATTTTAGATGAACAAATTACTATGATGGAGATAAAATATATGCTTCTAGCAAGCACCTATCTTAGGCGGTTCCACACTCACAAATAATTATAATGAGGGTATGTTAGTCATATTACCATTTACTCATTTAATCGTTTGTGTGTGTGAAAGCACCTAAGATAGGTAGGTGCTTCTAGCTGCACACTTCCTTTTCCCTATTATGAATTAATATTGTCGTGAAGTTTTTACATGACTAAAAACAATCTTGATAAATTTTGAAGTTAAAACAATCATAATCCCTTTTAAAGTTGAAATACATGATGTTTTCAAGATTCAAAAGAGAATTTACGTAAAACTTCAACAAAGACACATACTTGAAACACCAAAAGCATCTCAAAAACCATAAGATCATTCCGCCAATGTATTAGGCTTCTTTTGTATTTTATTAAGACAGTTTTTAACCTTATTACAACTTTAAAAGTAAAACATTTTAAATTGAGGAGACAAAATGAATGGGTCGGGTCAGGTAATGGGCCAAAACAAGTTGACCGAAAAAGTTTGACCAAAACTTTTACGTTTTTTAGATAGCTAGTGTTAAGTATGATTACGTAAAATTGTAAAAATATTATTTCAATAACAATCTGATTTGGTATGTTCGAACAAAATGATTTAGGAGGTTTTATGCAATAATGATACAATTTTGGGCAATTTTCGGTCAATCACATCTCCTTTTTATGGTTCTCAATTATACTAGTTTGACCCATTACATATAAAACATAACCTGATATCAACCCATTCATAACTCCACTTTCAAACAATCGAAATCAACAACTACAAACTTTGGTTGTTATTCTATGTTAAAAGATGAATGTCAAGCGAATTTGGTCCACCCGAGGTATAATATAAGACTTATGAACTACATTCTAGTATAAAGATTGTTGGATAAGAAGAGTAACAAAATTAACTAATTTGTAGAATATAAAATTAAGCGTACCTGAGAATACAAGAAAGTTCCAAAGATAGCGATTGCAGCTCCAAGAGCATTTATCGGTTGAACAGGCGTACGGAAAATGATGATAGAGGAAACAATGACCGATATACGTTTCATTGTGTTCCCGATACTAAATGTCAATGGAGAGATTTCATCAAGGGACATATAGGAAACTTGATTATACAAGTGATAAAAGATACTTTGGGCCGCCACCCACCTATCATTCACAAAAATGAGACACATTAAAAAACGTCTTTTAACCTTTATTCAAAATGCAAATAAAAAACAAACATGAAAGAACATAGATCAGCAAATAGAGCGTCCATAATAATATGAACATACACTTTAAGGATATCAAATGTGCAGATTAAACAACAAGAATTTTTCAAACACTAAAAAAAGGCTAGTTCTTTACTAGAAAAGGTGGAAGTTACCGAAATAGCCTGTTAATTTTGCATGGTGTTTGACTTTCCTAAACACCAAGAACCTCATAGACGAATATTGTGGATCTAATGGCAACAAATGCACTTCTAAATATAAACAAATAAAATAGAAATGTGACAAAAGGGACAGTTTGTGGTATCATATGTTTACCAAATAAAATGGGGTCCAATCTCAGAGACTGCGTTTTGCCATCCAGCAGCCCACATTTTCGGGCCCTCAACAGCAATTGCAAATGGCGTAAGGATCAAGAGTGATAGCAATGATAAACAAGCATAATAGTTCATCCCACTAACAGACTTCCCCTTCATGCCTCTTTTGGAAAATATGTTCCTAAACACAAATGCCAAATTGGATATCATCGCCCCCATAAACCCTATAACAAAAAAAAACACAACAATATGAAATTAGAACCATTTTAAAATCCCTAATTACTTTCATAACTCGAGTTGTGTAATTACCAATCATGTTGAAATTGAGTTCGGTAAGGGCGGCAAGACCACAACCACCAATGATCGGTATAAGAGACAAGTAAACCGATGAAGGGAATGTTTCTCCCAAAATGAATCTTGAAACCAACACACTAAAAGCAGGCTCACCACTCTTGATTATGTGTGTGAAAGATACAGCAACTTTAGACATGCTTACAGTTGCTGCTACATGACCAATTGTATGTGCCAATGCAACCTGCCACATATAATAATAATCATTAAAAAAATAAACTTACAAGTCAAATAAAACATACCCAGATCACAGAGACACAAATTTAGTATTTAAATAAATCCTAGCTCACATGGTGACATATTAAAGAAACTTCAGCTGGAAATAAGCATTTGAACAAAACCTGGATCATAAGCCCTAAAAAAGAACATAAATAAACAACACCCAAATCAAATTATGGACTTTTTACCAAAACCCAGATCAAAAACCCTAAAAGAAACATAAATAAACATACCCAATTCAATTTATGAACAATTAAACAAAACCCATATCATAAACCCTAAAAAAGCCATAACTTGCTTACAGGGAACAAAGATTTCCAGAAATCAAGATCAGTATTGGGTGCTTCAGCAACTTTTGTAGCCCATGAGATCAACATGATGGCTGATCCAGCAGCAAGAGATAGAAGTGATGTCAACCATGGGTATGGAAAAGCATTTAAAACCTTCTTATTATAAATGTTAAAAATCACATTCAAAAACCACCATGTTGCAAAATAAACCCCAATTTTCGCCTTTCTTGCTGCTTCAACCTTCTCAACGATTAGTTCCCCGTCAGATCGATCAGCTTCATATGCTTTACATGCGACAGAAGATTTCTCCCTCCGATCATCGTTTTTCAAAACTCGTAATGACCCAAAAGTCTGAACTGAAGAAACATGCAAGGGTTTTGTATTCGAAGCAACGGAGAATTTGTTAATTTTGGGATTAGAAAGTGGCGGTAAAACCAAGAACTTCGCCGGAGAATTTCTCCGGTGATCAATAATATTTGAACTATAATCAGGAATTGTGAAATTGGATTGCTTCAATGAAAAGATCATATTGAATGTGCAACAAAAAATCTTTAAAATCGAACACGCAAATAAGATCTAAACAGGGTTTTGAACTAAAAAAGATTGAAAGAACAGATGATACGTGTTAAAGCCTTGATCTTTGAATTTGGTATTTATGGTAAACAAATCGAGCAAAACGGTTCACGTGTTCTACTGTTCTCTTTAAAAAGGTTTTTGGGTTCTTCTATGTTCGCAAGTCGCAATTTTCAAGCATTTTGATTTGGACTAAATACTCTGTTACGCCTTTACTTGTAAATTAAATAATGTTATATATATCAACAATTTATACATGAAGAGGTAAATTATAATATTAAGTAAAAATATTTATATATTTATTATTAAAAAGATTATATAGAGAGATATGCTTTTATATTGTAGGTCCCATCGTTGCATGCCACCTAAGATTTTTATAAAATTTATGGCAAAACTAACTAATAAAAAACTGAAAATGAATGCTTTAAAAAAAAAAACAACTGAAAATGAATAAATTTGTTAATTGATTTAATTTTATTTTTTGAATAAATATGCTCAACCATGGCGAAAGGAACAACTTTAATTCTTTTACAAGTGGTTTGAAGCTTCAATAATTATCAAAGGAACTAATTGCGACTCTTGAAATAGGTGTTAGGTTGGGGGTGGCTTCATTGACATATTCCAAAGGATGTCCTTTCTCGAATTGAGGGAGAGCCCTTCACCTAACTCAAGAGTTCACCAACCTTTCTACTTTTTATGAGTCCAACAAGACAGAAATTGTCACTCAAAATGGTCAAAAAAGTTTTTTATAACAAATATACGGTGAAGTAAAAATGAGCAATTTCCACTTATATAATATACCATGAACGGACTATGTTTTAATATGAATATATGACTATAATACGATATATCTTAATACAAATTATTAATCATGAAGCTCTTGCAAATAATCAACATGAGAAGTTGCAATGTAATGAGGCTAGAATTTTCTTTTTGACAAACTTCATGGTCTTAGCTTGTTTGTGAAGAAGAGTCAATGAGATATTAAAATGTTGACGAGTATGACTGCCATGGTCAAAGCAAATAAGGTATTTATTTATCCATATAGGATATAGATACATCAAGATAAAACA
Source organism: Pulicaria dysenterica (assembly GCA_947179395.2). Lineage (NCBI taxonomy): Eukaryota > Viridiplantae > Streptophyta > Magnoliopsida > Asterales > Asteraceae > Pulicaria > Pulicaria dysenterica. The sequence continues at coordinate 8,098,668 of OX359290.1, forward strand.
AATAGAAGTTTACTATGTTACTTTTAACGAACTCTTAATCTTTGTCCAAACAAAATGTCACTGTCAACTTTGGAAGAGAAAACATCCCCTCCAATTCATATACACTTCTCATTTTCACCCTTTCTAATATTGCTAGATCTTGTATGCCCAAATCCTAGTTGACTTTAATATAAAGGGATTTGTCGAGTGACTTGTTTCCACCAGCATGAAACACCAAGTGAAGAAATAAAAGACAAAATGAGTAAAAAATAGTAAATATTAGAACTTTTTTTTACATTCACATTCACCTATGATGTAATTGAGATTAGATGTCTACATATGATTGTATGAGTCATGTTGTTAAGTGTTAAACTTAAGACTCGAGTTATGCTTGTTTATTCTATATACTTTTATTACTAATAATATTCTATGTAACTATATTTACTTTTATTGCTTTGGTAATTATATATAATAAAATTGCCAGGACATTATTTGATATTATGAACAATAAATTTTTTATTTTTCTACGTATGTTTATATCTTAATAAGTTATAAATACATGTTTGTAAAACTTTAACAAAAATGCATATTGTGCTTAGTGCCTTAATAGTTACTTAATTAGTTAACTCAAAATAATTATGAGTTTAAGTCAGGTTAATATCCTCTCATGTTAAGGTCAAACATGACTTATTATATTATCTTAAACATTAGAGTACGTTCTTATTTAAGTCAATAAAAATCTTTTTATAGGACTCTTATATTGATGAGACAACGTAATAGATCATATTTGACTAAATATGATAGAATTTTGACCTATTTCAATCATAATAAAAGATATAGTTCTTTTAAACCTATTCCAATACACGCAATCTCAACCTATTTCTAAAATTTCATAAGGAAAGAACTCATTTTTGTTTTTTTTAATAATTCATATATGTATACTTGTATACGTAATGAGGGTTATAATTCAATTTAGTAACGTATTCGCTTTAGTTGTAGGCTACGAGTATGTTTGGTGAAACTGGCTGGGGCTGGGGCTTATAAATTGATAATCCCAAACCCAATCCATAAGTTACTTGAAAAGCCTTTTATTTTGGAGACTTATATGAGATTACGGGGACTTATGTTTTTAATAATCCCCTCACCTAAACGAGGCTTGAGGGCTGGGGATTATAAAAACTAAAATCCCAAGCCCCTATAATCCCCTATAAGCCCGTCAATAAACATACACGTATATTTAATGTCATAATAGTTTTGATTTCAAAGGAACTATAAAATTATCAAACAAAACACTTTTCATATATTAATGTTAGAATGACATTAATTAAATTATAATATATAAATTAAACAAATAAAGAACGTATATTTTCTATAATCCAAATTATTACATTCTCATTTGATTATTTGTTGTGTACTTTTTTATAATCACACTCTTATATATTCATTCCAAGTATTCTTATTCGAATGTTAATGTGCACATTCTGGTTAAGTTTTATTTATTCATCAAACGTTACTGATTTTAGATCCGCAATAACTTACAGGCTAAAATTTCTAGTTAGTAAACTGTAATATAGAAAATAAAATTGGAAATTATCCTTTGAGACGTAGCAGGATAGGAAAAAGAGTATGTTCATTGTTTTCGGGTTGAGGTGTTTGCTATAGCATAGTTCGAAACTTAGGTTTTGAATATTCTAAATTATTATTTTTTTTAGTTTTAAAATAACATAACAACAATAATGAACCTACGTCTTACTCGAGTGTTTGTTTGGTACAAAGAAAGTAATGCAGAGAATGAAATTGTAGAGAAATAGAATTATTCTAGAAAATGAGAATTGACTATTCTGTTTCTTAGTACATTGATTTTAACAGAGAATTATTTCGCTTATTTGGTACAACAGAAAATTCAACATAGGATTGTACCAATCGGCGGATTCATATCCAACAAAAAACCAAAAATTTAATAGATTCGTACCAACAAATTTATAGATTCATTTTCTTTTAAACGACAAACACACACCCAATCCATACTTCATACCCAACAAGATTTCCATTGCTGGAGTCAAGAATGAAACAAAACTCAAAGAAAGGATTCATGATAGAGGAACTTGTTGCGGCCATTATTGACTTCACATTCTCCACATTATTAGAGTCAAGAAACAAAACTTAGAAAAGAAGTTGACAGATGACAGAGGTTTGCCTTCAAATTTGTTCACCTAATTGCCATTATTGTGGTGTTCATAAGAAGTTTGCCTTAAAATTTGTTCACCTAATTTCACCGGATAAATATGACCATCGAACTCTAGCCTGCCTCTGAACTTGAAGTACCTTCATCAGAGAAAGAGAGCCACTTAGAAGGGATAGAATGACGTCATATTCATATTCATATATATTTAACTTTTCATCATCCATTTTTAAATCTATATCCATTTAAAAAATTTCTTCTGTCCGTATCCATATCTATCGGGTTAAACGGGTATATGGATATCTATTAGATGTCAAAAAAACTTTTAACCAAAGAAAATACCATATTTTTATACTCCTTGCCGCCGATCAATTTTATTGTCCAATATTGACTTTTGAAGTTTTTTTAACTTTGACCTTAAATATTTTTGTTCGTGTTATATAATATTTGATACAAAATATATGAATGCATTGTGTTTTAGATGTATTTTCATTAATATAATTTTCATTAAGTATTATATAACGAAAACAAAAATATTTAAGGTTAAAGTAGAAAAATAAAGACTTTAAAAAGTTAAATCTGGACAATAAAAAATAGGACAGAGGTAGTATATACTTTAGGTTCTTTATTGATATAATTACATATTTTCTTTTAAAAAAAAGAGATATTAATCATAGTTTTTTATATTTTGACACTTACATGTATATATCATACAAAAATATTATATTAGAGGATGTGAATTTAACCTACATAACTACATATAACTTTATTAATATATTTATATATAAGTTTTAAATTTAAGTTACATATATGAAATTATACTTAAACATATAAAATTATGATCTTATCTAATTTAATTCGGGTTAATGGGTTCATCCATGGATGAAAAATTGATATACATATTCGATCCAATAAATATCCATATCTACTCCATATTCGAAATTCACCCATTTAACTTCGTCTATATCCATCAGAGATGGATCAATTTGGGTGATGATTATTGGATCGGATGGCAATTGACATCCCTATCTAAACCGAAGAAGATTTTGTCCAACGGTATGGTTGGGATGAGGGTTGGTGGGGAACTCTCAATGTATATATTTGAGAATCGAACATGGAATTAATCTTGATATCTCTCTTTTTCCCTCCATGATACAGAGAAATAAAAATAGAGAGAGAATTAACTTATTTCTCATTTTAGAATTTTTCGTGATAACAAACAAGTGTAAATTAATAGAACGGGGTGAGTTAATTCGAGAACCGTTGTTAGTGCGAGAATCGCGAAAACCAATCTTAGCCGTTCCTTGGATATGATAAGTATCATGGATGGAGAGCGTGGAGGGATAGAGTGTGGCATAGTGCATTTGAGGAATTCATGGGTGGGTAATGACATTGAAGTAGGGGGAATTGGACGGCTCAAATTGGTTCTCGCGGTTCTCGTATTAACAATGGTTCTCGCATGAACTTTTGTCTTAATAGAACCGCTTTAAATAATAAAACAAAAATGTGATGCGAAGGCCCAAGATTTAAACATAGATCGACCTAGCTTTCATAAATAATCGTTGTTGACAATACTTCTCCGGCTTATATTGTTTTTTCGCTGAATTATCTATTATAATTTTGATTTTATAAAGGAATCGAAGTACGTAACTTACTAATTGCATATACATTGGTGAGTTGTGTTTAACAAGTTTCATTTAAAAAACATATTCCTAAAATTTTAATATGCAATCACAGATGATTCAGTATACAATCACATGTAATTTGTAAATGCATCACATGTTAATTTCAAATATGTCCCTCCGCCTACAATTTTAAAATGCAATCTGGAATATTGATGTCATTGATCTAAAGGCTAAAATTAGTCCCTTAGGACTATTAATTAAATATGGACTATATTGAACATTCTTCATATATTGGTATATAATTAATGCATTTCACTTTAGAATTTAGACCATAATAAAACGTATATCAGAAAATCAACATGTTTTTTATAGTTGATAAAGATAGTTGAACGTGTTTCATAACTTGGTAAGACCACTTTGGTGTTTGTGATCAATGATGACGAGCTTTCTCATTCCACTAATTGGCTCGTCATGCGCTTGTCAATCACTACGGATATTTCGACACCCGCTCATCATTCTGTGCCTTATGGTCGTGGTGACGAGCTACGGAGATCTTTTTCATTTCTTTTATTTTTAATTATTTTCAATCAAGTATATTCTAAATTAATATTATGTGGGTAAGTAATGATAGTGATGGTGATGTAAAAGTTAGTCATGCATGTTATGATTGAGGCTGTTTAGTCATGACTATGTCATAGACTAAAAAGTTGATATAGCAGTTATTCATGTAAGTCATAGATGTCATGACTACGATTGGGCTAAGAGGGTCCGTAACAAGTTCAGACTCTCAGTATGAGTTTCACTATGAGCTAAAACGAGCACCTCGTTCTCTTTATGCCATTCCGCCCTTTCATAAGCAGAGAGGGCTAGCTAAGCACAAATCTTGTAGTCGAATGTTGAATGAAATGAATTCTTTTTAGATATTCATTGGAAAAGAGTTATATGAAAGAGATATGGAACCAAAAGACAAAACGACTACTCTCATGATTAGGTTTTTGATAGGCAGATGATAATATGATATAAATGAATTGTGTACATCATGAAGCTTGAACTACTAGAACTAGAAGTTGAGTTAGATAACTCAAAAGACCAACCCAATCGAGAAAAAACAAATAAATAATAATAATTGCATTCACACTTTGATCCTAACGTAAAATGCCGCTCAAGAGATTGTACCTTAAACAAAATTTCATGTCATTAAAAAAAATTTAAGTTGAAGAGTGATTACTGATTTCCGCTCGTAGTTCCTCTCTTGTCTATGGTTCGCGATAGGGAAGTTTGTGGTTCCAACCACGAGCATAATGATCACCTTTTATAAAACCAACAAAAATAAGATATATAATTTTTGTGGGTCCAGTGATAGTAGTGGCAACTACGAGATATTAGTGATGAGTTAGTAATCCTAATGTGACGGTTAGTGATGATAGTAATATCAGTGATGACTACGGATACTCTAAGAGCTTTCACAATAAGCTTGTTATATAGCTTATCACAAGCTAAAACGAGCATATGATATTCGTGATGCCATAGTGTTCCTTTGGTGATATGTTCACCATAAGGGAAGCTTGTGGTTTCGGCCACAAGCATAACGAGCCCCCTTTTTTTAACTAATAGAAGTTGAAACATATAATTTTGTGTGAGTTTAGTGATGATGATGATGATTACATGATGTTAGTAATGAGTTAATGATGTTGACGTGACAGTTAATGATGTGTGTTATCACTACGAAATCTCTAGATGAATTTTAAAATGATTATTGTATAAAATATACCTTAAATTGTGGTATGGGTATTTTGCATTGTAGGATTTTGGTTAGTTTATAAATAATTTAATAATGTTCAATGATATCAGTCAATGATGTTCATCAAATATTGTTGGGCCAAAGCCCAAAAATATCTTTACGATTCGCCCAGCAAATTAAGGAGATACAAATTACAAACTACAAAGATGTTCAAACTGTTAGGATCGATACACCTAATACAAGCGTTAGAATAATGCGGAAACAGAAAATAAACGAACACGAGATATAACGTGGTTCGGTCCAAACACGACCTACATCCACGGGCAGGAACAGAGACTTCTTTATTATGACTCCAGAGATATTTCGATGTACATATTTAACCTTGATATTTATAGGCAACAAACTAGAAATCAAATTCTAATCTAATTCTACTACTCGGCCGTACCTAACATGAGATAAACACCTTATTTAAATTTACGTACAATGAGATAACAATTAATGTTATCTAATAGCCAAGATAAACAATAATCCAATTTTGAATTTCAAATGCTATCCCACGACTTGATCCAATCCTCCACGTGTACACCTAAATCCATACAAATTACTTCCATGTAATCAAAATAATCCATGCAATGCATATATAATTTCAACACCATGCAAAGACCATCCATGCACACGTCACGTACAAAGCCCCAAGTCGTGTGTCACGGCAGTCTCCCGAAATTCAAACCCGTCTATCTCGTCGTGTACGCCGATCATTCATTCTAGTTTCAAATATCCCGCTAATCAAGTCACACCCAACAATCTCCCCCTTGACTTGAGTACTCTCCACCAGTCAACCGAGATAAGACAATCTCCCATGACCCGAGTCCTCAACCGTCAATCGTCATCACCAAAGAACCGTCTCTCATCTGCCAACCTCCCCGAAGGGGCTACCTCCTTGTCCGAGCCACGAAGTCCGACACCGCGTCGCGCGACTTAACCGGAGACCAACTCCACCCGTGTCGTCTCGACTTCGTCAGGTCAATTTTCCGCTCCAAGTTCGGTACAGCCGTCGTTCCACTCGCAGAACTGCCCTCCAGAACGTAAATACCACGTCGCAGTCTGCCCCGCATTATCACTCGAGCATCCCGAGAAACCTTTAGTCCATCCCCTTTACCAGAATATACATATCCAATCCTGGCCAAAATACCAAGAGAAATCAGATTCTTCCGAAGATCCGGGACATACCAGCAAATAAACCGCTTGACCGCTCCATCATGCAACTTTATCTGCACCGTACCACTACCTTTGACACTCAGAATCCCATCGTCCCCCAACTTCACCTTACCGTTCCACTTCTTAAAGGAAGTAAACAGATCACGTGAGAACGCCATGTGATGAGATGCACCAGTATCGAAGATCCAGGTATCTGCAGGACTATCCGTGCATACAGTCAAAGCATCGCCTATGTCTTCATCTTCCTGAACCACATTACTATCTCCATTCCTCTTAGGACAGTTTCTCCTGATGTGACCAAACTCCTTACAGTAATAACACATTACCTTTCTCGTGGATTTTGTTTTCGAACGCGACTCCCCCAGTCCACCCATTCCACCATGTGTCCTTCCCCTACCCACGTATAAACCTGAACCGGACTCCCCCTCATTACAAGAAACCCTAAGCTTGAGTTCCTTCGACAACAAGGCATCCTTTACTTCAGCAACAGAAATTGTTGACTTACCATACATCATGGTATCAACAAAATTCTCATACGAATGCGGTAGTGAACACATCAAAATCAGGGCAAGATCTTCATCATCAATTTTAACACCCACAGCCTTCAAATCAAGGGTAATACGGTTAAAATTATCCAGATGATCTTTTACCTGGGTACCTTCTGACATCCGGAGGGTATACAACCTCTGCTTCTGATAAAGCCTATTCGTGAGGGTACTTTTCTGATACTTCTCACACAGCTTCTCCCACAGACCTGCAGCCGTTGTTTCATCCACCACCTCCTTCAATACCTCATCAGCCAAACACAACAAAATAGCCGAATACGCTTTTGCTAGAACGTCTCTCTTAACATCCTCCTTCATCTCCTTCGGAAGTTTATCTTCTCCTTCTAACGCCATCGCGCAACCCTGCTGAACCAGAAGAGCCTTCATCTTTACCTTCCACAACGTGAAATCGTTTGAACCATTGAATTTCTCCAAATCAAACTTCAAAGATGACATCTTCACAATCAACAAATACGCGAGCCCGGTGAACAGAACCGTGGCTCTGATACCACTTGTTAGGATCGAGACACCTAATACAAGCGTTAGAATAATGCGGAAACAGAAAATAAACGAACACGAGATATAACGTGGTTCGGTCCAAACACGACCTACATCCACGGGCAGGAACAGAAACTTCTTTATTATGACTCCAGAGATATTTCGATGTACATATTTAACCTTGATATTTATAGGCAACAAACTAGAAATCAAATTCTAATCTAATTCTACTACTCGGCCGTACCTAACATGAGATAAACACCTTATTTAAATTTACGTACAATGAGATAACAATTAATGTTATCTAATAGCCAAGATAAACAATAATCCAATTTTGAATTTCAAATGCTATCCCACGACTTGATCCAATCCTCCACGTGTACACCTAAATCCATACAAATTACTTCCATGTAATCAAAATAATCCATGCAATGCATATATAATTTCAACACCATGCAAAGACCATCCATGCACACGTCACGTACAAAGCCCCAAGTCGTGTGTCACGGCAGTCTCCCGAAATTCAAACCCGTCTATCTCGTATTGTACGCCGATCATTCATTCTAGTTTCAAATATCCCGCTAATCAAGTCACACCCAACACAAACTTAAAAGTATATGAGAATTAGTGAAGTGACATACTTGGTACATACCACCTTTTATCCATCGATTATTTTGAAAGGGAAATAAATTTATAATTATTTAATTATGAGCAAGTCTGCATTTGAAGAAATTTGGCAATTCTTAACTTACAAACGAACTTTAAAAATATGTCCACAAGCTATTTGTTTTGCCGGGGAAAAACGTTTTCCGGGATCGAATAAATACATTAGATATGAAGAATTGATGGTTGTGGCCTGTGGGCAAAAGTAAATGTGTGTTATTGAGAGCGATTCGAAATGCCCTTTTCCGCGGATCAAATTAACCTTGCTGCGAGGGGGTTTACAGGTTCAAGATCGATGCTATCTGCACTTTATGTGTAGACGGTGTGGAGTCCGTCTCACGTCTCCTTTTCTTTTGCCCCAAGGTGGTTCCGACTTGGAAGAAAGTGTTGGCATCGCTAAATTTATCTCCAACACATATATTTCCTTTCTGAGCATCTCTATTTTAGCTTGTTCGCCATGTCCTAAGTTATCAACCTCTAGAAGGATCTTTGAAGGTATCACCTGTGTCCTTAGGCTATCCGTTATACTCCCCCTTTCCTTTTTCCTTACCCACTGCCACATCAGCGCCACATCATTTTTTCTCTTATTTCCTTTCCGTTACCCACTACACCCGTTATACTCCCCTTTCCCCTTTCCATTTCCTTTTTACTTTAAAAAAAAGAAAAAAAGAAAAACAAAAATTCTGATTGGTAGTTAATGGGGATGTGGGGGTGGGAGGGGTGGGTTTTGTCAGCGAGTCTCACAACCCGGAGGAGCCTTGTACCCAGCGAGTCTCTCACACCCGTAATGGTGTTCCCCTCCAACCCGGGGCTCACTCGCTTGGCGAGTAGCACCCATAACGGGTAGCCTTATGTGGGTAGTTTGGAGTGTAAGTTTGTGAGGTTTCAACTCAAAACCAATAAGTTGTAAGTGGAGTAGCTCAGATTCCTTATTCAACACATTACAAAGTCACTATTTGTCTGAGTGAGACATTACTCAACACGCCCCTTCACATGTGACTTTCTTCTCTTTTTTCGCGCCTAACATGTAGATCTTATGGGTTACGTGGAGTTCGTGTGCATTTAACCAACCACGGGTGAACGTTACTCCCAAAACCAATTGGTTATAAGTGGAGTAACACATGTTTCTTATTAAGTATATTACAAAGTCACTTTTCGTCTAATTTGAGACATTACTCAATATGGAGGTGGCGAAACAGGTTGGTGCATTCGGAGGAGTTGACATAGGAATCAATACTCAAGGAGGATATCTTCACGGTGATCCAGTAATTCTCTTTATGTTGGGGTGTTGTAATTATCGCCTGTTGTTTATATCAATATAAGTAATCTTTAACTTTTCAAATAAAATAAATAAATAAATAAAATAGGAATATCTTTAGATGATTTTCAGAAAGTTGATTGTTGAATTTTTAAGAAGCTCTTTGTTAAGTGGTATTACATTTTTTTTATTGAGAAATTAAAGAGAATAAAAAATGAATTTCAAAACTAGAATGTTACATGAAGCTTGTTATCAATTATGGACTCCAAAATGACAAGGTATGAGTAGTTGGAACAATGAGCACATGGACCTCATATTTGGTGATTGTCTATAAAAAGCTAAAAACGTGCAATGCATTTTTTATTTCTTTCATATATTGTGGGCTTCATACATACATATACACTAGGGGTGTTCAAAATATCCGTATCCGAATATCCGAAAAAATCCGATTTGAAAGTATCCGAAAATTCGGATATCCGAATTTTCAGATTCGGATATCGGATAACACTTTTCCAAAATTTCGGATATTCGGATATCCGAACTATCCGATATTTTTTTAATTAAAATATTATTAATTTATTATTAATTCTAATATAACAAATAAGCAAAAAAAAACCCTAGTTTCACGTTTCAGATTCACGAGTTCACAGAATCGCAGCCCACCCTTGAACCCTTCGACCTTCATTCAGCGGCGACCCTCACGGCTCACGCTACGCAGCCACTCCCACGGTGGTCGGCGATGTAGACACCCACCGTTCCACCGACCGGCGGCGACGCACTGCAGAACTAGACAGCCGGCGACGTAGACAGCCATCGTCGCCCCTTCTCCTCGTTTTTGGCATCTTCGAGTTCAATATTTGGGGATTTGCTTCTTGATTATCTTATCTCCTTCATAGTAAGTAACTAAGTTTAGCTTCAATTCGAATTTTGTTGTTGTCTTGTTTATATATTCTGATTTTGAGATAGTCAAGTTCATCCATAGATCTGTGATTGCATTATTGCCTCTTGTTTGTTGGTAAATAGATACTAAATAGTTTATTGAGAAGGTTTGTTGTTGTTTTACCAAGTATGCTAATCAATTTGTTGTTGATAACTTGATATTGGTCTTATTGTGATAAATAGTTGTTGTTTTGTTTTGTTGATTGCATTCTTGATTAGCATTCCTCTTTTGATTTACTCTTGATATACCTAATTAGCATTCCTATTACAGTTTTGTTGTTTTACCAAGTATGCTATTCAATTTCTTGTTGATATTGGTCTTATTGTGATAAATAGTTGTTGTTTTACTATTGTGTATTTGTGTTGTTTAAGTTCTAGCAGCTCAAATTGATTAGCAATTTAGCATACTTGGTTAGCATTCCTATTAGAGTTTTGTTGGTTAGCATTCCTATTAGAGTTTTGTTGTTTTAAGTAATAAGTTATTACTTATTAGCATTCTTGACTTTGTTTTGTGTTTTAAGTAATAATAGTTTATTTAATGTTGTTTTAATTTTGATCATTTTAATCACAGTTGGAAAATGCGGATGAGATGTATGTTAAGTCTAGTAATTCAGATTGTGAGAAAATGATGTGGCTACAAGTAAGACCGTGAAAGATACAAAAGGAAAAAAGAAGCAAAACCCAAAGCCTTCACAAAGTGTGTTTGGAGATTCCGACTCGAATGATTGAGAAAGGTATGTTCTACTTCTAACCATTTCATTTTTGTTTTGATAATTTATTAGATCAAGGTCTTTGGCTATTATTTATTAGTTATTCAATTTTGAGTTTCTAACTTTACAAATTTGTAGTATTTGTAGAAGGGAAGCAACTAGTTAATTGTCAACTAGCAAGTCATCAAGAATCAACCAAGTCATCAAGAATCAAGATGAGAAGATGAAGATTGAAGACATGAAGTTATTTTTATTTTATGAACTAGTCGTAATCACTTATTAATTATCTTGTTTTAGACTTTTGTCGTATGAATTAGTAATATTTAGGACATGTGAACTTAGTACTAAATGTCTAAATGTCGTATGAATGTGTGGACAATTATTAGGTATTTAATTATTTAAAACAAAATTTGTCATGCTGAAATTTTGGATATTTCGGATTATCCGATATCCGTATCCGAAATTTCGGATATCCGAAATTTCGGATACGGATATCGGATACTGAAATGTACTATCCGAAATTTTCGGATATCCGAAAATCCGGATATCCGAAAATGAACACCCCTAATATACACCAAATCCCATGTCATCATATGTTATTTTCATATTCATACAATTGGTGAATGATTTAAAAGGAAAAACTACAACCAAAATCATATTTATGAATAATGCTATATAATTATAAAATAATATAGAGTTACTTACGAATTTCTTTAAATATTATATTATAAAATTATTATAACTTTAATCTTGTATGATAATATCATTAACTTTTGTCGTTAATCAACTATTTTTAGCATTATCCTTGTTATGATCACCACATCATCTCCAAATTTATCAGCAACCCATATGTTAACCACACCCTTTAATGATTATTTGACTTTAGATAATTTCAAATCCCGATTAAATAACCTAGAATTCAAAATACATTGTTTCATATACACAAACAACTGTTATTAGCATATTTGGACTACGAAAAAGAGATAAAGAACAAAGAGCGATAAAAAGAATCAAATCATATCCGTTTTCCGATATACTATTTGGACCTAATGATGTCCCGAGTCGATGTCTTATTCGTGTCGAATGACAAATATTATTATGACGAAGGTGTTCGTTTATGAATCAAAAGAGCATGTGATCAAGGTCTCGATGATCTGTGTGAGTGTCTATCAAATAAATTCAATTTTGGTCTGATTTGAGTAATAAAGTTAACCGAAAGGGCTAAATCTGTAAACAAATCAAAGTAAAGGGATCATTTATGTGAATTCAGCTGGTATTTTCAGTTTCCACTCAAGAGTCAACATTCAACAACGACGGCAAATTCTTCATTTTAATAAGAAGAGCAATTCAACATATTCCTTCGTTTTTCACTTCGATCAAATTTAGCTCGAGCTCATATTTCATCCTTCAATGGCTGCAAAGAAGGTTTTGCTCACCGTCAATGGCGACGAGGTTTCTCGAAACATCGCTTATCATTTAGCGAAACGCGGTTGCAGGTATCTCAGCACTACAATTTCGATATGTTTTATAGGTTTTAATTCTGAATTGAACTCCGTAAAATTTTTGAATTTGGATCTACTTCTCTGTTTAGGTTGGTTTTGGTGGGAGACGAGAAGATTCTTAAGGGCGTTGCGGATTGGATAACGAACGAATTGAAGGAAGTAACGATTGAAATCGTTGGATTAGATATGGAAGACGAAAGAGAAGCGGTTTTTGATGAAGCTGTGGAGAAGGCCTGGAATATTTTGGGGAAAGTGGATGCTTTAGTTAATTGTTACACTTACGAAGGTAAATTTGATTTCTGCAACTTGTTGTCATAGTTAACAATCTTCTTATTGTTTCAGTGATCAGATATAATCCTGTATAATATCTAAATCGATTCATGGCATGTTGTGATTCTCAGAAGCAATTAGCCAATTACTATAAGAAAATTTATGTAATTTCAAAATGGCAATATGTAATTCGGGCTAATAATATAAGAATCATAAAAATCATAAGATAATAGTTTTAATTTAAGGGATACAAACTTTTTTAATTTGCCCTAAATCAATTAAGCATTTAAATTACTCTTAAATACTGTACAGTGTGTTCTTGGTGTATTCTCTCAATCACAATTAGGGTTTAGGGTTGCTAAGTTTATAACCATTATGTGATTTGCTTCAATACATTTGATATTTGATACAGTTAGGATCCTACACTGTAGATTGATCCTTTAGTGAAAACTAGCTAATAAGCTACATCACTTGCTTTCATACAACAGGAAAGATGCAAGATCCATTGCAAATATCTGAAAGTGAGTTCAAAAAGACGGTAAGAATAAACTTTATGGCTGCTTGGTATTTGATGAAGGCTGTCGCAAAGAGGATGAGGGATAACAAAACAGGTGGATCTGTTGTATTCTTGACCTCAATACTTGGTGGCGAGCGAGGGATATATCCAGGGGCGGCTGCATATGGTGCATGTCTTGGTGGTGTTCATCAATTAGTAAGGGTAAGTAATGTGATCTTTATTCCTCACTTCATCTTCAATCAATTTGCAAAACTTTGGCCATATATTACAACATCTAACTAATATAAAATGATATATTGGCGTCTAACGTTCTACTCGATTTCACCAATCAATCATATGTCATGAGTAGACATGATCAAATGAAGATGTTAGTAACTCGGGATCAATGACTCCTGGATGTTGGAGTCCAGTTAAGACTTTGTTTTATGCAGAAGCCTATCATTGGTTTTTGTTATTATTATAGCAATTTACTATGATCATTTACTTGTTTATCTCCGTTATGATCATAATCATGTCGTCTGGATCATATACGGGCATTTCTTAGAGATGGAGAAATCGGGTGGGTTGGGTAATGTGTCAAAAGACCCAAAATGGGTACCTTTAAGTATGGATCAAATCGACTGTGGTTGACCTATAAATACATTTGGACCGTTTTTGTACATTTCTTTTACAAGTTATTGATGTGTCATGTGTGTAATATGATTGCCAAAAATATATGTTATTATAATAATAATCTAAGTTTTTGAATAAATATTTCAAGAAATTTATGCAGCAAATAGACACTTTATGAAAATTCCGACCCGTTTGATCCGTTCCAGCCTTAGCTATATTATAATAAACAAATTATTCTAAGCTTCCATCTGTACTACTGCATGATTATAACATGTCTTTCTTTTGGTAATCAGACATCAGCACTGGAGATCGGTAAGCACCAGATAAGGGTTAATGCAATTGCTCGCGGGCTGCATATAGATGACGAATTTCCAGTATCAGTGGGGAAGGACCGGGCCCAAAAGTTGGTGAAGGATGCAGCCCCGTTGAACAGATGGCTAGACCCCAAGAATGACTTAGCTTCAACCGTGATCTACTTGGTAAGTGAGGACTCGCGATACATGACCGGGACTACGATTTATGTTGACGGTGTGCAGTCTGTTGTAAGGCCCCGAATGCGAGCTTACATGTGAGATTTCTTGTTAATTAAACCGATATCGGTTTATCTATAGATGTTATTTTGTAATGAGTTCAAATATAATTGTTATTTTAATTGCAAATAAGGGTATCATTTGTGTATACATGTAGTTGAAAAAAAAAATAGACGATTTCAATTATTTGCATACTAAAAGTTCAATAGGGTAAGGTTAAGTTAGTACAACACCGGCCTTTTATATAAAACCTACAGAATCAATATCAGATTTTAGATTTAGATGATTAACGGCTGAGATTACGATCGAATATGCAATTTCCGACAGAATATGCAGTTGACGTAAATCAAATATGTGGTTGTAATCTCAACCATTAATCATCCAAATCTAAAGGTTGGGATTGATTTTATAGGCTTTGTATATAAAAAATGATTCTGTATTGATTCCTGTTCAAATTCAATAATATATAAAGAGTAAAACTAAAAATAGTGAACAAAACAAGATTACAATTACATACAACCCACACGGCACAGTGCCACACTAAACACAAATGTACATATAGAAATAATGCATACATTTGAGATAATTATATATAAATATAGGATTATGTGAAAAAAATGTAAGAATTTATACTAATTTTAATATTTTAAACTATGCTAAAATTTCAAATTCTAAACTTTGTTACTAAGCTTGTTACTTAGTTGTATGCTACAATAAAACCAATAAATTACAAAACCCTAGTTTATTTTATTTCTTCACATAAACCAATCAAAGGCAAAATTATACAAATGATCTAAAATGAAAAGAATCTATGCCTACCAATTAAACAATTGATCACTTGATCCCAAGTGAAAAGAATCTACACCTACCCAGGTCTCTAAAACTCACTAGAAACAACATGTCATATAACTTTTTTAATTACCATAAACCTATAAATTTAAGTTCATGTAATTTACAAATTATATGTATCACTTTGTAATTATAAAAAATTCTTATTTTTCTTCTCAGTTTGTAACATTAACAAATAACAACCCCTGTAGCATGTTTTTAGAAATATTTTACCACACAAAACATGAAATATAAAACATCAAAATAGAGTTTAGTTTACCAAAATATGTTAAACTTGTCATGTTTTATTATTTTTCATATCGGTTTTAAAAGTTTCTTGTATGTACCAATATTTCAACTTGTTGCTACTTCATGTAATATGATTACAAAAAATAGAGAAAAAAGTTTACAAATTAAAATTTCTGTATATTGAATAAAAGCTGTTAAAATTTGATATCTACAGGTAAAACAAAACAAATTAAATAAAGTTTAGTAAACTAAACCATGTAAGCACGAAGTGTTTCATTGCGTAACATGAAATTTCAAGATGTTTGATTAGTGGTCAAAACCTTAAAAAATGGTCAGAAACATGAATGGAGCAGTATGCAAGTGAGACAAAAGCAAGACTGTTGTATAATTTTTTATATTTAAATAAAATACTTTCACCACCCTTTGAAAAAAAAAAACAATCGGAACTTAATAAACGTGCCCACTTATAGTATATTATCACTTTTAACCCTTCAGTTTAGGTTAAAATTTAAGTTTAATCCCTTATATTTGAACTTTAAGTTGAAGGTCATTTTGGTTTTCATTTGGTTACAATCTACTACTTTAGTCGTTATACTTAATACATACAAGGTTAAATTTTTGTTATCACTCGTCACAAAGATTTAGGAATATGATGTATGACCTATCTAAAATGCTTTCATACTAACAAATATTTTTAATAAAAAATATGTTTTTCATTTAATTATTTAATTATATAAGTGTTTGTAAGTATGACATGGTTCTAGTTATGTATATCTTTTTTCTAAAACATATTTAATAATTAAAATGTATGAAATAGCCCATTATAGGTCATCTGTTATCACTCGTCATAAACATGAATGATGAATCCATTCCGTGCTCCTCATGATTATTCTTCTTTGAGCACCCAAGTCATCGCGATGACGCGTAGTCACGCCTTCAACGGACATTTACCTTTTGTAAAAATGCCCAACGGTCATACGCCACATATATTTTCTCCCGGTGGCAATTTTTTTTTGGTATAAAAGTAGCAATTGGTGTACAATAGAGCACATACCACAAAATCCGTACACAACAAACTTGTACAAAATATAATAGCGGCTCCACAAAATAATGACTTTTTTCAACCAATTATTAAACAATTCTCCCAAGTCCGCGAGTACCCAATCAAACAACAATTTACCTACACATACACAAGGCTTCAATCAATCTCACTTCATTCAATTGAGGTGACAACAAGACCAAAATTGTGGCGACAACAAGACCAGATTACTTCAAAATATAGAAACCTAATATAAAAGAAAGGTGATTTGTATATGTAGAAACTAGAGGGGGGTGAATACGTTTCTTACCCGATTTTTTTATTTTCTTTGATTGATTATACGTAAATAAAAATGCAAGTATAAATAGATAAGAGATAGAGGTATTGACACCGTATGTATAGTGGTTCGGTTGAAACTAACTTCAACCTACGTCCACTCCTTGGCCTTCAATCCAAGAGTTGTCTTCACTAAAACGTCTCTCTTGTGCGGAAGAGATCACCGTTACACAACGTGTCACTTTCAAGGAAGTGATTACCTCTACATCTCACTATTCAAGGAAGTGATCACCTATACGTCTCACTTAGCTAGGAAGTGATCACCTTACAAACTCGTCTCACTAATTAGGTAGTGATCACCTTACAAACTTCTCACTAATTAGGTAGTGATCACCAACAACTTCTATTACAAATGTGTATTTGAATATGAATGAAGTATTCTTGAAGTATCTTCTTTTGCTTGAATAAATCTTTCTTGCTTGAATACTTCTTCTCTTGCTTGAATACTTGAACTTGTAACTTGATCTTCAAATCATGATGATTATATTTGAGAGCAATGATCAAGTCATTTCTGGAGTTGAGAGTGTGTATTTTGATGTGCAAGAGTATTTCTTTTAAGTGCAAAAGCTTGTTGAATGAATGGCTTGAGCATGCATTAAATAGAAAAGAGTGTGTGCTGGCCAGGTACTCCACGGATGGGGCCACGGATCAGCCGTGGGTGCTGCCTGCACCCTCTTTGTCTTCTAGCTTCATATCCGTTGCAATCTTGAATTAATGCTTTATTCTTTAATGTAGATCAGTTGTAAAGCCTTCACAAAGCCTCTTAAGTGTCATATGTAACCCATGCCAAGATGGGAGGGTTTTATAAACAATCCAAAAGCTTCCAAGTCCATGTCTTGTGTCATAGGTACCCATCATGGTGTCATAGATGCATGTGATGATCAATTTGACATATTTGAATCAGCTCTTGCATTATATATATATATATATATATCTTGTGAGTTTATAAAACTTACATAATCATTTTATAAAGATATGTATTTTATTTGTGTTTTATAAACTTTAAAATCATCTTTCTATAAATGTATAAATGCAAGAATGATTTTAAACACTTGAACTTACATTTCTTGTTCTAGACTTATTAGATTCATTTATATAAACTTGGATATAGCAATTTGGTTATATAAATGCATTGTAAAGATTTATACAAGTCTATGTATAAATGTAATGTAACACCCCGCTTTTGAAAACCAGATTTTTCATTTTAATAATAGTAATTCAAGAATCCAAACTGCGTGGATCCGTTTGTAAACTCAAATTAAACCAAACCTATTTTTCAAATTATCCTAAGCAGCGGAAAATATTTAAAAGTGGCTATAATTACAAGCAAAATTAGCCACGATACTAAAAGGAACTGTTGGTGTTACTGAAATTGTCCACCGACCACATAAACACATACATACAGACATAAGTATAAAGATAAGTGTTCCTCCAAAAGCATAAGTAAAACCAGCAGGTACCCAAGCTCACGCGCCTAAGTATCACCTGTAATCATGGGGATAGTATCTGTTAGCTATTTAAAGCTAGTGAGCATAAGATAACATAATCAGTAATATAAACATATCACATATCACATATCACATATTACATATTACATATCAATTATCAGATAGTGTTATCCTAGCATCTCGCGATGACCTGGCACAGCCAGAAGGAAGCATAATCTTGCAGGGTAGCTAGCCCGGCTCAACACTCCTAACTGGGGAAACCAGACACATCAACCGCGCGGGTGGGTGAGCGGGTAGTGGTCCACCGTTGCGTTTCAGGCCAAAGCCTTCATGGGGTACAACAATAAGTCGATCCCCATCCTGCTCGAGGAAAGTTGGGTTTGCAACCCCAGGTAGTTGATGTATCATCGACCCACAGGTCTCAAACATCCTAGACCTCGTGCTGGCCTCGTTCAAGGACTATAACCAGCCCCCATATCTCGGATCCGTTCATAAACATAGAGTTGACCCATTCCGGGCCTCATAGCGCGCATACATATCACATCATAATCATGATTCAATTTCTACGTGTGTCATACATAAACATAGCATACATCAAGGTTAACTACATTTCATAGAATTTCTAACACATATTGCTAACATGTAACACGGTTATATTAATTCTTATGTTATCCTATACTCACCTGAGAGGCTAAAGCAAACAAATATAATGATCGTCTCGATCGTCTGGGTCGTTCGCCTCACCTATAAGATAATACTCATGTTTAGTCACTTCACACAAGTACATTAACTAATATAACTCATATGATACCCCTAATAATGTCCTCAAATTACTTAGAACCCTAAACAATTGTCCCGTGAAACAAAACGTCGAAAAACTATACAACAGTGCACTGTTCATAAACACCAGCCCCCTACAGCCGTATGAAAAAGGCCCTACGGCCGTAGGACTATCTTTGAACACCCTCCTACGGCCGTAGGGGAAACCTACTACGGCCGTAGGAACCATCTTGCAGACAGTGTGCGAGAAACAGCCCCTGTTCAGTCCATTTTCAACCCAAACTTATTTCCAGCATTCCCAATTCAATTTCCAGTGTTTGCATATCATCTAAGACATCATAATGAATCCAAAAACATACATATAACAAAATCTAATCAAGAATTGAAGGCTTGGGATCAAATTCTTCAATCTTTGACCCACTTGGTGATTTCTTTGAAACAAGACCAATTTATCATTTTAATTCATAAAATTGATTCCTAATCACTTAGAAATGATGTAAGAACAGATTGGAACACTTGAACTTAATTGTTGATGGCTAATTTGGATTTAACCATTTTTTGACCTAAAGCTTAAAAACTCAAGAACAAGGATGAGAAGATGAAGATGAACTTACAAAAGATGAGAGGATGATGAATCTTGGACTAGAAACAGATTATGGTTTGGATTTGTTGTTGGAAATTTAGTCTTGATGATTGTCTCCCGTGATTTCTCCTTCAAATGCTCAAGAACACAAGTTGAGAGAGAGTGAAGTGTGTGTCAAGTGTGTATACATACATGTGTATGTGTAGAAGAGAGGAGACCGACTTTGGTCTCCAATATTATCCAAATGGGGTATTTTGTTCCCCTTCTCAACTTACAACTTAATACCCGCTTGCCCGTTTCAACTAACGAGGATATTTTCGGAATCCTTATTCAAAACCGTTAACTAATATATTAATTTTATTCATTTTCGTTATTATCTTAATATCACCATTTCTTATTCATTTTTATAATAATTTAATATTAACTTAATTAAATAAATTCTAATATCTATTATTAAATTCGAGATTCTAAATCACCAATAGTATATACGACTAGGCCCATTTCAGGATGTTACATGTAAGAATGATTTCAAATACTTTCAGATTTATATTTCTTGTTTTAGATCATTTATATGAATTTGAATAAATCACATGGATTATATAAATGATACAATTTGATATTTATAAATCTATGAAAGTTTTTAAATCTTATAAGTATTCATTTTATTTAAAAACTTATCATACGATTTTATGAACTTTTACTTTTAGACTTGGTTGTTATAAAATCGTTTTAACAAATGAATGCATATGTGTTTTGGATTTAAAACGTTATTTATTATATCGAATATTTCAATTATGTATTATAATTTATTGACTCGAATATTATAGATTTGTGATCATCAAAACGTTTAAATATATTTTATAAATTTATCGGAACGATTGCACCAACAATATACAATAAAAGGGTTATACACAATAACTATATGTATCAACTTGTAACATATGCATTAACAACTTGTATCTTGTTGTATATAGCTAAAAACTATTGTGTAAGGATCAGTTCCTAATATAAAACATGAAGAGGTTAAACATGTAATACATTACATACAAAACGTGCTAAAAGAAGCTTGTACTCACGCTTCAAAAATTCTTTTATGCTAAACAAAAACCATAAAGCAAGCCAAATAAAACCGGTTCAATTCTGATTCTTCATGCTTGAGCTTCCAATCCTCGCTCACGCTTCGAAAATCATGTTTGGAAGCTCTCTGACATCATATTGAAACCCTAGAACCGCATATATGTCCCTTAAATAAAAAAATAGGTCTAAATTTATAGATTTCACGTTTCTGCAGTGTCATGTCGCATCAAGTTTCTTTCGCGTCGCGACCATTATATCATTCACAAACTTTTTGGATTAGGGTACTCGTCGCGTTGCGACCTTTTTAATCATTGCGTCGCGACATTGGCTTATCACCTTGATTCGAGTTTATATGTGTGGAATATGATCAAAATAGCGAAGATGTGTCGGAATGTACACTTTTCTCATTTCTTCTATTTTTGCTAAAATCTTCTCTTCACATGCCTTTTAAACATCAAATCCAACAACTTAAGATATTAAGTACCTTTTGACTTATGTACGAACAATACAGGTTAAAGATAAACAAAATATCACATTATATATATAAAATTAAAACGATATCACCATAAAGATCGAGATATACTTTTATCTCTTTTTTAGGATATATATAGGTTAACCTTACGGATTCAACTTGAATCCCTTGTTCATATGGGAACCATTTTATTTTAAAATATGCTTATTATTTCCGCATCTATTTTGATATGTATGGACATGTCAGATTTTAGATAGGGTTATTTGACCGACTCCGAATTCCCATCATTATATAACCATACATTTTTAAGGAAAAATAATAATTTTATAATATATATTAAATTTCATTTTTGTCATCAAAATATGGAACTGGTGCCTTGGCTCATTGGTATGGAATTCCTTTGTTAGGTTGGACGTCATGTGTTCAAATCCTTGCATATACAAATTCTTGAATTTTTATTTGGGATAATTTCTTATATACCCTTATTAAACATCAAAATATCTTATTTACCCACCTTAATTTTAAAATATCTTAAATACCCTTCTTAAACTTTCAAAATATCATATTTACCCAAATCATCATTTTTATTAATTTTAACAATTTTATAATCAATTTAAATCTTCTATAATTATTTAAAAAATGAAAAAGACCATATTACCCTTGCTTCAAATCATATAACCCTATACTTTCCATCCCCTCAAATCGGTAATCCCTAAAGTGCCGTCTCCTTCTTCCCTCATGTCGATTGAACTTGTGTCGCCCCTCCCATTGCCGCCGACCTCCCTTCACCGCCGACTCAGGCCGCCGCACAGCCTGCCTTCGCCGCCGCCACCGACTGTAGCCATTGCCACACTCCGTAGTCAGCTTATGCACATTGCAGAACGAGACAGACAAACCTCTCTCAAGAGAAAGTATGAAATAGCGACTGAACTTCCAAATGCATTGGAAGAAGCCGACATTACTTGAAAAAACAATGAGAATCCCAAGATGAAAACTCGGGTTGCAAGAGATAATGTAAGTGTATCTAGTAATTCAATTCATCCAGTAATTAAGTTAAAGAATATTGTTAAAATGATTGCATTTATCACATAAAAAGTACATATATATGGTTGAAGTCTTGATGAAAGTCTTACAAAGGATGTCATTTTAACATAAACTGAAGAAGAATTTGCCACCAAAGAAGAACATGCAGAAGATGATGACAGTTATCAATAGCAACGAGGATGATGGTGATAAGAAAGTAATATTCATGATAAGAATGAAAAGGGAAGAGGGAATGCACAAATAGTTCAAGTTGTTGTAGAATCGAGGGATATTCTCAAGATGTAGATGGAGGAGCGTCTTATAACGGAACTGCGAAAACTAGAGCTGGTAGAGGTGCTGCAACTGATCCCCAAAAGCATCTATGCCGGGGTAAGTTTTTGTAAAGAATTCGTCTTTTGAAATAGATTAAAATAAAAAATATAAACTTGGATAAATATGATACTTATGAAGTTTAGTAAGGGTATAGGAGATATTTTATAAAGAGATTTAAAATAAGGGTATAATAGTCATTTAATCATCTTTTATAATTTAAATTCATTTAAAATTATTAATAATTGATAAAAATGGTGATTTGGGCAAATAAGATATTATGAAGTTTAATAAGGGTATATAGGATATTTTTAAGTTAAGTTGGATAAATAAGATATTTTGATGTTTAATAAGGGTATATAAGAAATTATCCCTTTTTATTTTGCCACTTTCATCTTTTTTAAAGCTTTGTATTTTTTTTACCCTTTTTGTCCTTTTTAACTTATAATTTCTTAAAAACATAGATTTCAAATTTTAACCTTTTTTTAACTTCTTTTTAATTTTTGTATTCTTTTTAACTTCTATTCTTATAAACCATCGTATCTATCTTTTTTTCAAAATTCTTTTGTTTAGCGTAACTTTTATATATACGTTTTCTATAATTTATGTAAACAATATTTAATATATTTATTTAAGAGTTTTAATTAAGGATAAAAATAATTTTAACTCTATTTCGATTAAACTTCAAAACCTTTTTTGTAATATTTTAACTTTAACACTTATGCTTATTATGTTGAAACCGTTAACCTTTATTCTTAAATGGTATAAGCATTAAAGTTTAAGTTAGTTTGATTTAACCATTAAACTTTGTTTATAGAATAAATCATATGTAGGTGTGTATCATCTTATATAATGATCATTTACTCAACCATTCGAAAAAAATTAAACCAATCAAGCTTAGTCTTTTATGACGAAAATAATGTTCAAGTATAAAAGCAAAATACATTAATACTTTGAAAGGTTAGGTTTTTTGAAAATAAAAGTACATGTTAAACCGAATTAATCTTTCAATTATAGAGTTAACAATTTATAGATTAAGTCAAACAATTAAATCAAAATAGTCTTAAACTCCAATAACGATATAATCAGAAAATAAAGTTTAAATGTTAAACCAAAATAAAGCTTCAATTTTAAGGACTAAACCATATTAACCCTTTTGGTAAGAAGTTTAATTAAGAATTATGTCATTCTTTCGTTTTAGTTTTTGTTAAATAAAATATTTATGTATTTTTTTACATATTGTATTCTTATATTTTTTTTGTATTTCTTATATAAACAATATATGTTATATTTAATCACTTCTCATGTAATAAACAAACTACTGTAAATGTTCTAATAAAAAGTTATATTATTACTGTATATTTTTTTCTAACAACTATATTATTAGTGTATATTGATCACTTCATATGTGTCTCATACGATGGTTATGTTTAAAGAAACAATAACTCAAGTATGTTTTGCTTTTTTCACAAACTTCACATTAATTATTTACTATTAGTATTGAGTTAATGTGGTCTTAATATATTATACTACTTAAAGTGGGCTTTTTTAAAGTTAAACTTGACGAGTAAATATAAGTTTTTTAAAGATGAAAAAGGTCAATCTTTTATCTATAAGATTTGAAATCTCTTTTGACTTTTTTTTGTTTCATTATTCTTGCACCATATTAGAACATTAATCCTGTGATTATATTCTTCTATCATACGTTCGATTATTTTTGGATGTCTTTTTATATAATTATTAATATATCATCATGTAGATCAACCTAATCCTATGATTTATTTTGATAATAAAATTTTTACATTTATAAAACCTGGCGCAAAATCCTAGTTTGAAACATTTACTATGTTATGTGATTTCGGTTACTGATGAACAACATGTTCGAGTTGCTTTGTGTGCGATCCTGATTTTCCATGTGAGTGTGATTTTGATTATTGTTTGTTGATTTATCAAGTACAAATAAATTTTTACTGGTTTAGTAGGTTTCAGGTAAACATACGTGTATGCGGCTATAGCGTTTTAAAGTTTGTTACCTAATTTGGTAATAGAAAAATATATTATCTAATCAATATTTTTTTTTTAAATAGATTGTTAATGGAGTTTAAAAAATAGATTGTCATATAATGGAGTTTACATATCTTTGCACTAAAAAGTATATTTTTGATTTATCTAGTTTGTTACATATTCTTAAAAAAGACACTTAGTTTTATTTATTTTTTAGATAAACAATATTATTCGTGGAAAAAAAATTCAGAAATGGCACCCTATGCGAATTGATCCTTTTGCAGGCACTAAAATCTGCTATAATTTTTAGTTTCTATTTTAGTACATAAGAGCTGATAAGCATAACTGCATTAGATTTTTACCAAAACATTCTACTTTTTAGAAAGGCTTCACATCAGGGGTGTCTTTAAGGAAGTGCAGGAGGTGCAGACGCACAGGGCCCACGTTTTGAAGGGGCCCATTTTTACACAACACACACACACACACACACACACACACACACACACACACACACACACACACACACACATATATATATATATATATATATATATACTAGCATTGCACCCGCGTAATGCGACGGCGATGACAATAGTTTGTACTTGATAACATGTTTGATTTTAAAAATAGGGTATGGTATGTGTGAAATGCGTGTTAGTCAATTTATCCATGTTTTTTCTCATTTTCTAATTTCTTTACTTTTTCTACACTCAACAATTTTATTAGTTGTTAAAATAGTTTTTGAAAAATAGTTAAAAAATATTATTATAAATAATTAGAGAAATATATACTATAGCCTTAAAATTGTATTAATGTAAGTAGTTTAGCCAAATTAGATAAATTAAATAGTTATTGTGATATTTAATGATTTATTAAAGTGATAGTTGTCTTAAATTAATTAAGACAATCAAGGGAATGATTGGTTAGATTATTGTTTTAAGTGTTTGTATCTTAAGCATAAAAACTTGTACTACTTAAAATTAAGTAGTCTTAAAAATTTTAAGAGAAAGAAAGTTAAATGCTTTATAATGTAGTATAGATATAGATATACATATATATTATAATTTTCAGAAGCCCATAATAAACTTCAAATAAATTTTAGAAAACCCATGTTTTAATTAATATATATTAAAGAAGTGAACATGGTAATCAAATACTTCAAGGAGCTCAAAGAAACATGTTATCTAAGGCTATTGATGATACTAAGGAACTTGTCATTGAAATAAATATTGATCCGGTATTCCCTCAAGGGCATCAGATTCGGAGAACAAACAATTTGATGAGAACCAAAGTGATCAAGATATCTTATTTTCAGCTCAGGAGAATTATAAAGTTAATTATTATAATATATTGTTGACCAAAGTGCTTCTCTTAAAACTAGATTTGAACATTAAAAAGAGTATGAAAAAGCATTTCATTTTTTGTTTCCTAAAATTTGAAGGAATTTGATGACAAAGATTTTAAGTCGTGTTGTAGTCGTCTTGAATCCGTATTTAAGTATGATGAATGATCAAATCTTGATACAAATGAACTTTATATGGAGTTGAAGCTACTTGACACATTTTTACCCGGAAAAACTATGTGACTTAACAATGTCTTAAATATCTAAAAGAATTTGATTGTTTTCCCAATGCAATTATGGCATATAAAGTCTTGTTGACTATTTCAGTAACGGTTGTATCTACAGAAAGAAGTTTCCCAAAACTTAAGTTGTTAAAGTCCTACTTACGGTCCAAAATGTCACTAGAAAGACTTAATAGATTGACAATGACAGTTATTGAGAATGATATCTTGGTATTAATTACGAAGAGTTAATCCATAAATTTGCTTTTACTAATGCTAGGAGAACTTCACGATTAATGTAACTATATATAATAAACTATTTTACTATCCTATTTTGTTTTAGAGAGAAATGTTCAATATAGTCCATACTTATTGCATAGTCCTAAGGGACTAATCTTAGCCCTTGGATCAGCCCCATCAATGATCCAGATTGAATTTTAAAAATTTGGACGGAGTGGAATTTTCGTAATTAACATGTAATGATTTTACCATCACATGTGATTGTATAGTGATCCACATGTGATTTTATATTGAATCACATGTGATTAAATATTAAAATTTAGGACTATGTTTTTTATATGTACTATATTAAACATTACTCTTAGTTTCTGATATAATATATCATAGTATTAGTGATTTTTGCTTATAGATATCACTATATGTGTGTATATAAGGGGCCTGTATTTTCACTTTGCACAGGACATTCAAAATTCACAAGACGCCTCTGCTTCACATGCTACTTCAAATATGTCCATAACATGGCCTTCTAATTCTATCATCATCAGTTTTCATCATTTCTTTGTATTGGGCCCAAACAATGAATCCTGAATAAGCAGTTCGGTTTGGCCCAAGATTAGTCAATTTAAATTGAAAGAAGTCCACTGCCCACTGGTGTAACATTTTTTAATTTCTGATTGATAAGATTAGACCCAAATATAAATATATACAGTTCAGATCAGAATGGACAGATATTAAGGTGATAATAAGATATGTCATTTTATAAGACCGTTACCTAATCATGAATTGCGACAGTCATAAATTGTAACAGGGCGTATCACATAATCGTTATGATGTTTGGCCTTTTGCGACGCTTTTCCGTGGTCGCAAAAGCTTTTCTTATGTAGTGGTTGAAAGAGATTGTTCCTTGAGACAAAAGAAGCGTCAAGAAGGGATTTTACATGAATACCCATTACCAAAAAAGAGCCAAAAACATGTATATATTGACATAATTTCCCAGCATAGCATATGCAACACCTACCTTGTACTATTTGTAGCCCTTTGCATTCATATAGGGGCAAAATTGGAAGACATTTTGTTCATCAGATTGCATGTGAATTGGTGCCACATGCAATTCCTGAGGAGTACACTTTGTCTTGAGACTATACCTTCATCCATGCTTAATATGCTTGTTTATATTGACATTTCACTACCAACCCATGCTTGGTCTACATTGGCATTCCATTTTCATTATTTTTTCTTCTTTTTTAAAGTTTTTTCTTCATAAACACCACCTTACCCTTCTATTTGTTTTGTTTTGATTATTTCATTCTTTGTAGTCTAGCTGTTATGAAAGTACAAAGGTTAAATTCAAACACAAGTCTTCTTACTATTTTAGCAGTGAATTATGTGATTAATAGACTCCATGTCGGTTGTGCCATGCGTTTGTAGAGGTCTCATTAAGATAAAAGATGATTTGTACATAACAAATTTTTAACATACATAATAAATAGTGGTTGTTTTAACTATTATACTCTTAATTATATATATGAATTAGAATAAATAATAATAAGATTATATGAGCATATAAATGAGTTATATTGCAGATAAAAAAAAATGTGTTTGGTGTTCTAGTGAAGTAATTTTTAATTTAAAATTCTCGTTGTCAAAAACGATAACTTTATATATTAAAATGTTAAATTCATGTACAAAAATGTTAGTATTAAATGTAGTGGTTACGATATGACCTAAATCGCATAAATAAATACGTATAATAAAAAAGGAAAACGTACCCTTTTCAATCTGTAGTACAATCTTATAATTATCATTCTATCTAAATTATGCTAGTATTGTATGTATATTGTTTCAATTAGTGTAAATGATTGCACATACTTAAAAAACTTCGTTAAGATAGTTGTGGGAAATTATATTAATTAAAAAAAAGTTATGGTATACTGTGACTTGGTTAGAAATTATAAAAGCTAGAGTTGTATAAATCTTATTAACATAACTATGAAAACTAACATGAGTAAAAATGTATCTATTTTGTCACGTTTATATGTACTGAATTTTAAGGATTTCTATTATGTGTATCAAACATTTAATTTGTTGCTATTGTTTGTATTAAACTTTCTATTTTATTACTAAAATTATACATTTTTTCCTTTTTTATGTAAACAAATACATACAATAGCAACTACTTTAAAATTTGAAACACATAGTAGAAACTTTTAAAGCTTGATACACATAAGAGCAAAACGTGGCAAGTTTAATACAGTTTACTAAGCCGAACCCTAAAATCTTTATAAAATCTTAATCATTAATTTAAATAAAAATTAAATTTGAAACATCCTTTTAATCGTTGAAATCCAATTTTGACTTTATCGATCCATACTGAATTTATAGAATCAAATTATTAGAGATTATCTCATATATATATATATATATATATATATATATATATATATATATATATATATATTAACTTCTTAAACCTTAAAAGATCTTTATTGCCCCTCTTGTTTTCTAATATTATATTTTTCCTAACAAACATTTTAAAATATCAAATTTAACCAAATTCTTGGTTTTAATATTTTAAATATTTTATACTCATTTTAATAGTTTATACTCATTTTTAAATATTTTAAAATTATAATCAAGACATATTTAACCTTATTGCTCCTAATTGTAACAAAAATTGATGGTTTGCACAATAGATATAATCACGTATCTTCGTATCATGATACAACGTTTATGTCGTCACATCTAAGTACCTCTCCCTCACGTCAATGCTTTCATTTTTGGTCTAAGTGTTTACGTTCCGCCTGCCGTCATTTTTTTTAATTCTCAATTATTTCATATTTTATAATTATATAACATATTTTTATTAATACTTATTAATACTTAAATTTTGTAATTTCCTAAACCATCCTTGTATCGCACGCACATTTAATCTAGTTAAAAATCAATACAAAGATAGTTGCAACT
Source organism: Pulicaria dysenterica (assembly GCA_947179395.2). Taxonomy (NCBI): domain Eukaryota; kingdom Viridiplantae; phylum Streptophyta; class Magnoliopsida; order Asterales; family Asteraceae; genus Pulicaria; species Pulicaria dysenterica. Next base: position 8,128,393 of record OX359290.1, read on the forward strand.
AATGAGAAAATAATACTATATTTGTATGTAACTTCCTCCATAGAATATATAATCACTTGAATAGAACAATTGCTTGTATGCTTGTAATCTAGTAGATAAAATACCTTTTTAAATTTGAAGCAATTAGTTATCTTGATTTTGGTAGGGTGTAGTTTGTAAAATCATAACATTAAAATTTAGTTATCACTTATATTTATCATATTCTTATAAGTTAATTTGCATGATTCTGCCAGGAAGTAGTTTTTTGGACCAACTATTTAACTTAAAGAGCAATTGGGATACATAATTTTCGTGCTTTTTGGGCCTTAACCGGCCATATAATACTTTCATCCTTAAATATTCACTTCTCTAAAACCATTAAAGACCCATAAATATTGATTAGTGCCTTAGGGGTAGCATAAGTTTAATATTTTGAAGTAGGGTTGTATCCATATATACAAAAAGGGTTTAATATTATTAATTACTATGTATAAAAACTTAAGAGATGCTAAGTATTTGGTTCACTATTAGTCATGAGCTCAAATAGTCAAATGTGGTTACAAACTCATCTTCCTCGCAAAACCAAGTACTTCTAATGAAGATCGAATTGTAATTCACAGACGAGGAAGAAGATGACGGATACTATAACTCTATTAAAGAACACTTTAATCTACAAAAGCTTTAAAATATTTGGCATGTTCATCACAAAACCATAATGTGAAGTTTTTAATAATCCAGATAATGAATGCTAACTCTAAAACAATACTACATAAGCCTTCATGTATTTCTACACTTTATAGAAATATTTTGTTTATATTTATGAAATTTAAACAACTTATTAGTTTAGACTTAAAGCTATTATAAAATATGACATGTAACAACATTTGTAAATGACTAAACTGAAAAACCTAACTAGCTAAAATCTGTATCAATAGCTAGCTAGCATAGTAGCCTAGTATAGGTAGTTCATGTTGTCCCAATATGTCAACCATTCATGTGGCAGCACATTCATGAAAACATCTATTACTAATTATTCATCATGCTTTTGATTCCACTGCTTGCTTGCTTAGACAATTACTTGAATTCATGAAATTAACACACATAGTTTTTAAAACCAGCTTTTGAGTTAGTCAGATCTTGTAACATAACACAAATCTTGAACTTATATATAACTCCTAACACATGAAAATTGTCATCTATATTAGCAAAAGTAATTGGCAGAAGAAACTTAGATGAATGTTATATGGGAATCAAAGTTATCTAAATAACAACACCGCAAAAATTAAATATTTAATGAAATAGCGTACGTGCTCTAAAAAACAATATTTCACCTTGCTACATTGTAGGCAGGTCGATCAACGAATTCTAAACTTTGTTATTTTGAAACAAAGTATAATTTATATAGCTGATTGCAAGCAAGGAATTTTATTAGGTTTCAAAATGCCGAAATCTGAAAAGTCTGGTTCCAAAATCTCAAGGCATGATTTCAAAAGAGAGTTTCGCGCAAATAAGCAACATACCCTATACATTCGCGAAAACAAGCTTAAAAAAATCAAATTACGAAAATGAGCATCAGTTTCGCCCCCCAAAAGCTCAGTTTCGCCCCAAGCTTCGCCCACCAATCACAGAACGACACGTGGCTAGAAAATGGCAGTTTCGCCCATAAGGGGCCAGTTTCGCCCCTAAAAGGGGCCAGTTTCTCCCCTAGCCACCTCGTTTTTTGTGTCTGGTCTCGGTCTTTGTGCATCATGATTCACCTCGATTGGAATGCATAGTTTCGCCCATAGGGGCTTAGTTTCGCCCATATTGCTCTCGAAAACCGTGCCATGGGCGAAACTGGTTATATGTTTGGTGCCAAAGTACATTTTCACGAGTCTTTTTGGGAAAATGTGAGAATAATATTTGTTGGACTTGATTGGGCAATTTTGTGGAATGATGGAAGATTCTTGTAATCGTTTGTTATAAGCAGAAGTGAGGAATGCGAGAATGGAAGGGAGAAAGGAAATAAATTCAGCAGATATCCTCCATCTATTCCGGCAAAACAATTCCGGCAAACACATCGAGGAGTTAGATATTCCGGCCAGACGACCTCAATTTTTCCGGCGAACAAAAATCCGGCAACACTCATTTTTTATATTTCAACCATGTTAAACGAGGTAATATTTTTGTACTTGTTTTAATTTTTCTTAGTGTTATTTAAACCTATAATTTTAGAAGAAATAATATTATTTTGTTATTAGGTTGTATTAATGTTATTAGTGTAATATTGTTGCTTATTATTACATTATTTCATATAATTAGTAGATTCTTGCACCTTTCTTTGTATGTTTGTTCAAGATTTATGTAGTATTGCATATTTATTTTATTTTTAAAAAATATCGTTTTATGTAAAAATCTAACTTGTTATGTAGGTAACATCTATTTATTTTGTTAATTTAATTCGTAGCAACTACCGACAACATGAAATGTGTTATCATTGACAGAGAGCTACATATATATATATATACGTGCTACATATATGCATGTAGAGTATACGTACGTACGTATATATGTTAAAACAAATTTATACGAACATAGATAACTACGTATTATATTTTAGAGTTAATGAAAAAAATATTTATTTTTTTAGTCCGAATTTTTTATTTAATTTTTCCGAATTTTGAGAGTTTGAAAAAAAAATTGTATGACCAAAAAATCTATTTTTAAGTTTTGAGAGGGAAAGCGTATGCCCTTGAACAACTACACGGCTCGCATTCTGGTTCTTTCGCAGACCTTCCTGGTTACTGTCATTATCTGAAGCTGGCAAACCCCGGTACAGTGACAGAAATCCTTACGGATGACTGTTCTCGGTTTGAAATGTTGTTTGTTGCTCTTGGACCATCGTTACGAAGCTTCTCATACAGCCTTCGCCCATTAATTATAGTAGACGCGGCCCACTTAAAAGGAACATACCTGGGCACCAACTTCCTGGCAGTTGCAATGGACAGTAACAACCAGATCCTTCCATTAGCTTATGGGATAGGCAAAACCGAGAGTGGAGATTCTTGGACGTGGTTTCTAGAGAAACTACGTGCATGCATCCCGCACAAGACCTATACATTTGTTTCTGACCGAGCTGCGTCTATTGAGCTAGCTGTACGAGACGTATTTCCAGATTCGTACCATGTCCTGTGCTGTCGTCATCTGCAGATGAATTTGAACCTGAAGGCTAACAAGCACAAAAAAATTGCCTTCATGTTCTGGAAGGCATGCAAATCGAACACAGAACATCAATTCCATTACTGGTACAGCAAGATTCAGCGGGCGGCGCCACGGGTTTATGAGTATCTGGAGGAGGTGGAAAAAAGCAAATGGACAAGATCCTGCTTCTCGGGTCATCGATACAACATCATGACCTCTAACAGCGCAGAGTCCATGAACTCGCTTTCTCATCACGCGCGTAAACTTCCCGTGGTTATGCTTATTGATTTCTTTCGTGCAAGTGTTCAAAACTGGTTCTTCAAACGCCGTAAGGAAGCAGGTAAACATCTCTCCTATAGCAACAACACCAATTTTTAAATATTTATTAATTGTACTACTTTTTTAAAACAGAGAAACTCCAGCACAGGGTTACCCCGTGGGCAGAGAAGAAAATACTTCATAGGATGGCAAAGTGCTCGACATGGCGGGTACAGGGTATTTCAAACTATCGGTTTGGGGTTGAGGACCATAAACAAAACGTTAACATAGTTGATACTGAAGAAATGACATGCGATTGTCGTAAATGGCAACTTTCCGGGTTGCCATGTGGCCATGCAATTGCAGTTTCCAGATTCTTAAAACTTACCGATTCAAGCCAGTGGGAGTTGAATTGGTTCACTAGTGAAACATACCGAGCAACGTATAGCGGTTGTATAAACCCCGTTCCTAACAAAAATATGTGGGACTTACCTTCAGATCTAATAAACCTACATCCTCCACTGCTCAATAAAAGGCAGGCTGGGAGACCAAAACTTGTTAGAAGGATACCGTCAAGGGGTGAGCAGGTACCGCCTATACGCTGCTCTAGATGCGGTGACAGTGGACATAACCGAGACAATTGCAGAATGCCATTTTCTTCACAACAATCAACTAACCAGACAACTCAAGCCTCAACTACTGCGGAACCGACCCAGCCCGATTTATCACAATTTGAGCGAGACCTTTCTTTGTATAAAGAGTATTACACGGTTCAACGAGATTGAAATCAATAATTAATGTAATACTACTTTCGTGTCCTTATCAATTTAAATTTATGAAATACCACACCAACGTTAACAATGTTCGCTTATACACGTTCAAAAGTAACAATCAAATTTAACTTTTCGGCAACTAAATACCAACAAAAACAATCAATAAAAATAAGAGTATGATAAAATAATATATGAGTATGATCAAATATTTTTTTAATACATATTAATAAGTGATTTATTATTATAATTAAACAGTTTTTATGGTGAAAATTTATTATAAAAGAGTAAGATAAAATTTTTTAAATTTAGCTTAAATGCTACTTCAAAATTTTTAAGTAATAAAAATGGGTAAAATTATAAAATTTAAGAGTGTGCAAGACATGTGGGGCATACAGATGAGAAACTGAGGCTTGAGGTTCAAAACTAGAGGCTATGGGCGAAACTGGGCATGCGGAGCCCACCTTATGGGCGAAACTAAGGACCTATGGGCGAAATTGTGCACGTAACTCGAGATCATTGGCACTCTTGACCAGACACGAAAAACGAGGCAGCTATGGGCGAAACTGGCCCCATAGGGGCGAAACTGGTTTTTTGGTGCCACGTGTCATTCTTTGATTGGTGGGCGAAGCTTGGGGCGAAACTGAGCTTTTGGGGGGCGAAACTGATGCTCATTTTCGTAATTTGATTTTTTTAAGCTTGTTTTCGCGAATGTATAGGGTATGTTGCTTATTTAGGTAATTGTTTTATTTCAAAATTTCGATGTTTACCATTCTAGAAATTTAGTTCTCAATACGCACACCTTTAATCATTTTTAGCTGAAGTTATCAATATATAAACAATTGTTGAAACCTATGTAATGGATTTTCATATCTATACAATACTTGATACATGCACTTCAACATATATGGATTATCCTCACGCTTTATTAACAGTGTGTAGAACTTTAAAAAAAATACACACTTAAAAGTGTGTATAATAGTTTAAATAAAATGTAATAAAAAAAGCTCATACTTTTAAATGTACTAGATTATTTTTAAAAAGTTCACACTTTTAAATGTGTAGAAATAATAATTAATAGAAATTGAAAAAAGTTTACGCTTACAAGTGTGAACATTTTACAACATATAGATGTTTTTAATATTTTCACACTTAGAAATTTGAAAACTTTAATTATTTGTTCACATTAATAAATGTGATACTTTAACTATATCTATCACATTTTTACATGTGAGCTTTACAAAAAAATTGTCACACCATATTTTTTTCACACTTATTAATAATTCTTTACATTTTAAATTGTGAAAAATCAACGTATTTGTTGTAATGATGTATGTAATACAAAACACTAGCTTATAAAATTTTCATATGTATACAATGACATATAGATCATGGATAATATCAAATTAATATTGTAAACGTGTAGTTGCTTGACCAAAATCATTATTTAAGAAAAAGAAAAGCAATTAATTTTGACTCTTTTAATCGAGGTTTAGGAAAACAAGTCAGCATGTTAGGCTTGATCAACCTCGGCCTCCACTACTACGACTATTAATTAAGCAAGATTTGACAATAAATTAAACTTGACTTATTGTAGCCCATGTTTCTTGAAAATGAGAGCCATTATCTTTTTAAGCAAAGCTATATATAATCAAAATTAATAAACAACACTATTAATTAATTAGTATTACACACCTCCCATTACCACATGTTGTTGCCGTATTAACACTTCTTCCTATCTTAACTTGTCTTATTATGTACGATCGATTCTTCTAAGGATTCAAAAGACCACAAATACTATGACTTCAACTTTCTCTCTCTCTTTTTTTCGTTTCTTTTTTAATTAATGAGGATGTCTCACAATGTGTTGTGTCAAGGTTTAATGAATTATCATATTTTTCAAATTATTATTAGTATACTTAATAATTAAAGATATTGGATGATTTAAGCTAGATTGATGTTAAAAGATCAGCCACACCATATATGCTAAATTTTTTTATTATTATCAAAACCCTTTACAAAAACTTATAAAAGAGAGTGGATCGAAAATAAGATAGGAGAAGCATTGTGAGATTTACTACCTCAATGTTGATCAATGTAAGACTAATTGATAGATACCTCTAAATTACAGTCCATCCTTTTTCTTTGTGTCTCACCAAAAACATCGTTATAGCAATAACAAACTTAACTAAAATATAAATAGACAAATCTTTATGTTTTAACACGGAGAAAATTCACAGAATAGTAAGCAAGTTTGAAAAGTGTTCCACCAAGATCACTCACCCCTTTATTTCACATTGTAAAATAACTCATATAAGTGTTCCACCAATCATATATAATGGTTGCAATTGTATTTAAGTTATTATTCATTTATAAACTACAAAAAAAAAACATTTACAGATCAACCGAACATATAGATACCGATAAAAGTAAAACGATATGTATTACACACGTACATCTGTTCACTCCGACCACTTAACCAATTACCACCTCTAGTATATTAGTACAAATCTTTGTCACTTTACCAATTACCACCTCTAGTATATAAGTACAAATCTTTGTCTGTTTTGCTAGAAAAACATTTATGGGCTGTTTGGTTGGATGAATTCTTTTTTAAAGGAATTGGATTGTAGGAAGGAATTGGATTTTGAAGGATTTGAAATTTGAATCTAAATTCTTCTTTGTTGTGTTTGGTAGTATCAGGAAATGGAATTGACTTCCCCACCACAAACCACCATCGCCACCTTCACCACCACCTTACTGCCGCCGCCGCCGCCACCGTCTAAACCCTAAATCCTACGTCGCCGCTCACTGTCGCCCACCACCGTCGATACGCTGCCACCGTCTAAACCCTACGTCGCCGCCACCGTCTAAACCCTAAATCACCGCCACCGTTGAAACCCTAGCCAGAGGTCGCCGTCGCCGTTGAACGTTGCCATCGAACGTCGAAATCCTAGACAGAGGTCGTCGTCGAACGTCGTCGTTGAACGTTGAAACCCTAAATCGCCGCCACCGTCGTCGAACCACCAGCGGTCGAACGAAACCCTAAATCGCTTTCGAACGTCGAACCACCATCGAACGTCGAACCACTAGCGGTCGAACGTCGAACACCAGCTCGCCGAACGTCGCCGTTGCTGTCGAAGGTCGCCGTTGCTGGGTGGTGTTTATGGTCTGATGATGAGCAAGTGAAGAGAAGAAGGAGGAAGGAGAGGAAGGATTTCAAAATCCATAGGGGAGTGAAAGGATTTCAAAATCCATCAGATATGGGAATGTTTTCCATCCCCTAAAATCCAATTCCTTTTCTTATGTCAAACCAAACACATGATTTGGTGGAATTAAAATCCAATTCCCACCAATTCCTATGAAACAGCCCCTTATAAAACAGTATACAAGATATATATGTCTTGATTAGTGTACGTTGACATCGCACTCTATAGACAGGATTCAGAATCATAAATAACAAGTTTGCAAGATAATTTCTCACATGAGGAAGCCAATTAATTACCAGCTGTAAAAAAAGTTATTTTCTTGGAGTTTAGAGAGAGAGAGAGATTGTGAATATATATATATATATATATATATATATATATATATATATATATATATATATATATATATATATATATATATATATATATATATATTGTGACAGTTAATTAGTTTTGCCGTAGAGATCAGAGAGAGAGAGAGAGAGAGAGTCATGGCGGGGAAAGCTGATCCAGGAGCAAGAAAAGACATGAAGGCCTTGAATTTGCTCATGATATATATTGTCATTTTCGTATGGACTCCCACCACTGAAACATCATGTACATACTCAGTTTTTCACATGCATGCAGTTTAAAAAAAAATATTGAATCGTATTTGTACCTCTGTTATAAATTCATTATATATAAATATAATTTAAATTGAGAACCTTTCTTAATACATAATCATTTATTGTCATTATTTATGGTTTAATTTGTAATGTTTGACATGGTTGTACGTAGCTAGCTCCTGGCTAGTATTTTATATTTAATAAATCAAGGGTTGCTAGGCGGAGGTGATGACAATGCCAAAACTTCTTTCTAGTGACATTTTCTTGCTGTTAAAAAAAAATTATTGTCATTATTAATTAATACTCATTAGTGATGTCGAAAGCTTATTGTAAGGGCCATTTCAAGGAATTAAAATTCCTAATAATGGTCATTTTCTCTCATTTGTTTTTTCTTTTTTTTTTTTTTGCAAATTTTTTTTGAAAAGCATCAAATTTATTACCATACCAAATCAACACCTCCATTTATTTGCAAGGTGCAAATTTGAGGAGGAACAAAAGGTTTACATGAATGAGCAAAATGAAATCAAGGCGACTAAATGCCAAGAAACCAACAGAAACCCAATAAAAACCAAAAAAAAAAAACCAACGGAATTAACATAGATCAGGGAATCGAATCCAATCGGCTGGTGACCCAAAGGGTTTCTTCGATCTGGAAGCCATCCATGAGTAAAACTGTTTTTGCAAATGATGCATTTTATATGGAAAATGAACTATTTTTAATGCTTAAAATATGACTTGATCGTATTCTCATATGTTTTCATTTAGCTTTTTGGCTAATAGTGAATTATACAAAAAATAAGATGTTTAGTACTTTAAGTATTCACGAGGAAGAAGTCCTCAATCTGGCATTGTTCTTTAATTGTGACTAGGCTAAACTTCCTTTCACTCATCTTGGCATGATGATTGGAGAAAATATGAATTAATGCTGCCAAAAACTGGAAGCCCGTCATTGGTTAGGTTAACTCTAAACCTCATTTAAGTCGGTTTTGTGGAGTATTCCTTTATATTTTTATCTCTTTTAAAAGCTCCATTAAAGGTGATAGAGATGATTAAAAAAATAGAGAATATTCATATGGGGGACTACGGATCAAGGAAAAATAAAAATTTGTTCACTACAAAAAAAAAATAACATTAATCCACACATTCTTAGCAATATTAATATACTTAAAAAAAGTGTGTAAAATTCTAATCAAACACTGAAAAAGTAAGTGTGACAAATTTCTATCAAATATCTAAATTTAAAAGTGTTATAATTATTGTAAAAAATCATATTTGTTAGTGTGGACAAATTATCAAAAATTTTACACCACTAAGTGTGAAAAATATAAAAATAATTCTAAATTTACAACAGCCCATGCTTTTAATTGTGAATTTCTCTAATTCTACATTTATTACTAAAACTTATATATTTAAAAGCGTAAACTTTTATATTTAATCATATCTACATATTAACAGATGTAGAGTTTTTTATTTTCTAACAATCTCTATAATATTTAAACTATTTTTCCACAACTATAAATATGATAAATTTTAGAACTTTTACTGCCTTTTTATAAAACATGAAGAAATAACATTTTTGTAATGTTTGAGTTGTGTGGCAAAAAATAATAGCACCAGGGAAGCTTGGAGGTTTAGGAATTGGATCCTTGAGAGCGGCCAATATTGCCCTATTAGTTAAACGGTGGTGGAGTTGAAAGATTGATCAAGAAGCATTATGGGTTAAACTTATATAAGTCTTACATTGGATGTGTTTAGTATGTAGATTTTTGTATCTGACAGCCTTTTATTTTGAAATAAAAAGCTATAAGCTAGTTTCTTATTAACAAAATACTTTAAAATAGAAAGTTTCTTGAAGTAGCTTTTAAAACTAGTTATAAATTTTTTTATATACAAAAATACCCAAATACTCGATTTCATTGTTTTACAATTCCTCCATATTTTAATTATATGTCCTATTTTGTCATTTTATACTATTCAACTTCAGTTTCAGCTATTATGTCAAACACATATACAAATAAATAAAAGATACAACTTCTAGCTCCAGCCGCAGCTACTAGCTTTCAGCTAAGCTACCAGCTATCTCTGCCAAACACGCCCATCGGGTAAATGATAGACCCATTCTTCAGTACCTGTGATCCAAGAAATTCAAGTGTGGCTGAATATTGTTAAATCTAAGAAGTCTCCCCTCTCATTTAACATAAATTTAGATGAAATGTTCACTCCGGTCGTGAAGAATGGTGACCAAACATACTTCTAGCATGATTGATGGTTAGAACAATTCATTAAAATGTTTACTTCGTGATTTGTATGCGATAGAATGTAATAAAGACATCATTGTAGCCTCTCGATTTGTACACAGAAGCAATACTCTGAATTGGTCTTGGTCATGCCATATTGACGTTGCAAGGCCGACAATTCAAATTCAATCACTACTACACAAAAGACAATAAAGACCACTCTATGGGAACCAGTTCAACAAAAAACCGGTTTTTATATGTATGGGAACCGGTTCGTAAATAAAAACCCGGTTTTTAAGAGTAAAAGACATGGGAACCGATTGCTAAGTAAAAAACAGGTCCTTATGTTACATATAAAGACCGGTTTTTAAGTTATCAACCGGTCCCCATAAGTTTTGTTCATATAAACTGGGTATCTATTAAAGAACCGGTCCCCTTGAGTTTATCAAAAAATTTAACCTAGTTTTACAAAATAAAATCCTTTCCCCCCCAAAAAAACCCAAATCTATACTCTTCCCCCCAAAACCCCCCAAATATCTACCTTTTCCCCCAAAAAATTCAAACGTGCCTCCATATCCCCCCAATCCCCCAATTTCTGCCCTAGTTTTCCTCGCGCACACCAGGCAACCATAGATAGAACCTCATCTTCTCCCTCACGCACACCACCGCTAGCTCGCACAGTGATTTACCATGGCCGCTCGCACCACTGCCCGTATTTGTACCACCGCAGGCTCTAACACACAACCAGCTCTGGTCCTCCTCTCGTTCTACCAAGGCAAGTTCCTTTGATTTTTATCTAAGTTCCTTCATTTTGATGTTTGTAAAGGGTAGATTCGTTCCTATTTGAGTGACTGTAAGTTTGTTTATATCTAATGTACACATGAAATGCTAAGAGGGCTCACTATATGAACTTCTTATGCAGGAGACAAAAGTATGGGATTTATATATTTTTTCTAATATCATCATATTTATTTTCATTATTCTACTAATATTCTTGGATTCTTGTAGATATTACCGTGGATTTGTATTTCATCTTGTTTATTGATTGTTGGCTAAAACTTGACCAATGTTTAATATTTTGTCATGAACATGTTCTTATTTTACTTGTTAAGGGTAGATGTGGTCAATCCTATCTATGCCATCAAACATCCATTTCTATCTTAAGCTGTTTTGTTTTGTTAGACTTATATATAGTCGAATGTACTTACGATAGTTGCATATATGATTGTTTCTACAACCAAAGGTACTATTAGTCTTAAATAAGGAGGTAAGCATGGTACTTCATATTCCTCTGCTACTTTTAAAAATTATCATCAAAGACATGGAGTAAACTAAATTTCTTCTAAACCGATGATGATTATCATCACATATGTTGTTTGATTAGTTGATCTCTTTGGTTCTTTAATTGCGTCAGTGATACACAGACAAGCCCAACTACTCGATCTTATGAAGTTATGAGTTATGTCAAGCTTGTTATATCCCACTTCCATTGAGTACAAGTTAGAAGGCTGAGGTATGCTTTAAAATACATCAAATATTTGTTGTTCAAGTAAAAATAATTGCCAATTGTCCATTAAGTTTTTATTACATTTTATTGTCATTGTTCAGTTATCATGGTACAATATACGTGCAAGTTTTACTCATTAAGGGCATATATTAAACATAAATGGGGCTCCAGTGCTCCACAAACTTGCATGGATCTCCTTCACTTTTTTGTCATGGTTATAATTTAGATTTTCATATTTCGTTGACTATGCAGGATAGTGTTACTACATGGCACAAAATATATCGAATTTGATCACGTAAAGTAAACAATGTTTTATTATATTCCATTATTGTTATTCATTGACACACATATGTACGTGTTCATGTACACACTCACACATACACTAATATAACCATGTTTCTTGAAAAACATTTTTGCTAATTTATTATTTTTTAACTACCTTACATTTTTACTATCTTTGTTAACACATTTCGCTAGGATTAACGTTGTTTCTTTGGTTTTCTTTCTAGTACTATTGGTAACCTCTTGTGGAATATGATTGAGGTAAACAATGTCATTATATGGATACATATACTTGTGACATTAAATTTTACATGACTTGTGTTTTACACACACTCACACACACACACACACACACACACACACACACACACACACACACACACATATATATATATATATATATGACACCCATTTAATATACTTGTTATTTAAATAGGTGCAGTGGAGTCGTCATCCATTTTCCCAAAAAGAACTACATGGCACAAAATGTGTCAAATTCGATCGGGTAAAGTAAACATTGTGTTTATTATATTTGATTATGTGTGGATTATGACAACTTTTTCTAGCTTGTGAAAAATGTTTGTAATAAAGTTTTTGAATCTAACATAAATGTTTGTGGTCTTGCAGATATAGTAACTATATGTGTAGAAGAATGAAAGATTTTTGAGGAAGATTGTTGCAACTAAGGAAGATTTATGATAAGATATTAGCTTGGTTTTGTATTTATCTCAATTGTGATAATCAACTAAGTTTTGTATAGTTACGTTGTAATATATTATTTAAGTATCTTTTTGGTGAAATTATGTGAAATTTGTAATTCTATGGGCATTACTAGTATTTTGGAATTTTTTTTTTTTAAATTTGTTATTAAAAAGAGACCGGTTTTTTATAGAAAAACTGGTCTTTATGGTTTGTTATGGGGACCGGTTCCAGAACAGGTCTTCATGTTTTCTATAACCGGTTTGTCCAGTTTTTTATGGGGACCGGGTCTTTATGATAACCAGTCTTTATGTGTACTTATCGGAACCGGTTAATAACCGGTCTTTATATGTTTTTTTCATGGGAACCACCCCTAAAAGGCACCCCCACTAAAACCGGTCTTCATGAACAAATTAACCGGTCCCCATTCCTTTATGTGTAGTAGTGAATACTTAACAAATTTGATTCAGTATGTCTCACTTTCAAATGTTAAAGATGCTTGGAGGTGGGTGATCGGTGAAATCTTGGAGAATAATTATGACAACATGATGAACTCTCCTAATTTTGCAAGATTTGTTTCTATATTAAATGGTGTCCACCATGTGTTAACTACTAGGCTAATGCTAAAACTTCATACGAGATAAAACTTGATTGTAAGAGGTGTAAACATTCCCTCGAACGTTAATTTGTCCTCTATGAGAAATTGAAAAAGAGATGAAACGGAGGTTCCTAGAAGATTGGTCCATATCATTGTGTTGTAATCCTATTTCTTTCCTTTAATTGTTTGTATACTCTATTATCTAGTAGTTTGTTAGATGTATTTGATTATTAATATATATTGGGGCGGTAGCTAATGTAATGGTTATACCAAAGCTTATGATCTAATATTTCTTTTTTTTCGTTGTTAATTTCTTTAAAGTGAGGATTATTTCTTTTTTGAAAAAGAAAGAATAGAGAATATAATTTATCCTTGAATTTAAAGAATATTCGGTTGGTGATTTTCATTTAAATAGACAAAGAACAAAATGTGGATACAAAATAATGACTTTGGGCTTTCTTATTCATCAAGCTTGAAATACAAAAGAAAAGAAAGAAAAGAAAAAAAGTATATATATATATATATATATATATATATATATATATATATATATATATATATATATATATATATATATATATATATAACCAAATAAGACGAAAACCTAAAAGAAAATAAAGACTATAATTACTCCTAAGTTTAAGAGACTATAGTTTATTAGTTTTGAGTAATAAACTAAATGTATTAACGTATGTTTTAATTTAGTTAGTAATAAGATTTAATAAGAGAAGAATATTTCTTCAAAAAAAAAATTCATAAATGGTTGTGTCAAATGAATAAAAAGTTTCCAAAATATTTTAAAAGTGATAATTTTAATAATCTATATCTATATCTATATCTATACTACTATATGAACCATTTAATATTCTCCATCCTTATTAATTTTAAGAGTTCTTAAAATTCAATCAAGATAAAATATTGACTATTCATTTTATCTAAATTAATCTCATCCACTTAATCTTTAATCACTTGATTCTCTCTCCCTACTCAAACTAACACACTCACACAAACACAATTATCCACTCATATCAACATAATCTTCAAAATCTTATCAACTTCTGTCTCTTTATTTCATCAATATAAATCTTTTTTTTATTTTAATGTATTTTAGATTTTTTTTTTTAAACTAATAAGATAGTTAGATGGCACATAAAACAAAACTTGAAACAAACGGACAACACATTAAATCGCACGAATAACATATCATTACATTCTTGAACACGACATGTTGTAAGAAAAAACAATTTGTCACCGCAGTATTGCATGTGGTACGATGCTAGTAGTTAGAAAACGAGTGAACTACAAAATAAATATATAGATTTATAACATGGATCAAATGAATTAAAATTCATTTAACATGTTCTTATATATTTGTTTAAAGTTTCTAATAGTTTTATATATCATTGAATGATATAACTAACTAATAATTTTAATAGAATAGATTTAAGCAGTATTATTTTTGTAGGAACTAGGCACTAAGAGGGAGGGGATTTTAATTAATCCTAAGTTTTTATTAAAACGCCAGCAATAATATTAGAGTTAACAAGACGCTAGAAGAAAGAAAATTTAAAACTTATATAACCAAAACGATATCACAATAGAAATTACAATCAGAAGAAAATTAGAAAATTCTAGGTGTTATATTTTAGTTAGTTAAAGAATAAAATAGGAAGAATTAATAAGAAAAAAATGGAAATAGTCTTCTTTTAATAACATTATCTAGTAAGTTTAAAAATTATGAGATGTAAAGTTCCTTTTAGATGACGAAAATGGTAATCATGTATGAATAAAGAGTGATCAAAATGAAATGGATATAATAAATTATTATTATAATTTTATAAAACTAATGTCAACCATTACCAACCAAATTATGACTAGTGTTTTATAATGTCATAGGCTAATGTAATCCACAAGAACTAGCAACTTTTTGGAATTTTTTGCGGGTATTATATCATCATACCAATCATTCAATTCTTCCATCTATATATTATTTTCTTAGCAACATTTTTCTATTCGTATTTTCATATTTTTGGACATCAAATTTATCGAATTTTACCTACGTTATGTTACTCTAGTCGTTTTTATGATGCGTGATGTGATGCTCGTTACCCCTATCACGGTTATAATGAGTTGTTGTCTTCTTTGTTTTGAGGCAATGAAGGGAAAAGTAATATATATGACATTGATGTAAAATTGGGTTAAGGACCTAGCTAGATGTCATACGGATGATCTTATAATTTTATCTTCTTCCCGGCCTTACATCATACTTATAATACTCTTATATGCAAGCATATCTAATTTTTTTTTATCATTTTGCCTCATTTCTAAATAACTTATAAACTAATAAGTTATAAATGAATCAAAACACTATATCTAATAAGTTATCAAGCTGCCAATAAGTTAATAAGCTTAAGCCCAAAATAATAAGCTAACACAAATCCTTGATGCTTATGCTTCGTAAATCATCTATAAGAATTGTCTTTTTAAACAAACTTTAAACTAGAAAATTAAACACTCAATCTTGATAAGGCAACCCAGCTGGTTGTGTAGGTCGATATTCCGTACCTCTTATAAGCAAACGAGTCGATCTAGGGTTGTATGTATAGAAAGGTTAAAATTAGTTTAATCGTCAAAGTTTACACTCTATTTCGGTTAAACCATAATGTTTTTATAATGGTTTAACAATAAAGTCTAGCCTACATGTTATGTTATTCCTTGATGATGGATATCATGTCTCCAAATATCCCCAAATATTCATAAGCATCGTTTTACATAAAATCAATTTGACACGTGTATATAGGTAGACCAGTTGAAAAAAAATCAATTTGACACCTGTATATAGATAGACCAGTTTTAAAAATGATAATCAAAACACTTGCTCTAACCAAAGTTTTTTATATACATTGATTTTCATTTTCATCAATCAATGTTCATGTCCTTTAATAGATTTGTTCATGTTTACATCAAATTTTTTTCCATTCATCTTTATAGTTCTTGTAATATTGTCAAACATTCAAATAGAAATTAAAAGTAAAAAAGGGCAAAAATAATTTAATCGTCAAAATTTATACACCATTTCGGTTAAATTTTCTTTTGAATGGTTTATCCCTAATGTATAGTTTGCTAATTACCTTGATCCCTTAAGGTTATGTGTGATTTATGGTTTAACTAGTTTGTGTATATATAACATGTTATTCTAGGTTAAACTAGTTAGAGAGCGTACATCTAAGCCAAAGGCTCAGCGTCCCAGAAGGAGTCATAATCGAGAAAAACTTCTTTTAAAAAAAGGTTATAGGTTTAAAGGATATATTAAACAACCAGTAACAAAAATTTTAGGATTAAACGATTCAAATAAACTTTAAAATTTAGGGTTTACTTTCAAAAAATATACTGAGTTTATCACTTTTTGCTATTGTGTGTATCTATCTTTTAAAACTACCATTTAGTATACCAAACTTACCAAAATTACCACTTTATGTATTAGGAAACCTTTTACTCAAGTTGCAGGTAATACTTCTATTTTTGATTTATTTATAAATTCCACATCATACCTAATACCTGCCATGTCATTAAAAAAATACCAAATCATATTTAAAATGCTAAATATAGATTTTATCAATATGAAGATGAACTTGATGAAGATGAACCAAAGAACAGATTTAGTGAAACCTATGAAAAATCGATGTACAGACGTTACACGAACAATCTGGTGATAAACACAATCTGGGTAACAAATTTGGGTAATAAGATCTGGGCAACAAGAACACAAACATAACAAGATCTGGGTAACAAGAACACAAACTTGCCTTTCAATAAAAAAAACAAGAACACAAACTTACTGTTAATTCAAACGAGATTCACCAACCATTTTAATCAAAAAGTGAAACCCATCAATAATTCGATTGAAAGAATCAAAAACACAATCATCACTCCCACTCCAACAGCTCAGATTCACAACATCACAACTATGATTTATCAAACGATCATCCCCAAATCAACACCAATAAATCAATCGGTCTAAACCCAGTAATTTTACGAGGGAACAAAATAACAGTAAGTTTTCAGATCACACCTCTAACGAACAGCGACATCCGATGATGGCGATGGCAGAGAATCAGGGTGTTTGAATCGATTTCAGAAACCCCAAAAATGAAAATCTCGTAGATTGAAACCCTAGATCTGTTGAAGCCTCGTTCTTGTAGCCCACCATTCTTGAAGTAGATTGAAACCCCAGTGTTCTTTGATCATAAATCTGTTCGAAACCCAATCGAAACCCAGATCCTTCCGAAATCCCACTGTTCTTTGATCATAGATCTGTTCGGAACCCATTCGTAAACCATAAACTTCGAAACCGATACCTGAAAATGAGAACCCTAATCTTTGCAGGTGACATCACGTTCTGAAGAGCATCGCCGTCGTTGATACCTGTGAAGAACACCCATGGACGTCGATGAAGCAGGGCGTCGTGGTGATGGAGTTCGAACGATCGCAAAGAAACCCTCGAGCCAAGGAATCGCTTCTGGGTTTGCTAATCCATGTCTGCTTGAAGAAATCGCTTCTGGGTTTGCTAATCTGGAAACCATCGCAAAGAAACACTCGAGCCAAGGAATCGATTATTATTATTATTATTATTATTATTATTATTATTTAATGTTAATAGAGAAAAGCCACATCATCCATGACCAATGCCACATCACTCATAACCTTTGCCACATAAGCATCAACCTGCTATAGCAAGTGACCATATATTAAATGGTAGTTTTAAAAACTTTGATACATCAAATGGTAGTTTTGAAAATTGGGTATACACAATAGCAAAAAGTGACAAATTCGATACACTTTTTGAAACTAAACCCTAAAATTTACTTGTAACAATGTATAAATTTAAAAGATTAAACCATATTATATACCCAATAAAAATGTAAGATGGTAGCTAATAAAATGAATCAAATGCATGTGAAATTCACTCGAATTGTATATTTATCTGTACATCAATTCATAAAACCATTAAAACTAATTTATTTTAAAAGGTTATTATGATAGTGCAGTATATATTACATAACATAGTTTTTCTTCTTTATTTTTACGAAAAAAAATGTTTGCTTAATCCACATATAAAAACTTATCTGTTTTATCCCATTTTCTACTTAATAGATTCAAATGTATGGCCTATTCAAACCATTAATTAGTTGAAACAAAATGGCTTTAGAATATGATCTATATATACTTAATAATCAAATCAAGAAACACTAATAAAGGGTCAAAACTTTCCCTCCTCTCTGTGATCACCCATTCATCCTAACTCTCTAAGGCCCCACAACCAAGATTCCAAAACAGATTATCTTGAGTTTACTTTTCTTTGATATTCATATATTCATAGCTATATATATATATACAACCCCAAAATGACTTCCAAACAGACCCTGCTTCTTCTGAATCTTGAAAACATGAAGAATTTTCAAGAAACAACCATTAACAAAGCTGATGAGCCTGAAGAAAGCAGCTGGACCTTTTACTTTGAAGATTTTTTATGGCAAAATGATCCAAAAGTGATCATGAGTTGTAATGAAACCCCGAGTTCCTTTGCGCCCGATGCTACTTCGTCTATAGTCAAGAAAACAGTCTGCTTTAGAGATGATTATGCTAAGAAACTAAGGTTCAAGAAGAGGAAAAACAAAGGAGTAATAATTGATGATTCTTTAGAAGACACTGCTAGTTCTCCTTTAAACAGCCCAAAGGTAGGTTTATAACATGCATTTATATATTTCTATACATCTTTATGTTGCTAATTTTCTTTACCAAAGTATTTTGATGTATTTAGCAACTGATTTCTTTGCAGCATTAATAGTAGGATGACATATAACATATCACAAAATGAAAACACTACACGTTTGAGGGTTTTAGAGAGGTTTATTTCAATTTTCGGGTCTTTATGGTGTTAGGAAGCTGATCATTTACACATGTTCACTAACAGGTTGCTTATTTGGATCAAGTGAAAATCAAGAACAAGGAAACCCCACACATCTTAGAGGTTAGTTTTAACAATATCTTTCCGGTGTTCACATCATGAACATGAAAAAAGTACGGTACCCTTTATAGGAACAAACAGTATACTTGATAGCATCGTTCGCTCTTATAAAGGGTAGCTTAATTTTTGTTTGTTTACTACAATGTAACAATCGTTGGTCTATACTGAAAATAACAAATATATTACTTCAAATAGCTTGACAATTAATTTTTTTGTTCATAATCATGAATATTTTGTAGGAGAAGGTTGGCATAACCTGTGAAGAACTGAACAAGAGAAGGGTAATTAGTTCTAGTTCAAATATGGAGTTGAAGAAAAGAGGGCTTTGTTTAGTACCTTTGTCTTCATTGGCCAATTATCTTTCTTGAATCAAAATTAAGACCATTTCTTTGATGCACAACCCTTTCAAAAGCAAAGTATGATGGACTAGCTATTTATTTTCTAAAATTATCCCGAAAAACTACGTCAAAGGTGAACATTTTCATATCTGTTTTAATTATCGACGTATGTTAATTGCAGTCTGTCTAATGATCAATCATGTGTTAGAAGGCATTGATCATGAGCCATAACAATCGTTGGTTGGGTTCGTGTGTACACAAATCACCTCTCTTGAAATACTAAACTTGCGTTTTCATTGCGAATAAATTGTCATTATAATAACGAAAATGCCAATAATTAAAAAACAAATAAGAATATATTTATAAATATAAAAAACCATAAAACACCCTGGACAGTTCGTAAGAATTTATAGCAGCCTGCAAGTGGCCATTCTTAAAGACATTACAGGAATAGAAAACCTTAAATCTTCTGTACGGCTGTACAATGTAAAATCACATCAAATAAGAAACTAAAATTTTATAAAACATACATAGGAAGAAAAGCCTGATTTACCATTTTTATATACAACACGAATTCAAAACTTAGATGTTGTTGCATTCACAGTTTTATTCTGTAATTTAATTAACGGATAGAAGTTATAAATCATTTTCACAAGAAATTTATAAATCAATGCCAGTCAAGAAAAAGAAGTTATAAATTCCCTCTGAGTGTGGGTAGATATATATGCAGACTCCCCTGTCCTTTTGGTCCAGAGACAAACTGTCATGGGTTCTATGCTCATTATTGATACTGATGTACATGTTATGTGTACTTTTTCTTTGTCATGGTTATTTTCTTTCTATAAATTATCAATTACAAACAAAGTTTAAATTTGCATGGAAACCAAAAACAAGCACACAAAGAAAAGAAAAATAACGAGACTCGGCCCACAAACATAGATGAAGTAAGATCAACGTTGAAAGACAAAGCAACACAAGCTATGAAACTTTTATAGGTTTTACTATGTGTATAGCTAAAAAGGCATATCTCTTTCGCTTTATCTTATTGATTTCATCTTCACATAGCTTTGTGAATATAAATCAAACATATAAAATGAAACAAAATCAACAAACGGAGAATAATTTGCGTCGCCAACAACATTTATCTTAGGTGTTGCTACACTCAGAGACCATTTAAATATGAGTTGTTTAAATCATTTTGATGTTTAATAATTTAAATTGTGTATGAGTATAACATCGTATAAGTTTATTGGCAGCAAATGTTATTATATTGTAAACAAATAGGTTTGTAAGTTCTACTAGGCAAAAGTTGGGCTGAAGATGCTTTAATTAGGTAGACATGCAATAGAAAAGATGGCACATGAGATTAGGTAGACAATGCAAGCTGCAGCTATAGCCATTTTCTTAAGTAAACATTACACCAATTTGTTAATTGTCAAACCACCAAGACAACATGACATTATTTTCAACTTCTGAGGTGATTCTTCTTAGGCTATAGGCTATACCCATCCTTCTTTCATTCTCTCTTTTTTTCATTTTCTCTTTTCATCTTTATTCTTATCTTTCTAATTATAAAATACCCATCTTTCTGGCATTCACCGTTGTCCCTTTTAAAATAAAGGCTATATGAGCTATATGTGTGTGTGTGAGAGAAAGAGAGAGAGAGAGAGAGAGCGCGTGATAGAGTAAGAGAGAGAAAGAGTGTGTGTATGTGTGTTTGAAGGAAGACTCAGCAGTTGAGAAGAGCCGGAGTGGGTAATTTGGGTTAAACATATGTTTAGAAGTTATCCCTTTCAAAAGATACAACCACCCAAAACCTTTACGAAAAGAAAATTATGTAAATTTTATAACTATAATCAACATATCAAATATTTATAAAAATCTAAATTTTTTATGTCGACCCATATCCCTACTACTCTACTAGTGCTCACATAGTGTAAACAAGTGACATACCAATGATTAAGATAAGTAAATAACTATTATTGCAAGCAAGTGATACGGGTCAATTATGTATCTTTTGTGACATTTGATCAGCAAATGGCTATCGATCGAAAAACTAAAGCTTTACTGCTGTGACATTAGAGAAATAGGATATGATGAGTTAGAATGTCGATCGATCTTATTTTTTCTCTGGAAGCTTCTCTAACAACTCGGGTATTATTTCGAAAAGATCACCTACGAGTCCATAATCAGCAACCTGCATTTTAAGAAGACATCATTAAAAGTTTTAAAAACGCCTTCTAAATTAAAAATTATAAATCAAGATTATTATAACAAATTACAAGTATAACCACAGGAAGGAAAAGAATCATCAAATGGGAAACCTGTGACCTGAAAAATTGGCGCATCGGAATCTTTGTTAACTGCAACAATGACTTTTGAATCTCTCATTCCTGCTATGTGTTGGATGGCTCCAGAGACACCAAAAGCCATATACAGTTCTGGAGCAACGATCTTGCCAGTCTGCCCAACCTGGCATGAATGGGCGGGCCGGTTAACAAGTCAACAGTAATTGCCAGCTTTACTTACCATACTATGAATTTATTTAACCTTTTTTGAGCTAAATTCTCTTGCAAATTGCAATATTAGAAAAGATTTTTAAAAAGAACATGCTATGGGTGTTACCTGGAGCTCGTTAGGAACGTATCCTGCATCTACAGCAGCACGAGTGGCACCAACTATGCAAACAACAGGAGGATATTAAAAACTACAATTACAAATTTCATATTGCAATAACATGGAAAGGGTCTAAAGAACTAGTAATGTTCTAGTAGAATTGTCGAAGTATACTTCAGTTAAGAACGCCCTTAATGTGCTTACTACATTTGTTTTATATTCTTGCATATACTTTCGAAATAATTGAAGTGAATAGCAGTTATTGGATTCATTTAATGATAATCATGCATGAAATTACTTGAAATATGAAATGGAATAAGAATAAGAACCTGCAGCACCAAGTTTTTCAGCGAGCTTTTCTATCAATTTGAAGTTCTCAGAGCTTTTAAGAGCTCGCCCCCCTGTAACAACAACACGTGCGCTTCCAAGATCCGGGCCTTCTGAATCTTGAGAGGCTTGGTTCACATATCTAGAATTTTCATCTATCAAAAGATATAACCAAAATATTTAGCAAGGGATATGAGTGCTCTTATGAGTAGAGATGAAAAATAGTAGGGTCAGATGGGTTGGGTAATTGGTCAAAATAATAATCTAGCCTTTTTAAATAAAAAAAATTAAAGAGGTTGCAAGTATCATAATACATTTTAGGCGATTTTCGACCAAGCTAATGTCATAAAATTGGCAACGTAGTTATCTCAGTGTTCCACATTGGTCATAACTCAAAAAGATACATTCTTTACCAATTTAGTCATTAAACGTGTAAAAAGTTCCAGTTTGTCCATTTTTATGAAGTATACGATGACTAATGTTGGACATTTGAAAAAGTATGTTGCTAATTGACTTATTAAAAAATGACAAAAAATAAACAGTAAAGTTCAAAAACTAAATTAGTACAGATCAAAGTACAATAATGAATAACCTATATTGTATAGTGAGATAACTCTGTTCTATTTTACAACATTATCCCATTTTCAACCCATTCAATTGGTTTCCCTTTTTACTTGTTTTGACCAGTTATAAATAACACAACACCAGAATTGACAAACATAGGAATGACGATCATCCTTGCAAAACAATATATTATAATTCTACTAAAGTATATTGAACACACCTTCCCCAAACGTTGATAGATCAACTTGGTGTATTGGGGCGGGATTAGTTTTAGAAACAGATGAATTTGAGGCCACAGGGAAAGAGGTAGCCCTAATGGTCAACATGCAAGGATCTGAACCTGTGTAGCGGATAGTACATAGAGCATTGCCAGCATATATTGGCCTGTCAAATAAAAAAGAAGAAGAAATGGTAGCAATTAGTGAACATAAAACTAGTCTTAAGATTACATTACGCTAATGTTACTTCTGACCCAAAGAGATTATTTACTTCAGTCATATCAATATGTCTCAGTTTGTTAGCATCATGTGTGTGTAAAAGAGTGATAGAAATGTCAGTAGTTAAGTGATCAACCCCTTGTTATGTTCAAGAAACTAAGTTATGATGAGCACGTAACAAGACAAGTACCTCACAAATGTTCGTGGTTCTGATATTTCAATGACATCAGTAACCGGTGAGACATCAAGAAGGGCAGCTGCACGAGGTAATATATTTTTCCCAAAAGAGCTTGAAGCAGCAACAATGTGTGAGTATTCACCTTTTTGCTGCACCAAATGGACTAATTTGGCCCATGCTTCAGCTAGAGGGTGTTTAAATTTATCAGAATCGGCCACGAGCACCTAAATAGGCAACATCCAACAATTAAAACATCAAAACAATTATTTTATTTGGGGTGGGGGGGGCAAAAGTAAGAAAAATTTAATTGCCCATGTCATATTATAATGATCTAAGAAATGAGATGTGGCAATTCCTACCAATTTACTTACTTATCAAGTTATCAAGGGTTCATCTGGGTCAAGTTTATCGCAGAAGGGTCAAATGGTTCCTATAAAAATATCTATTAAAAGGAGAACAGGTCAAACGGATTAAAAGTCGCCTAAAGTTTATTTTTTAGTGCATAAAACCTCCTAAATTGTATTTGATCAAAAATATATGTATCAAAACAATATTGTTTTTGCAATCAAATTTTTAAAACATTCAATATTTTATAGGAAATGGTTGAAGAAGTGTTTGCGGGTCAACCCATCTGACTCGTTTAAACTAGTATGACAGCTTCCAACCTGAACTCATTATCCAACTCGCCCGATACCCATAACATCACGTCTACATCAAGCAACAGGTCAAATTGTTCGATTTGGGTCGGGTTTTATCTCAAACTGGTTAGCTAGACCAAATTAGAATATTTCGCTAAAATTATATCATTATCATGAATTCATGATAACTTGTTTCTGTAATCATAATTAAGACATTAGCTATTTACAAAATAATGGATCCGCGGGTCACCCCGTTTCACCTGTACCAAAAAATGGTTCGTTTCACCCTGAACTTGTTACCCAGCCAGCCCACCTTCCCACCTCTATAGAAAAGCAAATAATATGAAATCCAAGAGCACATCATTCCCAACTCATATGAGATACCTGAGAAACAGAAGGATGACATGAAGCAGCATTTGCAGCAGCCTCTTGCAAGGAAGGGCCCGCCCCAGCCAATAGCAAATATAAAGAGTTATCTTTACACAAGAACTTGCTAGCAGCCTCTACTGAACTCAATGAAGTTTTAGTGAGTGAACCACCTTCATGTTCTGCTATAATTAATGTTCCAATCTGTTTTAAAGTTCACAGCACAAATCAGCAACACTTTTAAATGCTTTTAAAAGAATAATAAGTCTGAAATTGGGAATAGAAGAAAGGGGAGTACTGCTACATGAATTATTTTTCTCAAAAGCGTAAAGGAAAAATGATTCAAGAAGATGCATAAATAATAATAGTATTGCATTTAACTAAAAAGAGCACTAATTCACATAACACTTCAAGAAAAAACAACATAACTTCAAAGGTAACATGGCATTAAACTACATAGAGTTCTAATTCACTAAGATTTACAAAACATACATTAACATTCGCTCTTTATTTAATTAGTTACTGCATTTACCTCGAAAATATTTAAATGATCATAACATATTAGGTAGTTATGAAGTTGTTAACATCCAAACAATTTAACCAGAAAGTACTCTTTTTCTTTTCTTGATTAAGGGATTGCATTAATATTCTGCAATTATATCACACAATTTGTAAAAACCCTATTGCAAACACCCTTCTGTACTGTTGTTTGGTTGTGAATTTTCGAAGTGTTCTATTGCAGATATCTCTAATAAGATATATAGCTGCTACAAAATGATTAAAATCAGGAAATCTATGTTTAACCTCGAAAATCGTTTATGTTGAAGATATATATCAACATTTTCAAATAAATAACCATTGGCAAGCTAGGGCGTGGAATTAACATTTGTAACCATTGTGAATTTGAAAAAATTAAATCATATGAATCAACGATCAACTTCATTGAGTAGTTTGAAAGCAAAAGCTAGCAGAATAAATCATTAAAAAAACTATATAAAACAGCTAAAAACACTGTAAACATGAATCAGCAGAGTAAAGAACCGCGAAGGATGAAATTTCAAGTTGAGATCGATTCCCAATTAAGAGAAACAATAAAAATAACAAAATCAACTGATGAAGCAAGATTCAGGCTTACATATCTAGACGATGCGATTGAAGGACGAGGATGAGCGGTTAGGTGTCTGAGAGTAGCTCGGAGCATTTTGCTGCTGAGAGTAGACTCCTACTCGGGGATTCTAGTTTGTAGAGCCGTATTCGAGCTTCCCATTTCATAAATCTGATCGTTTATCGTCAACTGTCAAACTCGAGGCATGATCCCTTCTTAATCTTTTCTTTCTAGTGTTCTATTTTTATAAACTAAATATTTTTGGTCAAACAAAAGATTTGGAAGGAATAAAAAAATTGTTTAATTTTCTCTCTATATAAAAATGTAAATTTTTGAAGGAAATGAAATGAAAACTCTAATATTTTTTAAACTAATTTCTAATATTTTTTTAAAAGTCTCTAATCTTTATACTTTTTAGATCTCTAAAATAAGAAATATCTAATTGTGATATTAATAAAATACTAACATCAATTAATTTAATTAAATAATTCTAGTTACTCATCTAATTAAATTAAGAGTTTTAGTCATGTAATTTTAAACATTCATTTGATCAAACTTAAGATCAATTTTAACTCTAAAACCAGTGTAAACTTATGGGTTTTATTATAGTCATATACCATTTTACTATAAAAGTATATTAATAGACTACAGAGTTGCTTTTCAAAAAAAAAATAAAAAATAGACTACACAGTTTTTTTGAATTTAAAGTCTGTCACATTAATTAATTCAAAATATGTTTTAGGCAAAATTAATCCACTAAACTCTAATTAGAATAATAATATCATCCATAAAAATAGCAAAGTCTGATCTTGTGCATAAAATTCTCTTACTTTTTATTAATCCTCCAAAAAAACGAGTATTTGTAGAGAAATATGTAGCAGAGGGATGTTGAGACACTCGATGAATATTGGGAAAGATTTAAATATCTTTGTACATTTGTCCCCACCATAGATTATCGAAACAATTATTGTTGTGATATTTCAATGAGGTTTTACTTCCCATGAAGACGAAGATAATTGATGCCAAGTGGTGGTGCAATCTTTAACCAAACCCCAACCCATACTAGAAGTTTAATCACCACCATGGCTGAAAATTCCCGGCACTTAAATTTGATAGCATTAACAACATTTGACTAACCTTGTTAAACAGTTAACATTAGGAAAAGAATAGGTTCGTGAGGTGAAATATGCAATGATATGACTTATCCTACCTATACATGTCCTACACCTCAAGAGTAAAGGTTTGTGTTAACCGAGAATGTGAATGCATATATGGGACAGCCCTCGTCCCATATATTTTTCAATAATAATTCATATGATAACCTAAGGCAACCTTAATTTCAGAATTTTCACCCGATGCCTGAACAACAATTCCAGCTACGAGCTCCATTCAATCCTAACCATGGATCACCAAGTAATTCAGGTACGTCCCTTGATGATTGGTTAATGATCATGCTTGCAACATCCGCGAATTCCTTGGAGACTAAAGGAAAATTACCCTCTTGAACAAAGACAGATCTGAGGCAAAACACAAGCTCAATCCGAGACAAATCCGTGAACCGCTCGATCCTCCCATGAGCCGTAGCCCAACAACGACCCCAATATCAAGTTTACTAACAAATTCCAACCTAAATGTTCTATTCTTAGGTTAGAAATTACATTTAATCATCAAATGGAATTAATTCAAATCATCAATATGTAGTATACATATATTAATATTTAATGGCACCAAGGCCTCAAATGACTCTTGGACTACTAACAGACCCTGAAGAAAATCAATTCCAAGCTACCAACAGTTACTATTAATCGAATTATATTCTTTGTATAATTTGATAAAAGAATAGGAGATCTTACCTTAAACTCTTAAAGGCTTAAACAAAACTTCATGAAACTGCCCCACCATTGCAATCTTTTACCATTCATTGTGTCAATTGTAATCCTTACTTTTACTTGACTTTTATTATGGTGAACGAATTTTTACAACCGTGATATTCGGTCACATGAGAGTTGATTTGTTTGATACTTGTTGCGTCTAGTTTATATATGGTGCATCTCGTCACTTTCTTTTGAAAGCATCTCAAAAATACATCTCACTTAAAATTCCAAATTCTACGATGCGTGGGTTTGTTGATTAGAGCATGGGGTATACATGCTTGAAGTATCCCATGCTTCAACGCCACATCAGCTCCACAGCACTTATGCTTCAACCATGCTTAAATTTTCGTACTACCCATGCTTCCCATGCTTCAAAAAATATTATTAAAAAATATCTCATTTTCTCTCTCCTTCTTTTCTCTCTCTTTTTTGCACTCTATCTCTCTCTTCTTCTCCTCGGCAACCGAATGCTTCAACAGCATGCTTCAAATCGGTACCTAAAGGGGCGGGGTGGTGTTTGGCTCGGTACCGCACAACCACATCATCATACCGAATGGATGCCGAGAGTACTCCCTTTGCTCTTAGAGTTTTCTCTTGTGCTGTCATTCTCTCTTTTGTTTCACCTATGGCTCCCAGTATCAACTCTCAAGTCTCAGGATTAGGTTAAGGCTGTTCATCAAATAGAATTGATATGTGGGTTACACGTTAGTATTCGAATACCCAAACATAAGATTATGATTTTTAATTCTGTTTTAATTTGCTCTAGTTTGTTCTTTTTACTAAGTAGCATGTTGGAGAACCCTAGAGGGGTAGGAACCTTCCAAGTCTGCATAGGTATTAGGTGAAATATTTAGAATGGATTAACAAGTCCGCGGGAAACAACATTTAAGAAACTTTGTTCATTCGCCCCAAGTGAAAGAAGAAGCCTAAGACTGGGCGTAGCGCGTGGCGGGTAGGCCAGCGGTTAGCCCGCAGTTCCATTGAAACACCGCGACGCCCCAAGCGGTTTGTAGCTAGCGAGTAGGGCCACGGTTTCTCGAAGCCTCGCAACCCTCAAATTAATCATCGATTTTTTCTTTTCTTTTTTTCTTTTTTACCGTTTCCAACAGTCACATGTAAAAAAAATTCCAAAAAACTAGCCAACGGCTAGTAGTATTTATCAAAAAAAATTTAAATTTTTTCCCAATTCACTCACTATGAATATCACAAATCTTTCCTCTTATTGTTACACCAACTTTCTTCGTTTTTCTCTCTATTTCACACCAAATTTCTTCGTATCATTTCATTTTCATATGGATTCAACCACGCCAACTTCATCGCGTCGTAGCCGTGGAAAAGGTTCGGTTTCGGGTTCAACACCTACCTCGGACCCTAACCTTGGGTTGTTTCGCTCAACCGGGTTACATTCCACAAACGGACCCTAACCTTGGGTTTCAACAATTTCAAAACGCGGACCCTAACCTTGGGTTTTAACAATTTCAACCACTTCCACCGGATGTTTTTAGTTCGCAACAATGGATGCTACAACAAGGATGTCTCCCTGCTAAATTCAATATTCATCCACCGTTCTACATGACCCAACCCGGTCAATTCCGAACCTCCTCCCAACCCGAGCTACCGTTTTCTCTAGAAGACGAGTGTGTCCCCGAAACTCAAGAACCGCAAACACCACAATCTTCGCCGACACAACAATCAAACCCAACACAATCAAGCCCTACAACAGATAAGGAAAAAAAGTAAGCTTTTGAAAATAGAGCAAAACCGCAACATGGACCATGGAAGAAGAAGTGGCGTTGGTATCCGCATGGACAGAGATTTCCGAGAATCCCGTCGTCGGTAACGCGCAAAAATGATATAATTAATAATATTATTGTTATTATTATTATTATTATTATTTATTATTAATTAATTAATTATTATTTATTATTGTTATTATTATTATTACTATTTATTTTTTATTATTGTTATTATTATTATTTGTTACTGTAGATTGCTTTTGGAAGCGCGTGGAAGCGCTTTTTTAAGAACGGCTCGATCGTGATCCATACCAATTAGCTTCTCAATTCAACACCAAGTTCAAGCAATTGAACCGAATGATAACGTGCTTTCCCAGCATCTACAACAACTTGCATAATACGAGGAAGAGTGGTCAAAGCGATGCAAACCTTCTAAAACTAGCACACCAACGTTATCAAGCGGAAAATAATAGAAATGCATATACCAATAAACATGCTTGCGAGGTGGTATACAAATGTCCTAAATGGACAAATGTTCCATTGATAGACACTTCGCGGTCCATTGGTCGGGCAGCAAAACGTAGCAAAACATCATATTCTTCCGATGTACAAGTTGCGGGGGGTGATGGAGATGATGATGAAGCCGAGGCCGAGGAGCCTAAACGATCCATCAGGAGAGACAAAGCAAAAAGGGCATAATCGAGTTCTGGAGGATCGGGCATGGGTGAGTCTACTCCGGAGGGTAGATAAACACTTTGTTGACTCGGTTAAGCAGTTACAAGGATCAGATTGATTCTTATATGCTTATAAGATAAAAAAAAGCTTGAGATGGAGGAACGAGCATTGATATTAAAAGAGGATGCCCAATATGAAAGAGATTACGAGTTTCTAATGAGCCCGCATGACCACCTTACGGGAGAGACTTTGAAATTACTAAGGCGAAAAAGGAGGTTATAAAATTAAGGTTGAAGCAAATTTACAACTCTTAAATGTAATCGCATTTTTATGTCGTGCAAATTTACAACTCTTTTCCTTTCCTTCACAGCTTAATCTCGAGAACAGGACGTTAATCTACTCGAAACCCGAAAAGAATACCCGAACAAAACCCTGATGTGTTTTATCAGGGTTCTAAAAAATGCGTCATGGCGGTGCCAAGGCGTGAGGCGCGACTCTACCATTAAGAAATAGCCCTTGGCGTTGAGGTTAGGCGTGGCGTAAGATAAGGCGGCATAAGGCGCACCTTTACGCGCCATATGACTAGTTTTTTAAAGAGTGGCGCCCCAAAAAAAATTAATTTGACTTTTTTTATATACATTGTGCGGTCGTGTATGTTGAACTTCTATACGTTTGTATTTTGTAATTTATATATGTACTTTGCCCCTAATTTGTGCAACTTTGTGTAATTTGTATATTGATAATAATAAACCTTTATGTGTTTTATCAGGTGTAACACCGGGTTTCACAAGCTTAAAATTAGCGGAAATTAAAACTTTTTAAACTATATTTACACAAAAGGTTTGCAGCGGAACAAACCACTGATTACATATCAAACAGTGTTTATCGACTTGGCGATAAAAAACAACGAATCAAGCCAAGTCTCAAAAATCGAGCCAGTGTTACCACTACGTACTGACCATCGTCACAAGTATCAGAGTTAACAAACAAGTGTTCCAAAAGATATATACAATAACACTACCCAGAGTATCCCGCCTCGCCAGGCCATCTGATCACTAACCTGCGAAAAGGAAAATATCACGAAACATTAGCTACACTAGCTAGTGAGTACAAATATCACATAAGCACCAATAAGCATGCTATCACGTCACAATATGGCACACAATGCTAAGCTATCACGTAGCGGTGTGCCGACATGTCAGCGGGATCATATCTTGCGAGGTAGCTAACCTGGCTCAACGATCCGAGCTGGGAAATCAGTCACAACCAACCGCATCGGTGGGGGAGCGAAGAGCAGCCTACCATCACGTTTGAGTCACTAAGACTGTGTTCGGATCTGATCATAGACCAAGACCCTCACTATATGTCGAGGAACGGCGGCCTGCAGAACCCTCTGGGATCCGAAATTAACCATTGAATCCCACCGACCTGGAATTTACCGTCGAGTACCGTTGATCCCGAAAAACACTCAAGGATCCAGCCGCGTTTAGCAAACTGACCTCAACCACTGCGTCTGTCCGGACAGGAATCATAAACACGCTTGACCCATAGGGTCCACAGTACGCATGCGTATTACATATCACAGTTTATATCACATGGTATTACACATATCATTGTATCACTATATCACTGTATCACGGCATACCTCGCGCGTTCACATATATATATATATATATATACACATGGCACATAGCAATAAACAACAGATAACCCTACTTACTAAGTCTCATGGGAAACCGATACTCACCTCGATATCACATGAGGCAGATATGAATTCGGAAATCCCAAGAGCACACGGAGTCGTCCGAATCACCTAACACATTAGGTTCAGGCTTGGTTATCACATACACATAGCACACATGGGTTAAAACACAAGTTACACAAGCTGTCAGGTTTAGACCCCTGATTGCGGTCGCAAGAACCTGTCTTGCGGTCGCAAGGATCCCCTAACAACATCCCTTACGGTCGCAAGACTACCAATTGCGGCCGCAAGAGGCCTTTTCCCCCAAATCAATGCTTACGTTCGCAAGGATAACCTTTTTTGCCCGCAAGCATGGTTCTATGGTTGGTTACGATCGCAAGTTATGTACCTACGGTCGCAAACCTTATTTCTGTCGCTCGTAAGCGGTAAACATCACAAAACAGACCCATACAATCGCATGGACCTACCATGCGATCGCAAAGACAAAACACAAGGCTTACGGTCGCAAGGACCTAGCCATGCGATCGCAAGACTACCACACACCCCTTACGATCGCAAGCCCCATGCCTTGCGATCGCAAAGACCCTTGTTACAGAGACCTTCGTCCCTGTTTCGACACAGCTCTGCAAAAACACATTTTTGACACTTTAATCGACCTAAATTCAGTTCCAACGATTCATACACTTTACTTGACACCCATAAACAATTACAAACACATTTGTACACAAAAACTACACTTAGAACACCATATACACCATCAAAGTGGTGTATTTTCCTCAAGAACATGAAATTAGGGTTCTAGCATGAAAACACTTACAAATCAGTAGAAGATCAGTAGCTAGAACTTGTATTTGCTTCTGAAATCACTTGAAAATACTTGTTCCTTGATTGAATCTTCAAAAGCTCCAAGATGGAAGTGTATGCGTGTTTATACGCGTTTGTATGTATGTGTAGTTTGTGTTTACAAAGTCAGGGATAAGAACAATTAAAGGAACCGACCCTGGGTTGTCTATTTAGGACACGGGGTATTTTGTTCCCCTTTACAACTTACAACTTAACACACGTCATCCCGTTTTAACCAACGGGGATATCTACGGAATCATTACATGAAACCGTATAACACGGTATCACTTTATGACACTCTAAACACTTTTCACATAATCACATAATTAACACTTAACACACGTTAGTCACTTAAAACACTTTAATTAAAATTCACATAAAGTCACAGTACAAGTACCAAAGCACATGGTACAACACTCCACTGCTAGTCCCATTTACAGGGTGTTACATCAGGGTTCTAAAAAATGCGTCATGGTGGCACCAAGGCGTGAGGCGCGACTCTGCCGTTAAGAAATAGCCCTTGGCATTAAGGTTAGGCGTGGCGTAGATAAGGCGGCATAAGGCGCACCTTTACACGCCATATGACGAGTTTTTTAAAGCGTGGCGCCCCAAAAAAAAATTTAATTTGACTTTTTTTATATACATTGTGCGGTCGTGTGTGTTGAACTTATATACATTTGTATTTTGTAATTTATATATGTTACTTTGCCCCTAATTTGTGCAACTTTGTGTAATTTGTATATTGATAATAATAAACCGGATATAAATATTTATAAAATATATACAAAATTGCCGTCTTACAAAAGGTCATGGTTCGCCATAACTCCTAAAGCTTGAGGCTTGACCTCGCCGTCACGCCACACCTTATGTTATTTAGAACTATGTGTTTTATTTATTTTTTGAATGGCAAACACACACTCTCTAAACCTACTCCTAAATATCTACTCCTCAGTCCATGCCGGGACTTGAACCCACAACCTCTTAGAAGGGAACACCATCTAATATCATCAGATACCGCTGGTCTACAAGGTATTTGGTACCATGTGTTTTATTAATGTAAAAGGGTTAGCATTGTTAGGATAGGTTACTAAACGGGACAGTGTAAACAAGATGATCATTGAATCAATTCACTGACGCAAATAATGGAAGTTTGGAATAGTTCATGGACCATTTCTGTAACTTCTTAAATCAATTCACTGACGCAGTTCTCAACTTCTCATGAAAGCGGTGGAATGAGTAGACAGATTCTATCATTTTCTCGACGACAATCGGAAGCCCAAAATTCATCACTTCGTCGGAGGCGGGCAAATATATTCCGATACCGGACTTGGAGGAGATCCACATCGCAGCCATGGTTTTGACGTCCAGGATCAAATCCGTCGATTTTTTCAGGTCCCGATTCCTTTGCATTCATATTCAATAACGGAAACAAATCGTTTACATTATTACGGATAATGAATGTAGTTAACATCCTGAGATTTTGCATCGATATTGGTGATTTAGTGAGCTTACTGTGCATCATATACTTGTTTAATGGTTTAATGCATAGAAACTGTTTCGATTGATCGTGTTGGAGTGGATTAAGGTTCTGTATTTGATTAATTTGCCCTGACGCATTGCATGGAGAAGCATAAAACAGTGAAGTAGCTCTAATGATAATAAATAATTGCAATAACTACATATACAGTATTGGTTATTACACTACAGTAAATATGTGCATAGAATATTCTAAGTGTGCCAGAAAATGATGAAAAAATTAGGAAGGAAATATGTGATGAAATGATTTCCAATCATACTAAAAAACTTTAAACATCATATTAATTTATAAATTCCTATATACACATCATATGTGCATTGTGCTGGATGGATGATTATATCAAAATTACCTCTTTGAGTCAAAATTTCGTATATTAGCCTGGCTTTTTCATCATCTACCATAGTCAGAGAATATAAAATTGTAGAACAATTTAGTATCTAATGTCGTGTCCAGCTGGTTGTAAAAGTGAATTGATTACGGTTAAGAGTAAGGTAAGGTTAGGGTATGGTATCTAGACAAACTGTAATGATTAATTTAAAGATATGGTAGATATCTTCATACAATTGCACTTTAGATTAATCGGTTGAGATTAAGGTTGTTATACCTTCTTACATTGTTTTTCCACCATTTTTTAATATCATCAGGAAAATACCAAGAGATTTGACAGAGGCATCACTTTCAGGTGCTGGATTGTCTCTTGTGGCAGCTGTTTCTATGTTGTTTTTATTTGGAATGGTAGGAAGCTCACCTCTTGCTATATCTTTTTCATGCCTACATATGTTTAAATTCATTTTTCCTGTCACCTCTTGATTCGTTATTGATACGTTTATGAGACTATTTGGAGAGTAAATTTCTATCTTGGTTTCTTACTATTGTATTGACGTATTAGGGATTGTATTACTCCAATAGTTAAACAATATTGAATATTGCAGGAGCTACATAATTATTTGGCCATCAGTACTACGACTTCTGTCATACTTGACCAAAGTTCGGACTCAGAGTTCTTACTCATTGGTTTTAATATGAGGTGTGCGCCATGAAAGTCGATCTAGTCTCGATCTATAGTGGTTTTTCACCAGTACTTTCTTCTATTCTCTTGTTACTCTTTCTTTCTATTTTTCATTCTGCGATCTTGATTGACAAGTATAAGATGGTGGAATAATCCTTACTTGTGTCATGGCTGCAAGTTGCAAAAGCTAATTAGCTTACTCAGACTGATCTAAGAAAATCATGCAGTTTGAACTTACAATTCTTAAAACCTATGAAAACAGTAAGCCCAGCAAGGGATTTTTTTACAATCTTTCTACCACTTCATTTAGAGGATGATTACTCTGTATATTTTTTAACAAACTTACTTATTTTCATTATACTTAAACCATTGCTGACTTATTCCAATGCAGCTTTCCAGCTTTATCATGTGAGTTTGCATCTCTGGATGTTAGTGATGTATTGGGAACGGTAAATTTCATGGTCTTACTCTTGTTGATTGCTATTAGGACTCCTTCTTAAGAAAAGGCAACACTTCATATGATAGGTTGTCCAAAAATATGATGTTTTCATTTAGAGAAATAGTGTTTTCTATACCTATTGACCGACTTCAATTCAGTCAAACATCATACTTCATAGTTCATAGCTTCACTTTTCGTCTTAGAGTCTCATATGTTTTTAAATCATATGAGAATGAGTCACCAGAGTTCTGTTTCTCTTCTATGCAGAACAGGTTGAACATAACTAAAACAGTGCGCAAGTATTCAATCAACAAGCATTTGCAAGCTACAGGCTCTGAAATTGACCCGGCCCCAATTTCGATGGTTATTAAGCATGATGATAAGGTTGAACAGGAATATGGTGAAGGATCTGTTACACTAACTTCAACGAATTTCGATAGAATTTCTCATCAGTGAGTCAAGTAACTAAACTCATACTTGAAGGATTACTCTCTTGTTTTGAAAATTGGCTTCAGAACACTAGAGATTTTGGAAGGTGTTCGAAGCAGACTGAATGTCTAACTTTTAGCAATAACATTTTGTTTGATTGATTGCAGACATTCAATTTTGGTTGTGAATTTCTTTGCTCCCTGGTGCCATTGGAGTAACCGCCTGGTATGCTTATTTACTCCTCTTAACTATGAAAATTTTCTGAAGATAATCCAATTGTTCTTATTACCTCCATTTAATTATGGTTTATGACAAATTCTAGTATTATAGTTTCTGTACATCTTAGTCTTTTTCTTCCGTTCCAAATTTCTTCTTACAAAAGTATCCATCAAAGTAATCTGTTATTCAACAATCATGTTATGTACCCTGTTTTCCTACCAGTTCTAACTTTTTTATTTCTATATATGTGATCACATTCTCTTTGAAATTAGTTTTTAACATTACATTAGGGGAATTTTTGTGTTTGTTATAGGCTTATGGAAGTAAAAAGCTAAGTCACCTTCTAGGTATTCTGGAACAGAACAGATCATGCACAGTTGTTCCTAGTGTACATAATGCTCACTTCCAAAGATGAAGAATAACCTATATTAATCAAGCATTGTTCCTGCCATGTTGGACGAAGATTTTATAAATTAGATCACTTCTTTTCTTTGTCGGACCTGCATTTGAGATATAGATCACTCTAATGTCAACTTACACCTCAAGTAACTTGATCATGTTGCTCTTAAATCAATTATATTTACTAGTCTCAACAATAGCATACTTGGAATCCTAGTTTGTGTTTGCAGGCTTTACTGCTCTGCTTATTGAGTCATATTTTTACTTCATACACATAAATTAAAGTTTCACTTTTACTCTGACGTTTGTTTGCATCAATGATTTCATTATTGTGTACCAACTTATCTAACATTCTTGATCATTACCTGCTTAACTTGTCAGAAACCATCATGGGAGAAAGCAGCCAAAATTATAAGAGAAAGGTCTGAATTGTTGTCTATATTTCTCAAGAAAAAAATTTATTCAGTAAATGATATGCATCTTTTTGGTTCTTAGCTACTGTTTTTTGTTTGCTTTAACAGACATAATCCGGAAACAGATGGACGTATTCTTTTGGGAAAGGTGGACTGTACTAAAGAACATGATCTTTGTAAAAGGTAACCTTTTGACATTTTTTTTTCTTTTTTCTTTTTTCATGTTTTATTTCTCAAAGGTTAAAAATTAATGACAGGTAAGTTATATTCAAGCCTTCATATCTAGAGTTTGTGAGTTACCGCTCCTCAATTAAAACTGATTCTATGACAAATTCAACATGCTCAATGGTATCCACCACATCATCATTTCAACCAGCTGTACCTTCAAACCAATATTTTGAAAGTTTAAGGTTTACCAAAATTTTAAATCACATCAATGTTGGTTCCATGTTCTTGCAGTTTACCCTATATTAATACAAATATTCTTTGGGTTTCCGTAGTTGTGTCGTATGTCATCTTTATAGCTAAAACGTCCATTGATATTATAAATCATACAATTTATTACGCCTTGGTTCTTGTATATTTAGTGATTGAGCTATATTTTGGTTCTGCAAGTCATTGCTTCACACTTTCCAGTTATCATGAATGATACTCATATTCTACTGGTTTTCAGGCATCACATACAAGGTTATCCATCTATTCGCATCTTCCGTAAGGGAAATGATGTTAGGTAAATAACTTATGCCATGTCTTTATGTGCATGTTGATTGTATATGGATTTTCTGGATAAAATATAGAAACTATTCTTCCCTATTGAAGCAATATCTTGTCCCCTAATTTTCGTGAATCAGGGACACACATGGAATCCATGATCACGAATCATATTACGGACACAGGGATACAAATAGCTTGGTTGAGGTAAGAATGCTAATATTTAAATACTTAATTATTTTAAGCATATAAGAAGAAAACTAAATGACATAGTTGTACTTTCCAAAAGTATAATTGTCATATTTACAATAAAATAAGTAAGTTGGTTATACTGGCACAATTTGGAAAGTACATTGGTATTTTATAACCTTTTTGTTACCTAATTAAT
This sequence comes from Pulicaria dysenterica, assembly GCA_947179395.2. Taxonomy (NCBI): domain Eukaryota; kingdom Viridiplantae; phylum Streptophyta; class Magnoliopsida; order Asterales; family Asteraceae; genus Pulicaria; species Pulicaria dysenterica. Next base: position 8,166,688 of record OX359290.1, read on the forward strand.
ATTTTTACTGTAACTTGAATATGTTGTGATTTTTATTTAATAGAGTGCATTTTATCTAGCTAAACTTTTCTGCTGCAGGCAATGGAACACCTCGTTACACCGAATGATTTGGAGTCCCGAAAATTGTCTTTAAATGATAAATATGGACGGTCTACAGTTCATGCAAAAAGACCTGCGCCACGTGAAGCAGGATGCAGAATTGAAGGGTTTGTACGAGTAAAAAAGGTAATCAAATATTTTACATCAAAAGAGAAAAAGTGTTCCAATATATGATCTCATACTCTTTACCAACATGTTTTTAATTTTTGAATATGTGTCAATTGCATAAACAAGTAATAAACTTTGGTCAAATTTCTATATTTGGTAACAAACTAATTTAGGTCACAAGAAGTTATCAATGTTTCAAAAGATTTGGTTTTTAGGTTATCCAAGCCATTTAACCTTGTCAAATGGTGATATGGAGTTCATGTGTTTGTAAGTCTAACCATGCTGACTTTTTTAATCTTTCTAGAAATGAGCATTACCTTAGATCGAAATATATGGAAACCCTGACCTTTCCAGGGTAAAAACAGTTGGTTGCCCGAACTAGAAGTTAAACCAAAGTTGTGTTATGCGATTTGTCCTCCAAAATTTCAAGTATCCAGTTGTTTCACAATAAGCGGGTTATAACATACGATGTTCAATGCAGGTCCCAGGCAATCTTATTGTAACAGCACGATCAGAATCACACTCATTTGATGCTTCCCAGATGAACATGTCACATGTGATTACTAGTTTTAATTTTGGTAAGAAAGTCACACCAAGAATGATGAGTGACCTTAAGCGTCTCAGACCTTACATTGAAAGCCATGACAAATTGAGTGGCAAGACCTACATGAACGTAGAAGATGGTGCCAATGTTACGGTAAACTCTCTAAATACTAATTCTAAAAATATTGGCTGTTTATATATTTCTCAACTATATGGAGATTTTTAACCGCTTAATCATTAAAAGACAAATAATTAAATAGTCATCCTTCCATTTGAGACCCTCAAATATTGTTCATTGAAGTGAATGAGACAAAAGTTTATACGGAATCAAACATGGTAATATAAATAAATATATGTCCTTGTGGCAATTTAATCAAACAACTGTGTAAGCAGGCGATTATGTTCCAATTTTTGGTTAGAGTAACTAACTTCTGTTTTCACTTAAGAAAAACCATAAACTTTTATAATTTGATTCAAAGTAATTTATATAGGTTGAAATGTCAAAATTTTGACATGGTGAATGTCGTGACATTTTACAAAGAAGTTAAAAGACAGGTTTTTTATAAAACATATTATTAATTAAATAATGTACTATCATTTAAAAGATTTCAACCCTTACCATTAAAATTTTAGATGTTATTTCGCTGCATACTATCTTATTATTTGCATGTCATCTTCAGTGTTCAACAATGAGATTACTTTCTTTTTTTTATTTCCAAATTAATCTGTTTATCATCTTCCTCTTCATCCCTTTGAATGTGTTTGGTTAGTTCGCTTTTTGGAACCTAGACGAAATTGTCAGGTAAGGCTAACGGGTCACAACGGTATAAAAACAAACGCGGAAGCAAACCTTCATTTGACCACACTTACCTTACCCGTAGGAACCTTTTAGGATGCAAACAAGTAGGGTAAAGCCTCTAACTTATTAATAAACTTATAGCAGCCCCAAAAACAGCCCTAAAACTCAGATACGAAGGTAATCAAACACACAACCAAAGCAGCCCTCAACTTTATTGGCATATTGACGGTAAAAAAACTCGTGCTATTGGCTAAACCAATACCATTTGGTGAATTACTAAACTGCCACATATTATATGCTTGTTCTTTAGTTTTGTATTTGTGTATCTAAAATGCAGATAGAACATTATCTTCAAGTTGTGAAGACTGAGGTGATGAGTTCATCTCATCAATTGATCGAGGATTATGAGTACACAGCACATAGTAGTTTGGTTCATGCGCTTACCATCCCAGCTGCAAAGTTCCATTTTGAGCCATCTCCTATGCAGGTTTGTTTTTTTTAGGATTAATTTCATATATATCCATCTGAAAGATCAACATTTCATATATATCCTTTTAAAGCTCACAATGGAAAAACAGCGTTATTGCTATGAATCATCTCAAAACATAATGTTTTCATTAATTCAGTGAAAAAACTATTATTAATAATAAATTTTATTCAAATTACTACGAATGGGTGAATATGATATTTTTAGTGTTTTTAAAGGGTAATGACATGTTATGTAATGTTACGAACGATATGAAATTGTCTCGGTTTTTTAAACCAATTTTACAAGTTTTCCTTTTATATCTAGTTCTAACTTCTAAATTAAGTATTTGATTTCTATGTGATCAGATCCTGGTAACAGAAAATTCAAAATCGTTTTCTCATTTCGTGACCAATCTCTGTGCCATTATTGGTGGCGTTTTCACGGTAGGTATTTATTTCTTCACTATCTAGTGTGTGTGTGTGTGTTTTCACTTAGGCACAACCACAACTTTCTGGCATGATATTACTTTTGAAGGGGTGTTTGGATGTGTGTTTTCAAAGGAACTATTAGAACTTTAAGAATTAGAATAAGATAAGAAATGACAAAAGCTTGGGATGATTGAGAAAATTTTATTTTTAAGGAGAAATCATACCATTGTTGATATCATATATCATTTCCTGTTATCTTAATGCCTAACTACATAAAAATGGTAACCCGCTTTTGAATTTTGTTTTTTGTTTTGCATACCAACCTTTTTATTTACCAAAGACCATCAAAGTTTCAAAAACCTTGATTTAAGGTTATCTGTAACTATTCAAATGGTTGGTAACAGGTTTTCTTTTATGTCATGGTGCTGATGTGGCATCTAACATGGTCAAAACTTTTATGTACATTAAGGTGGTTACCAAATAAAGAACTCAGAACGAAATCTGTTACTTATTAATTCAGTTACCCGTTATCCACCTACATAATGAGCAAATCATAATGATGATCCATCGTTGAACACAAAAGCGATGTTTGTCACTTGATTTAGACGCACATCCAAACACCCTCCTAAGACAGCTGAATCCTCAGCTTCTTATATTCTTCTAGTTTGTATCTTGTGCATGCATAAATACACCCACTTATGAGATAAGATCTATATGGCTATTGAGAGTTCAACCATCTTGCTATAACTTAAGGTGATTGGTTTCAGGTTGCTGGGATCTTGGATTCACTTCTGTACAACACAATGAGAATAATGAAAAAGGTTGAACTTGGGAAGAACTATTAGCCTGGTATACAACTGAGTGTATTTACTCTGCTCAAGGGACCTTCGGTCTCTTCGAATGCCCCGGTAACCTGCTTCTGCGCATAATTCGTTGCTTCTTTGAGAATTTTTCTTGCAGATATAGATACAAGAATGTTGTATCTATCTATCAAAGGAAGATTAAAGGCGGGAATCTATCAAAATAATCAAAAGTTAAAAGAATTAGTTATTCAAGCTTCCAAATAATTATTAGCCGAATTTCCAACAAATGGTTGCTTTATAACATCAAGTATCTCTATGTTATTATCCTGTTTTAGTCATTATATAAATTTTTTAGTATATTTGAGTTATTAAAAGATAGTTCGAGATTCCTGATAGTATCGAACGAAAAAAAATATCGTGCGTTCAAGCCTCACAACGAAAAACACAATTTATTTTCACATATGCAAACATTTTTCATATTCCACACTCCAGTACAACACAAACAAAAACTGAAAATAAAATTGAAAAAACAAAAAAGAATTAAATATGAAGAAAACAAAACAAATGTAAATCACCAACTCAAAAAACAAGCAAAACCTCCAACAAAGCAAAGGAGGTTCATAACAACCGAAGATGCATCACTTGGCGAAGAAGATGGCGGTTTCTCATCTGATGGAGGGGACGGTGACTCGTCGCCTGCCGGTGCCGGAGACGGCGGGGATTCCGGGGGTGATTTGTGGCTTCGATCCGCCATCACAACAATCATCACTTTCTCATTGTTTTTGCAGTGATCGGAAACTCCACTAATGAAGTAATGAGGCCCGGACCGATCAAACTTGATCACCGTGTGCCCGTCATCATGTTTCGCAATGGGTGCTGTGGTATTGCAATTGTTATAATCATCTTTGCTCACTTCAAGAACTGAGTCCTTCTCACCCTGGTACTTGAACACTGCAAAGGGAAACATGTTAGTCCTATATACAATGTTATTAAAATGAAATAAAATAAAAAATTGAGGCCATGCATACAGCCATACAAGATATAGACATTTGGGCTTGCACCAGCTTGAACAAAGTGAGCATAAAAGCTCAAAACTAGCCAAAACAGGCCATTGATCATATGGACCCTAAGCCCACAAAGAATGGAGCCCTAATATAAACCCAATCACATAAATGGGCTTTGAACCTAAACCACTTACAATACCCAACACTCTAACAGGGTTGTTTCACTTGTTTGTTACCCTTCCAAATTTGTATACATATAAACCAAATTCTATGCTCATCTTAGCTAAACAATCAGGTAAACGGAGAGTTTTTTTTTTGTTCAGGTTATCCGGGGAGGACAAGTCTTTGACTCAGATATACGCTGCCTAACCGAGGTATTCCCATGATTGTTTCCTGACCCTTCCCTGGCCATCCTCAAGATGTCATCTTAGCTAAACAAAATTAGCTTTATTTTCTGAAAAGAAAATATTATGAGAAATGATTTATGTATTTAAATTTAAATTTTAAAATAATTTGTAATTATGGATTGATAATAATATATCAGAAAAGGAAGTTGCTGTGCCACATAAATTCATATCAAGTGTCTACTAGAATAATGTTTACATTAAAGATTAGAAAGATATTTCATCATCCAAATTTTCGTTATAAAATTAAAATAAAAAATAAAAAACAACTTTCCAATCATCTTACCCATTATGCCAACTCATTGAGTTACTATATATAGTGATTTACAAACAATAAATTTAGAACCCAAACATAGCAAATTAAGAATTGGGCATGGGAAATGAAGAAACTCACACAAAGTGTCTCCAACTTGAAACCTATTTTTCTCAGCCCATTGATTATAGGAAGAAGAAAGACTCCAATCCCCGGAACCTCCGACCTTGAATTCATACGCATCGCCTTTCCGAATCAATGCTAAAAGGCTTAAAAACGCGACAACGACGATGGATTTCTCCATGTAAAACTAGAAACAATGCTAAGAGAAATGAATGCAGATGAAGGTGGTAGGGTTAAAATGAGAGTGATATTATGTGGGTATTTGTAGGGAAATTGGGGGATGAAAAAGATGAAGTAGCAATGAAGCCTTTGGTTATTCTCCTCTTCCCCACACATTCCTTGATCTGCAGTACAAAGCATATTTCAACAACTTTATCAAAATTTATAAACTATAAACTTATGATCTGAGATTAAAAAAAAAAAAAAAGAATAGTTGAAAACATAGTTTTGAAATGCTGGATCGAATTGCTTATAACTTTTTTTTTTACTTTGACCGCGATGATAATAATTACGAAAGTAATTAAGTAGCAATATTCATGATGTTTTGATCTCTTTTTTGGGGGTTGCAACACTTTGCTTTGCTATTTCTCTAAGAATATTCTTCTCATGATTAATTTCTCTAGAACTTCTCACTTTTAGTTAATTATATAAAACGAGTATTTATGGAATATGGATGATACGTTATATTGGTAAAAGAAACAAAGTTGTTTACAGACAAACAGGTCGTATGCGTAAAGGTACGAAAACTCGATAGCAAATTGCGAATAAAGAAACACAAATTAAAACTAATGCATGCATAAATATAGGACGATTGAATTTTCATCTTAATACATCATACATTTCAAATATTCGAGAATTAGGTCTTTCTAAACCATTGAATCATTCAACCCATTTGAATACTTGAAGATGATATACACATAAATTTTCAAAATACATTATTGTATTGGAAGCCAAATCCAAGTTCTGTGAAGCGACAAAACTTCATATTCACACAAGTGATTCATTTCCTCACCCGCATGCACATGCACTTTTACAAAAGAATCATTAAGAAGATAAACTTCAACCTCCCAACTTACAATTCCGAGCACTTACCTTGGAATGATTTTTGGTACTCAAGTATCTAACTATGGGTTTTCCTATCGCATTCACCTTCTAACATTGTATTAGAATGGAATTAGATGTCGTCTTTACATAACTTATTTTGTATATTATCATGGTTAGGCTAAACATGTACTTATATTTTGTTTTAGACAATTATTTATTAAAGGATATGAAAGCCTCATCCTAAATTATCTTCTCACTATCAAATCAGCTCGAGCCAACCCTCTCCCTCTTCTAAACCCTAACCCTATGTTCTCGAGTTTTTTTTTAAGAAGGAAATAGAGGGGAGGAGAGGGGAAGAGAAGGAAAACATCAAGATTGTGTGTTCTCGAGTTCTTTTAAAAAAAGGAAAGGGAGGGGAGGGGAGGAGAAGGAGAGGCTATTTTGTTAAAAACGTATCCTCTGGGATAATTTGAAAGAAAATGGTTTCCCCTCCATTTTCTTTCTTTTTCTTCCAACTCAATAACACAACTTAATTTTTTTCCCTTTCTTTCATTCCATTCCATTCACTTTCTTTCTTTTTTCTTTCCTTCCTTAAAAAACTCTCTTTGAAAAAAAATTACAGTAAAGTTGTGTTACCGTTAAACCACCGCCTCTCGTCATCATTTTTTTCTCTATTATGTGTCCTACAAGTTCTCAAAATCTGGTTGTTTGTCGTAATTTTCACGAGGGTTTTGTCGATTTGGCAACAACAGTCGTCGCTCAGCAGCAAGTGGTAGCACAACCACCGTGAATCTCCTCTCATTTGCACCAGGCTTCACATGGGCTGTCCCACAATCGACCCAATTAAAATGGGTTCCTCAAGCTCGGTTTATGATCCAACAATGGCCCAATATTTTGGCAGCTTCTCAACAATCACAGGTCTTTAGCATCCTGCCTTTATATGATGGTAGTAACTCTGGATGGTACATGGACATCTTGTGTCGAATACATGTATTCTTTTGTTTTGTACTTAAGAAAAAGCAATATAGAATCTATCCTAGTTTGTTACAGAAAATCAATTATGGTTATCAAGACATAGCATTTTATCAACACCTCATAAAATTTTATATTTTACACAACGTTCTAGTCACACCTAACATTTTTAAAAATTTAATTTGTTCCACCAATTTACAAAAGATAACAAGTGCACCAATGAATATGACCCGTTTGGTTTCTCTGCGAAGGACATTTGACCCGTCATGCCCTTCTCTGATGTCGATCTGACAGCACCGGTGATTTATATCCCACCTCATCGGCTGCTTTTTTTTTGCTTCAAGTCCTATTACCCGGCACCAACGCCTCGGTCATCCTGGTCCATATTTACTTCGGCATTTGGTTTTAATACGAACACATCCCGTCCTAGGCACGTATTATGTCATAAATGCAAGTGTAAAACGCACCCTCAAAAGCTAGCTTGTAGGCGCAAGGGACACATAAACTTATAAGTCATCAACTTAATTTACTTTTGGTCAATGTAGGATCATAACAATACCTAAGCGTCCTTGTTGGTCATGGCTATGTTGGTCACAGTTGGCCCCCCTCTTTTCGGGTCCAAACCACCACTTCATACATCACCACTCTGAGTCCTCGTTGGTCACGGTTGACACCTTTCTTTTTCAAGTCCAAGCCACCACTTCGTAGAACACCACTCCAAGTGTTAGAATCTTGCAAAATGAGGATAGCTCTAATACCAACTGATACGAACTCATCCCATACTAGGCTAGTATTATGCCATAAACCCAACTGTAGAGATAATTTTTATTACGAGGTGCTCAAGGTTACAATTTACAAGAGACTAATATTTATTGAGAAGTAACCAGGGTTTCATACGAATCCTTAAACTAAACGGTTGTATAGATCATATTAACTCGGCCCACATGTTGATGGGCATGCACTACTTATGGACCCATGCAACACTTGAGAAATTAACCGAAAACTCGTAGCTAAATTCACACAACATGTGCACCCGACATGGAACCTTCGTGAGCTAGAAATTAAAAAAGGCCAAGTTTATGACTCCAAGCCGCGCGTGTGCCAATTCTCCATGACCTGAATCATGCAAGGACACAATCACACTCTTTTTCTCCACGTCTTCTCGGCGATCTCTTTTCCTCACGCCGTGGAGCTTAATCAAGCAGCCTCCATACTTAGCAATCTCCCACTTAAAAGTTGATACTTGATAGACTCAATTGTCATCAAAACTCGTAATCTTAGTAACATTTTTCTTCTTTCTTTACCCGGCATTTTCATTCATCACTGAATTCGAAAACTAACTGGACAACAAGATAGAAAAAAAAAAGAAATATCTCCCGTCATAAGAAACAAATAAAAAAGGTTATTGGAGGAAAATCCATGAGTCCTATTCCTCACTAAAAGTTCCTACCACAGTAATTCAAGCATCAACAATTTCACCGCCGTCTAACGCCACAAGGACTAGCTTTGGCTGACCACTAGGGCTATACGTTCGGATGGATCGGCTTAATCTGATCCGATTGATCAAATCTAATTGGATTTTGGTTTTAAAAAGTGAGATCTGATTCATCTAAACAATCTTAAGATCCGAACCAAACCATTCAAATTCCAATCCGGTTGGATCAGGCTTTACAATTTTGTTTTCATTCTTACATAAATACATGTTTAAAAAGTCTAGATATTAAACATATATACTATTAAATATTTAAATATAGTTGTAGAATTTATAGTAACTAGTGGGACTAGTAGCTTTGGCATAAATATATAATTAGAATAATAAGTTATAAATAAACAGACATGATACTTATGGATTACTTTGTTGGGGTAGTGCTATATCTATATATATATATATATATATTCTTAATCAGTTTATTCAGTTTAGATAATAGTAACCAGAACCAAACCGAAATCTATAGTAAATATTTGGTTTTGATCGAATCTGTTAGTGTATACATGGTCACACATTAAGAAATGCACTCCTTATTTTGATGATGATAAAAATATGAACAAGTAATATTATTGCTTATCAAATTTATTCATATGTTCATATGCTACATTCTTTAAAGATCAACAAACCTAAAATTAATGATCAAATGAAGAACAAATAATTGAATAATTCAATTCAACAAGAAAAGAAGAAATCAAGATAAATCAACATTCACGTTCGATACCACGGTCGACCGTGAATCAACCGTCGCTGCTCAGCTAACAACTCTTAAATATTGTTCTTCTTCAAGTCAACCGAACTCGTACTCAATAAGTGAAGATGATATCTTCAAAGCCGACGACGAAGATATCTACAAACAAGAGTTCGAATTATATGAGCTTACAAATAAAATAATCAAATAAGTTTAGGTCCTTATAAAATTATTTTTATAAAATGTTTTATAAAAATGGACAAATTTTTTGTAAACATTATTTGTGTTGGTTGAATTAATCTATGACTACCCATTTTAGCAAATACCAAACACAATCCCACTTTGAAACAATACACAACCATATTTAGCAAAGGAATCTCCCAAAGAGGTAAAATTCCAACATGTTTTGTGTATTGGTTTCCAAACTTCCATTTTTGTTTTTAAATTCAAACATTAGAAGTATGGGATCAACCAACCTTTTAAACATCTACTTTTCAGTTGATTTTTATGGTAAAAATGAGTTGAGTGTGGTTTTAAATAAAGTCCAACATTTATAATTGAAAGGCTCAAAAAGTTCCAGGAAGCTGACGGTTTTTGCCAAAGTCGACCGTGGATCGACCGTGAGATGTTTGGACACTTTTTGAGCTCACTCCTTTTTTCTTATTTAAACCAACTCGAACCTCATTCATTACTAACCTCTTGCACAGCAAAAACACAGAACATATATTCTTATCATGTGAGCTCATATTCTTTGATAATTCATCTATCATTCAAGATCAAGAATCAAGCAAGAGCAAAGCTTTCAAAGCTTAAACACTACATTATCTTTCTACATATTTTGTAATAGTGTAAGGATCAACTCTAGCCTTTCTAATTAGAGTGAAGTGAGGATTATCTCTAGCCTATAGAATTAGAGAGAAGTGAGGATTAACTCTAGCCATCATAATTAGAGTGAAGTTAGGCTTATCTTAGCCTTGTTTGTAAGAAAGAAGATTATTTCTTGTAAGCTAAAGAGAGAAGGTGTAAAGGTTTATCTCTACCTTCAAAGAGAGAAGTTTTAGTGGAGCAAACTCTTGGTGGGTGATGCCAAGGAGTGGATGTAGTGCAAGTTTGTTAACACTTGCATGAACCACTATAAATCTCTTGTCTACTCTTGGTGATATCTCTCTATCTCTACTCTCTTTAAATTCTTGCAAATATTTGTTGTGTTGATATAAACTTCAAGATTAATTCTTATAACACAACTTACTAATTTTTCTAAGTGTAAAAATTGGTAAACTAAGTGAAAGAACCTATTCATCCCCCCTCTAGGTTCCAACAAAATCTAATCTAAAAATCCGAAATATCCGAACCAAATAGTCTGATCCAAAAGTTTCGTTTTGATAATTCGATTTTATTAGACCAGTGAACACCTCTAAATATGACTCATCAACAACATAAGAAAACCCCAATGCTTTTAACACCAGATGTGCAGCCTTCTGTCCGGAAATCATCATCGCCCTGCATGTTAGCCCTATCGCTTCGTCATACATATTACTATACCATACATTTTACAGGAAAAGAAACAGGTGCATGATATATGTTAAATACCGCGTTTGTTAACAAAACGTGTGGTAGCCGGATTGGCAAAGCCTTTTCTTCCCACACGAAGGACCCGGGTTCGAATCTACATGCTCTCAAATTTTTAACTTTATTTTTTGCTTTGTTTTTCTTATTAATCTTTTTATTTCTTTTAACTTTTTTATCCTATTTTTAACTTTTAATTTCTTCAAAACATGGATTTCGATTTTTTAACCCTTTTTTAACTCCGTTTTAATCTTTTTATTTTTTTAACCTCTTATTAACTTCTATATTTTTAAATCATCGTGTCTTTTTTTAATTTTCTTTTGTTTAATGTAAATTTCATATGTGTGTTTTTTATAATTTTATTTAAACAATATCTAATATATTAATTTATTTAAGAGTTTTCATTAAGGTTAAAAATAGTTTAAGCTGCATTTTGATTAAACTCTTTAACCTTTTTTAATATTTTAACTTAAAAGGTTACGTTTATTTTGGTGTAACCATTAACTTTAATTCTTGAATTGTTTAAGCATTAAAGTTTAAGTTTATTTGATTAGGCATTCAATTTTATTTTTATAATTTATTTTATACAGATATGTATCATATTATAATTTGATCGTTAGATCAAGATGTAAATATATTGTTACAGACCAACTGGGATTTTTTATGTTAAAACTTCTGTCTTTAATATATATATATATATATATATATATATATATATATATATATATATATATATATATATATATATATATATATATATATATATATATTAATACACTTGTTGAACTTATTTTCTTATGTTAATGCCATGTATATTATACAACTATTCTCTTGCTAGATTACTTTTTTACATTAACATGAAAGTATTTTGCTTACTGATAAGAATACTTTCCAGATTTTAACAATTATTTGTATTTAGTAACAAACATAAAACAATCAAACCATTTCAACAATTACTAATTAACTAATTTATATTATGTATGAATATAAGTTATAAAAAAGATTTCAATTCACTGCGAAGTAGATTATACTATCTAAGTAAAGATACTTTTTCTCATGAGACATTTAGGGGTCTTTTAGTAATTTTATTAAAAAATCGTGAGAATTTGAAAAGCACGAGAATTTAATTTCTCACGAGTTAGCTACAATACCAATGCTTTCTCACTTCGATTTCTCCTCACCACTACCCAGAATATCATTCTTCTTCTCTCTCGACCTTTTCCTGCTTCTTAACTATGCTTCTTTCTTCTTTTTTAACTCTCTTAACTCTTTCTTCCACTTTTACTTTCGTTTCTAAGACTAGCTGATACCATTAGTGAATGACGATGACTCGATGAGCGATCATTGTGTAACAATTGCTGTGAGTTGGTGATGGTGACAGAACAACTGCGAAGCCGTCTTTATCGATAAAATAAAACCGACATATGAGAATTTCAACCCAAAACATGGAGGGAGAGAGAAAAGAGTTAACGTTGAGTGATTTGGAGGCGATTGTGGAAGAGGTTATGGTGTAGATCCGTACGGTTGCAATATCGATGGTAATGGTTGTATAACGTATGCGGAGGCGAGAGTGGTTGTTGGTAGAAATTTGGAAGAGAGTAGAGCGAGGGTTTGACCGGTGAGTGAAAGGGTATGATTGATAGCATATTTGGGTTTTGGGGCTTCATTGGTTTGAAGAGTAATTGACAAGGTTTTAGCTAAACTTCAAGTCTTCTTGGTGGTTTGGTTCCGTGGTGGCGATGAATCAGAATGGTGATTTCAGTTCGACAAAGACAGATTCAAAAAGAAATTAAAGAAATGATTACGATTTAGATAGCTGAGTGACGAATCACTGTGGTTTAGACCGAAATAGATGGGTAGTGATCCCACAAAAAAACCCTAATCGAAACAAACCATGTTACACAACAAATCTCGACGATGCCGACGAAAATAGGCAGCTTACTGTGGGAGCGAATGGTGGTGGTTACACATGACAGAGAGAAGAGTAAAGATATGGGAAGCCATAAGAAATAATGGGGGTTGCTTTGAAACCAGGCACATGTTATTGGAGAGAAGAAGAAAGCAGAGGGCTGATAAAATTTAACTCATTTTGAACTGATAAAGTTAATATCATATTGAATTCCATTTCTTAGTTAAACTAGGGGTTGAACCAATACTGCAACGTGTCAATGATCTAGGCATTTTTTTTCCTTTGCATATTTGTGTGTAGTGCCTTATTTATAACTTTCATTCATCTCTCTAATAAATAATCTCTCTAATAAATAAGTAAATGAAGGTATACGTGGCATTTTTCTATCACATCGTTTTTAGGTTTTCCCGCCTAACAAGTCTATCCTAATCTACTTCCACGTGTCTTCTGTTCTCTATTCACGCTCCCTTCTTCCATTTTCACATTTTCCTAATCGATTTTTCTTTCAGTTTTTATCACCTCTTTCTGTTTCAGACCCTTTCGTAGAAGAGGGATTCGCTGAGAGGAATGAAGCTATTTTTTGGCATCAAGGTTCTTCTTTCCTTCTACCGAGAGATAATCAAAGAATTAGGTATATCTGCCCTCCTATTTGTTCTTCTTTGCTATGATCAAAGATTCAAAGAATTAGGGTTTCCCTACATATTCTAAAGACGATCAAGATTTAGTGCTAAATCTGCTGTCTTATCTCTTATTCTTTCCGTCAATCGCAAACACGATCAAAGAATTAGGGTTTCCCTACATCTTCTACTAGCAACAGGCATCCACGTAATTTCTCCGGATCTCAGGACATAGTCCTTCTCTTTTTCTATATATTTTCTGTTTGAACTTTGTTAAAATAAATTTTGGTGAAATGTTTTCAGGGAATATTTGGACTAATTTCATTCCATGGATGCCACGTAGAGATGTGTCTCCACAGGTATCCACTCAATAGTCTTCTAGCATTGCAAAATCAATATGATTTCAGAGTACATTTTGTTTTTCTTAATGAAAATTGATAAGTATATTAAATCATACAAAGCATTGGTCTTAAATTTGGGATAGGCATCGTAGATCCTTCTGGATGCATTCCTACATTGATGTTATCTTAGAGGCAAATAGGTTTTGTTAGCACTTATTTAATGATTCCAAAAGTAAACTAACTTGAGATTAAAAAAACATTTTAAGTAGCTTTTTCTAAAACCTTGGCTTACATATATGTATTCCCATTGTTCAAAATTTCATTTGTTTTCATCTTGATTCGAGAAATGTGCTATATCCGGGTTTGAGGTGTAGTTTATAATAAGAGTATTAATATGTAAAACGTTTATGCTTTTATAATTCATTATTGCATCATATTGATATATGTTGTGAGATAGGGGTAGATAAAGTGATCTTCTAGCTTTCATGTTTCTCTGTGGTTGTATACCTTAGCAAAAAGATTTATCAATTTCAAATTTGCATTTATATATTAGAAACTTAGATTGATTAACTAAACATTCAATTTGGGACAAGGGGTTGGAGAAAAATAAGTTATATGACAACCCAATCTGCTGTAAATATCTCAAGTTCCAAATAAATATGAAAGAGTCAATGGACCAAACCAGAAGCCCCAAATAACTTCTATTTAATGTGACTAATTAACCGATGTCAAATGCTAATTTAGAGGATATGCTTTTTTAAGTAGCATGTTTTGTTGTCCATCTTCAAAGTTGGTGTTCACTAATACAATGGTTTGATTTTTTTTTGTTTTGTTTAGTACGATTTAATTTCTACGTTCAACATTCTCCATCATTTGTATTGATTATATGATTTGATGATTGTGTCTCAAAGGATGTTTTATAACGTTTTCTGATGATGTATGGGCCTTAAATTATTTTTAAAATAGCTTATATTTGTTTTATGAAGTTGTGTCTGCTTAGCTATGAGTAACGATTGTCCTATTTTTGACATATTTGTATTCTATAATCTCTTCAAACCAGATTCACCGATAGACTGAGTTTTCGAAGATTCAAATATACTTATTTTGATGGATTAAGAACAGAAGTACAAGTTTCAAGTCCTTCCCTTGGTTGAATTGGTGCATGGATCCGAAACAAGGTTCAAGATTTATATATGTTTGAGCTTCAATGTCTCATTTTCAGTCTTGAGGTGGGCACTGTTTGTTACTTTGTTCCATGCTGATGTTTATGTTTTTGCTTCATTTTAGCTCTCAGTTGTATCAGATGTTTTTGTGAATTCTGGACACTCATTTGTTAGATTGTCATATTTGTGGTTGACTTAATATGAGTTTGTTTGTTTGCTTTTTAAAAAATTCTTGAGAATTTTAAAGATATTATAAATGTTCTTTTTGTTACTTAATTGATAGTTGTATTTCGCACTTTGAATTAAGAAAATTAGCCTACAAAAAATTGAATCATGTAGTGTAATTTATTGACAGGATTGTTGGCATATTCACCAATCTCAACTATCACAACTCACTATGGTTTCATTGCTTCACTAATTCTCGTGGTTACTCCGTCTAAAACGCCTTATAGGAACTAATATGCATGGCAATATATATTCATTCAATATTTATATATGAAGCTAAATTCTTTTATTTTTAAGACAGATACACACATAAGTTTAATTAGTGAGCTAAATTTAGAAGATTTTGTGGATTATCAAGGTTTGTATTATTCGTTTATTGGAACAATATGTTTTTGCAAATCCATAGAGATACTTACTTGGGATGGTTTTGCTCAACGAGAAGGTATGTTTTTTTTAACTCATTGAATGTGATTGAACTTGTCACACGTTTCTATTAGTTTAATATAATTTCGGTCTTATTTTTTAATTGTATTATAATATAACAGTCTATAATATGAGTTGATTTTATAATATGAATTGATTTAAAAACCCTGATACACATATCATCAATTGCATGAAGCTTTGTTTAGAGTTACGAGTGAAGGATTAATGTTATTACATTTAAAAAGGAAGTCCACTAAGAACAAATTCAAAGAAGTTTTATCAAAATAATTAATGAATTATAACCCTTATTATTTTATGTACTTATTAAAATTATTTTATATCTTCTTTACAGTTTTTTATTGTTTATAAATTACTAAAAAACAACCCGTGTTATACACGGGTCTCTAACCTAGTAATAATAATAATGTAAAACCATCAAAGTAATATACAATGATACAACAAAAAATAATTAGAGTCTAATTATTTGGTCATCTTTAACATTATAATCAATTAAGTTTCAAAAAATTTCAAGAGTTGTAGGAAAAAAATAAAGTTGAATTTGTATTTTTATTTTTATCATGAAAAAAGGTTTTTTATATGAGATTACAAAAGTTTGATTACTGCTACATGATATATTTTTATTGAAGAAACAAGTTACATCCACAATATAAGTCAATATATTAATTTGAAATTATCCCGGCCTAACGGGCGGGCAAGTAAAAACTCGTTTTAAACAAATACAAAGCATGAGCCAAAGTATCAGACCCAAATAAGCATTTTTCAAAACCGAACATGCAATTATATATATAGCATTTAAGAGGAGTTAATGACCATTAAATTTTTTATTATGATTTCGATTTCAAATTCTTGTGAGACTTATGAACAATTGAAGAGAAATATTGCCCGATTGCCGAGTGCGAGAGGCGAGACTAATGAACCTTGAACATAAGATTCAAAAAAACAATGAAGAGAGCAACAAGATCGAGATTCCGATTCCATGGTGCCGTTTAGGAGATGAAGAGACTATCGATCAATTTACTGTATCTTTCTCCTTTTTCATGGTGCCGTTTCCGATTCCAAGATCTTTCATCCATTAATATGTATGTGTTTAGACAATAATACGCCTAAATATGTGTATGAGAAAAATATATCATGAGTTTGTAGGATAGAAATGTCATGATTATTGTGCATGACCAATTTTTGTTATGTACAGATCTATATCCCTTGATATATTGTAAAAATAAGTACAACCACCAACGTGTCCTTAGTCATCAAATTTGATCGAAGTTAGGAAATACAAGTGTATTCGCGGGCATCACAGTGAGTATCTGTGATTCTGTTCAAACTTCACTTAGGTTGATTGCTAGTTATTGTGTCATTCACCATAGACAAAGTTTAAAGTGCAGAAATAGGCGTCTCGCTCATAATCTCTAAGAATACAAGTTTTGTTTCCCAGCAACAAATGTGCTAAGTGACATCAAGCTCTACTTCACAATTGCAAATCACATGAAAAGCTAATTCTAACATTAATACTAGTAAATTTTCGTAAGACAAATAAAAGCAGAATTTCTCTTTATAAACTATATGAGTTAAAAGTACAAGTCACAAAAGACATTCATTATTCACCTTCTCACAACCTTTCAAAGAACCCTTTTCAGAGATATATCAACCCCAAGGACAACTCTTCTTCCACTCCTTAATTAAATGGTCTTTATGAAACGAATTAGATCCTGATAGTATTGAAAATGGTTGACAAAATAAAATTCTTCTTCCATATAACATTATTGCCATTTTTATTGATAAAATCATGAACTAATCTTTAAATAATTTAAATTTGTTGTAACCTGTATTCAACCATCTATATAAGTTGTTATATATGTTCTAAGCTAGTACATCGTATAAAGAATCGCGAGAGACTAATAAGGATTAAGCCCACCAATATCAAGTATAGATAAAAGAATGTTAGACTTGCATGTTGAGACAGAGTTTATAAACATACATTTTTATATGTTAAGAGTATACATTCCGCAGTTTAATTACTTTCTTCTTACATTTTTTGGGAAGAAAGTAATTAACAAGAAAATTGGATTAATAAAAATAGTATATGGAGAATTCATGATTATAAACACAATAAAGTTAAGAGCATAACTAAACTCTTAATCACTTTAGTACAGGACTCCGATTTTAAGAAAACTGTTATCAAAGTAAAAAGTTGCATGTTAGGGTCTTAATCACTTTGGTGCAGGACTCCAATTTTTTAAAAAACTATTATCAAAGTAAAAAGTTGCATGTTATAAAGTTAAAATAATTTAAATTTTGAAATCAACTTATTACCTTACTAACTAATGAAAAAATAAAATTGAAGGAATAAGAGATATCATATTATGGTGGTTGTGTGGCCCACCCTCCTCAACAACGACTCCCCACATCATCTTCTTTGCCACGAAATTGCTTCACCACACCGTTACGGTGTGACCAACACGAGGACCCCAACATGGTGGGCTCCTCTTCCGTATAAGAACGTGTCCACTCTAGACACTCTTTGTGCATATATCATTTACTTTGAAAAAATATTATTTTAAGTTTAAGACATCAAGTGTGTTTAAAAAACTAGTAAAGATATATAAACTTATGTACAAGAATGATTATTTGTACACAACAAGTTTTTGTGTGTTTAAAAAACTAGTAAAGACGTATAAACCTATGTAAAAGAGTTTATTTGTACAAGTTTTTGCTACAAACATTAACTGTGATTTTTATACCGCTATAATATCAGTATGTTTTATTCCCATCCACATATTTAAGGATATAATAGTCCAAACAACTAATTGTTATGTAGGATAAAAAGCTACTAGAGCACGGGGTGTACACTCTTTTGGGCATCCCATGCTTCAAGCCACATCAGCACTACCGCACCACCTAATATATGTCTTTTTGCTTCAAGTATGCTTAAACCCCCCAGGCCCCAACTATTCACGCTTCAACGCTTCAAAATTTTTTATTTAGAAAAAATACACTATCTTCTCTCTCCTCTTCTCTCTCTCTCATCTCTTTCTCTGCACTCTCCTCGGCATTCAAATGCTGAAAATTCTCTTTTTTTTTCACCACGAGGGGGTGGTGTGCCCCTGGGTACCACCCATCTATGTAAGTAATAACGAGCATTTACCGTAACCACACCCAATGCTCTTATGTACGGGTCACTGTGTAAAAGCCTAAAAGGTTTTATAAAATTATTAAAAAAATACTAATAAGCGTCCAAATAACTTGTAAATTCTCCTGCTGTTTCGTTGAAAAAACAATACAAGCACCAGTCAACACGACCACCACCCGAGTCCACTCCGCACCCCAACAACATCACTTTACTTTCTTCAATCATTCTCCCTTTCTTCACCACAAATCTCGCCATCGCCGGAAACCTTACCATCCATGTCCGACTATGGCCAAAACGACGGTGGAACCACCTGTTGCCGTTGCTGCTTCAGCTTCATACTAACCTCAGGTCTCGCCTCCCTCTTCATGTGGCTAAGCTTACGCACCTCAAACCCCGTTCTCTCCATCCAAGACGTTTACATTCCCGCTCTCAACAAAACCCTAAATTCAACCTCTTATCAATCCGTTTACCTAGATCTGAAACTCGACAACGAAAACAAAGACAAAGGTATCCACTACGATCCAATCAACATCACGTTACGTTACTACACCAACCAATCAATCACCATCAGAATCCCCGTCACGGTTTCGAATTACACGCTTCGGGGGTTTTATCAAGGGCATAATAAGCACACTCGCCGGAAAAACTGGACGGAAACGTATGGAATGCGGTGGGATGAGGCTGTGAAGGTGGTACGTGATGGTGGAATGCCGGAGTTCCGGCTGGATTTGGCGACGGCGGTTAGGTTTAAGATATTGTTTTGGAAGACGAAGAGGCATAGGCTGAAGGTCGGAGCTGATTTTACAGTTAGCAATTTGGGTCAGAAAGTGAGTAAGAAAGGTACGCGGTTGAAATCCGGTGCGCCGGAGTTCTTTTCCGGTGAGTATCCGGTAGCGTTGTTATTGGTTGTTTGTAGTAGCTTGCTATTGGTGCTCATTTAATTTTATTTATCCTTTAGCTGTTTGTGTTTGTGAATTTTCTTTTTCAGAGCAGCTGTTTCTAGATTCAGAGCTGCTCAGCATTAACGACGTAAAACTTATGCATAGAATGCGTACATTGTTCTGGATATAATTTTGTTGGCCTTGTATATATGTAATAGTTATTGTTTGGGTGTAACAAGGAATTTTATACTTGTGATTTGGTCCCGAATAACATCAATAAGTATGAAGCTTAGTAAGTATACTAATATAAATTGGTAACAAGTGCACACACATCTTGTATATAGTATACATGTAATTTATTACGTCTGATCACATATTTTGTCATACTGAACACCGATAGTCCACGACTACTGGACATCATATCAACCTTGATGTTATGTCAGTATCTGGTTAGTCGCATTAACTAACATATTGCCACATTGGCTATCAAGTTAACTAACAAGTGAGTACTCGATGTCTCACGACTGATCGGTAAGATCAACTATGAAGTTGACACAAAAGTCCGATTTATGCATAAGTTTGATAAATGAATCATTATAGTATTGTATGTTATAGTTTTTTCTTTTTAAGCCTAATTCTAGAGTAAAATATTTGTATTTTATTTTTTAGTTTAGAGTTAATTACATTTTTAGTCCTTTTAGAATATGTCATATTGCATGTTTGGTCCTTTAAGAAATTTTGTTACATAAATAGTCCTTTAAATTAGAATTTGTTACACAATTGGTCCTTTATGCTAATGAAGTTAAATTTAACTGTTAGTCAAAGGGCAATTTGATCTTTTTGCAAGTAAAACACCAATTTTGTAATTAAATCTTGGTTTTATAATTTCTTTTACCATTTTTTATTATTAATTGATTGTTTAATAATTGTTAATGTCTTGATTTAGAGTTAATTACAAATTAATGTTTTCTCTCTCTTCACAAACACAACACACACATACACACTCTCTCTCTCTTCACAAACTCAACACACACACACATACACACTCTCCATGTCTCCCTCTTTCCTTCTCTCTCTCGGTCACTTAACAGCACCTCCACCACTAGCCACCACTACTGTCGCTGACTCCCACCGCCACAACCTACCAGCGCCATCCACCGCCACCACCTACTAGCACTGTGACCCGCCACCGTCGCGTGTGGGGTTTTCGTCGCACGAATGGGGTTTTCATTAATGGGGTCTAAGCACAATCACCACTATCTTCAACCAAAACCGCCGCCACCTTCAACCAAAATCTGTTTACAGATGTGTTTACTCTAAGAAAACCCTAATTGGGTCGTGGTGCCCGAAGAAACCCTAACCCGTCGCCTATCACCTCCGCCACATCATCACCACAACCACATGCAAATTAGGGTTTTTCACCACTATAATCTCTCTCTATTTCAGATCTTGTTGTTGATAGTGGTGGATTTTCAGATCTGGTTCTTGATGGTGGCTCTTGTGGTGGTGGTGATCTGTTATGTGAGAAGATGGAAGGGGAGTTGAAGCGATGGTGGTGGGTTGTGCATTGGTAGAGAAGAAGGGGACGCGATGGTGGTAGAGACGATGGAAGGGGAGGTGATGGTGGTGGTCTACGGTGGATTCACCGGCGGTAGTTGTCGGCAGTAGTGGTTGGAGGTGGTGGAGGTGCTGTTAAGTGACTGAGAGAGAAGGAAAGAAGAGAGTGAAAGAGGGAGTGTATGGGTGTGTGTGTCTGTTGTGTTTGTGAAGAGAGAGAGAGATAAATCATTAATTATGTAATTAACTCTAAAAGACATTAACAATTATAAAACCAATAAATTAATAATTAAAATGGTAAAAAATATTAATTTAACTATTTTAATTACAAAATTGGTCCTTTACTTGTAAAAAGACCAAATTGCCCTTGGACCGTTAGTCAAATTTAACTGCCGTTTGAGTAAAGGACCAATTGTGTGACAAATTCTCATTTAAAGGACTACTTATGTAACAAAATTCCTTAAAGGACCAAACATGCAATATGGTATATTCTAAAAGGACCAAAAATGTGATTAACTCTTTAGTTTATTAGTTGCATGTTTTTAGTTTAGTAATCGTGTTTTTAAGTATTTTAACTTTTAATTTTTTTTACATATTTTTTTATTCAAAATTAGAAAAAAAGCTAGTGTGGTGAGATAAAAAGATGTCACTACTAGGATTTTATTGGGATAGAAAGATGGATATGATAGATATAGAAAAGTCGATTTAGTGCTATGTAACCGTTAGGGTGTTGGGTTTGAGGGGTGAGTACTCATTTACCCTAAGGTAATATCTAATATTTGTCAAGAAAAGACTATAAATTCTAGTTTGTAACAAAAATGAGTTAATTGGTCAAATGGTCCTTTAATTTAGGTATTTCTACCGTTTTAGTCCTTTAACTTTTAAAGTGGTAATAACCGTCCTATATGAATCATTTCATGGTGGGTCCTATTAAAACCAATAAATATAGGCCTGCCTGCCATCCACACCAGAATAAATAGAGTTTTCCGAAAAAACTTGCTAGTGGAGGAAGACCTCCTAGGGATAAGAGACATAGGGCTAAAGATAGAGCCAAAAAAGGATCTTTTGTGTGTAATCCTGCATAATCTCGAATGTTCTCAGTTTCGGTACGTAGACCAAATAAGACAATGCAAGCAAAAGTTCCTAGATTCATGGAGTTATAGAACAACATATAAGTAAGTTATCATGCTTGCATATCCATCATTTGAGTCTCCAACAATTATTCCAATAATTACATATCCGATTTGACCTACGGACGAATATGCAAGCATACGTTTCATGCTTGTTTGAGTAATAGCAATGAGATTCCCCAATATCATGCTAAGAATTTCTAACGTTGACCTTTAGTCAACTTCATTAGTCAAATGACTTGGTATAGCCTGAGCGTGAGCAACTGCTGAACAGGTATCAAAGTATCTGCAAAAGTAAGATTGAAAACGTCTTTACGGCAGAAAAAAAGACATATCGAAAATTAGGGTGAAGTGTTTAGCTTCTTACACAACTTCAATTAAAAAAATCAAAATAGGGAAAATAAACCGAAATGAAAAAAGATACTAGCAGTGGAGTGTAACAGTTTTTGTGTATATTATAAACATGTTACAATTTCATTCGATTTAGCTTTGGCCAGATAACATTTTCATTTAAAGTAAGATGAAATCTAATCAACTCTGAATTAGCATACCAAATAAGAACAAAATCGATGGTTGGTGTATCGAAAAGGTTGAGAATCAAGAAGAAGATTATGAAATCAAATAAATATGATTTTAGAAACTTAACTACAAATATCAATAAGAGAAATCTATCAAACGGATTATTTATTGATAACAATTAACCACAATTTATAAACCACAATCGAGTAAAAGATTGATAGGAGTTAACCATTTTACT
Source organism: Pulicaria dysenterica (assembly GCA_947179395.2). NCBI lineage: Eukaryota > Viridiplantae > Streptophyta > Magnoliopsida > Asterales > Asteraceae > Pulicaria > Pulicaria dysenterica. The sequence continues at coordinate 8,189,634 of OX359290.1, forward strand.
CATGAGTATTCCAGATAATCTGAGAGCCATTGGAACTGAAGGATTCAAAATTTCAAAAAGTAATATAAACTCTTGTAAATTCTAATGTTGTTTTCTCCTACATGTAATGTTTCTAGAATGTTCCGGTGTAGTTACAATCGCTACAAAATTTTATATGGATTTGTACCAACTTCATATTAAAACCAGAGACATGAATGTGACTATTTCAATCATACTTAAATTAAAAATAGGAATTTAGCCCCAAGTGTTTCTTATTGTAAAATTAGAGCTCATTGTAGATATTAAGAAATATAACGACTGTAATGATTCTCCGAATATATTAATTAATATGTAATAAGTTGACACTCAAAACTCAAATATGGGCTCTTAATGAGATGACATGAGTATCGTCTTCAAGCAGAAACATATCATGATAAACCACAATTAAACGAAGAAAAATATGCAAGAACAGATCTTACGCACCTATCAATCGATTCACGTTCGAGAAAAATCTGAATCGATGGAAAAGATGATGAGGAAAAATCGTTAGGTTTCATGAATAAAGAAGAAAAAGATAATTGAGAAAGATGAACAAGGGAGACGTTCCTGTAACTTGTGAAACGGCGGAAGAGACGTCGAGAAAGGGTAGGGTTTCGGGAATGAAGGTCGTAAACCATAAAAGCGAATTTCTAAATTTGGGTTAAAATACCCATTTTAAGCATAAAAGTCGGTTCTTGCTAAAAAGAGAAGTCAAAATTGGGTTTTTTTTGTCAAAGTTGGAGAAATAAAGGGTTTCTATTAGTTAACTGGAATTTATTTAAGATGACTTTTTAGAAATTTTTTAATATATATATATATATATATATATATATATATATATATTATAAAATTGCAATAATTATCAAGATTGTAATAAATTACTATTTAATGATTGTTTATGTATTAAACTAGAATATATAAATAATTAGCATCATACCCTCGTAATACGGCGGCGGCAAATAGTTTCTTCTTAGCAACATATCTTATTCACATGACTAAATGTCACAAAATAGTTTTTGTTCACCAAGTCCGTTTTCTTCTATTTCTTTTATTTCCAGCAACTTCTTATTAATTTTTAAATAATATTAATATAGGAAAAGAGATTTCTATTTATGTTGGTGTGGTGAATAATTATGTTGTATGAGAGAGTGTTTTAGTGGAAGAGTAGTTTTAAATAAATGAAAAGTTAAAGTAAATTAGGAAAGAGATTAAAATGGTTAAAATTGGGTGTGTGAGATTAATTTGGATAAAATGAAGGGTCAAGTTGTAGTCTTAATTGAAATTTAATAACTCTTAAAATGAAGGATGAGAGAGAAACTAAAACAAAGATTGAACAAATCTTATGAACAAATTGAAACAAACTAAAGCAAACCACCCCAAACTAAAACAAAGATTGAAGGCCGGCCTTCACAGAGTGTTTGGGGTTTTTAAAACGATTAGGCTTCTGGTTCTTGTTTGAAAAACGATTAGGGCTCCGACTTTAGAGCTGGGTTTCAATTAGGGTTTTTAAGGGTTAACAACTGAAGAAGGTTAACGATTTATCTTCGATTTCTGGTTTCGGTTGGGTTTTTTGAACAAATATGGGTTTCGACATTTTTCTTTGATTTATGGGTTTTGATTGGGGTTTTTTTCGAGCAGATCTAGGTTTTGACTTCAGATCTGAGATCTGGGTTTCAACTTCAGATCTAGATCTGGGTTTCGACTTCAACAGACTTTGGTTTCGACTTTCAGATCTGAGATTTTTTCCGTGTTAACGAGGCTTCATTGAATGTTCTTCATGCTTAAATGAAGAACAACTTGAATGTTCTTTATGGTTTTTGATTTGATAAGCTTGAATGTTCTTCATGGTTTGATTTGTTTTGATTTGATTTTGTTCAGATGGGTTTTCAATGATTTACTCATCTTAAGTTGAGTTTTGATTTTGTATAATTCACCAAAGTGCTAGACTCTATTCAAATGAAGATGGACGATTTTCTTGAAGAACACGTCTTCGTGTTCATCTTGTTGAAGATGAAGATGTTTTGAATATTAACAATAATTAAGGAGGTGCCAAATGTTGGCATTTAAAAAGAGGTAAAAATAAAATAAATTACCATATTAGTAGGTAACCACTTACATTGAACAGTAGTTTTTTAGACCTTGATATATTAAATGGTAGTTTTGAAAGCTTGGTATATACAATAGCAAAAATTGACAACTTCAATACACTTTTATATACTAAACCGTTGTTAATTATATAATAGTGCTAAGAACGTACTTTTGGCTTTTATGCATTCCAACCTTTTTTATCTTCTTTCTTTTTCATCGTTTGATTAGTTATACAATATAGTAAGAAAAGTAATGTCACTGAAATCAAATTCGTACATATATGTCTCAAAATCGTAAAAATGTTCATTTAAACAACTTTATCTAACTTATTTATGAAAGGTTGGGAACTTTATCAATAAAAACTAAGGTTGTATATGGTATTGTTTTATGGGGCATGCTACAAAGGCCACTGTCCAAGTGTCCAGGGTCACGACTAGAAGGGCCCCGTTATTTTTTTATATTTGTATACCATATCGGTGTTGACATAATCAATTGTCATTTTTTAAATTCTTAATTATTTCTCGTTTATAATTATTTAATAAAACTTTATTGATGTTTAATATTTATTATCCTTTTAAAAAATTCAACGTGTGTATCTAGGGATGTAAATGAACGAAACGAATGGAACAAATTTGTACATGCTCTTTCCTTTATTAAATGAACGAACTTCCATCTAAACGATTTCATTAACGTTCGTTTCGTTTACAATTCTTCGTGTATCACATGACATCTAATATAGTAAATTATAAAAAGACTGAGATTAGATGTTTGTGTGATGTGATATATGAGTTTTTTAAAAAGCGATAAGTATTAAACATTAGTAAAAAGAGCAATTCTAAATCGTGACATAAATGAGAATTTTAATAAAATCGACAATTGGCGTCAACACCCGAAATCAGCGGTGTAAGCGTCAACGCGAGAGGAAGAGAAAACATGACTACATAAATGTGGTATCGTGGTACGAATAGACATACAATTAAAAACAATAAAGTTAAATCTTTATTGGTTATAATCTAAAAGGATTTAAAACGATTAAAATGATAAAATTAAGAATTTGATTGAATACGATATATAAATATTATAAATGGTATATATGATTTGTAAATTAAGATAGATAAATACATTATTTTAAAATGTAAGCACATATATGAAAATTTATTTAAATATAATATTTAGAAATATTATAAAGGATAAATATGACAATTAAATATAATATTTATTTAAATATAATATTTAGAAATATTATTTTAAAATGTAAGCACATATATGAAAATTTATTTAAATATAATATTTAGAAATATTATAAAGGATAAATATGACAATTATACATCTTTATGGACAAATATGCTATTTTAACGTTATGATTCTTCTTAGAAATAATTTGGATTTAAATTAAAACTGAATTCAAATTTAACCCAAAATTAAAATTAAATTTTAGTTTTTGCCAAAATATATTGAAATCAAAATTTCCTAATTAAATTAATAATTATGATTATATAATAGCTTTTATTTGTATAGTCTTTTTAAATCGACCAATATATAAACACCTAGATATACGTATAAAGAGATCATATTTTCATTTATAAAATTAAGAGCAAAATATACGGATCGTTCGTGTGCTTTGTCACTTATTACATCATTCGTTTTTGACTTCATTTATTACACTAGGCATCTCCAACGTTTACAATTTGTCACGTCTGTTGTCCTATCCCAACTGAAATGAATAAAAATACCATCAACCCCTTTTTTTAATTATTTTTTCGATTTTAAATTAACTTTATATACTTTAAAATTTAAAAACAATATATTAATAATAATAATAAAAACAAACACTCCCAATCTCTCTTCGTCTCTCATCATCGATGAGCCATTGACCACCACCACCCGCAATTCCGGCCACCACCATAGGTCATCACTACCTCCATGACCGGACCCCCACCATGAAAAATAAAATAAAAATATAACAACCCCAACTCCCTCCCTATCGCTCCTCTCTACCATCGTAAAGACACCACCACCACCACCAAAAACAACCTGAAAACCCTAATCATCATCTAAGAACAAGAACAAACACCTTAAACACCACCAAGAACAACACCACTGTCAATACCATCATCCCACCATAATCATCAACTTAGAACAAGACCACCAAGAACAAGAACAAACCACCATCGCCATCATCATCCCACCACACACACACACACACCAGATATGTAACTAAACAAACCCTAAATTGAAAACAATTCGATGTTTTTGTGATTATGGTTTCTACACAGAGAAAGAGAGGATCGAGATGGTGGCGACGGGGAGGGAAGGTGGCATCGGCGACAAAGAAGGAAAGGGGCAGTGACGCTGGTTGTCTTCTCTGGTGCTCAGGGTTTGTTGGAGGCCGACGAAGGTGTGGAGGTTGACGGTGGTGGCGTTGGAGGTGGAGGTTATGTGGAGGGCGATGAAGGTTGTGGTGGTGACAGCGAAGTAGAGAGCAGAGGGTGGAAGGTAGAGGGCAAAGATCGCCGGTAAGGTGGGGAGGGGAAAATGGATCAATGGGGAGTTGGGACCGTGTTTGTTTTTGAATTATTAATATATAGTTTTTAGTTTTACAAGTGTTTATAAGTATTTAAAATCAAGAAAAAATGATTAAAAAAAGGAGTTAGGGGTATTTTAGTCATTTCAGGTGTGTTAGGGACCTTAGATGTGATAAAATGTAAACGTTGGGACGTCTAGTGTAATAAATGAAGTCCAGAAACGAATAATATAATAAATGTCAAAGCACATAAACGATCCATGTAATTTACGTTAAAATTAATTTATTGTGAAAAACATATGATTTATTAATTTATAAATAAATAACTTCAAAATAATTATTACATCTTCTGTACGTATATACCCCCTCGCCGTCTGGTTTAAAACAACAAAACCCCCACCCAAAAATGCATATGGTCAAATGTCCGGCAAGGTGAGAACCCTCAACAAGCTGCTCAATTCCACCGCCACCTTCTCCGATCGCACGGCCAAAAGCCTCGCTTATTCCGCCGTCACTAACACCACACCTCTCACCTCCGACAAAGACGTAACCCTGAAAAGCTATATCCAGTTTACCAACGCCCTAGATTCCCCTTCTTCTTCATCGCATCTTAAACCCTCGGAATCAAAAAAATCTACATCTTTAAAGCCTTTAAGTGAGCTGACAGTTGAAAGCGTCAGGATTGACACTTCTCGTCTGCAATCCGGTAACGTAATCGTGCTATTTTTATACACATGGAAATGCTACTAGTTAATTAGTTATAGTAGGTGTTCGCTAGTTTTAAGTTCGTATCCCGTGGCCGGCGGAGTTATTTGTTTATTTGATATTGATTACGCCTCGCTGCATAAACTCCATTCTCACAGCAATCATATTTAACTGATTTGGTTTTTCATGTGTTGTCTAGCAGATTCAAAGAGAGAACTTTTCAAGAAAATCAGTTCTATAGTGTGCGGTAAGTATCCAGTAAACGTGTATATTAGCTTATAGTTCCTGTCAGTTATGGTTCTGCACTAAGGGGCTGTTTGTTAAAGCATAATGATTAAGCACCGAATGATTATGTGGTCCGAATAATTCAAAGGTTCTGAATGAATCTGCCTCGAAATATGTCATGCTGTTTGATAAAGGTTCTGGTGATGCAAATTACCATTTTAACCTTAATAGTGATATTATTATATTATAAGATATGATTGTTTAAGAAGACAACATGTGAAGAAGAGTATTAGGGTAAAATGCTTAGTGCTTAATGATTCAAAATGCACTTTAAGGTAGAATGATTCAACAACGTTCTTCTGATTCATTCAACACAGTCTTCATTTAGAGTCATTAATCAAACATGTTGAATGCTGAACGATTCAGCATTCAACGCTGAATGGTTTCATTAAGCAGCAAACAAGCAACCCCTAACTCCCTAAGACGTAAACTAGAATATGACGATTCCAAATCAAGAATATATTGTACAACCATGAATAAGTTTTGCCATATTAACTCCGTAGGTTAAGTCTTATGTTTTAGTGTTCATTCATACTCTACACACTGAGTGAGTTTGAACTTGGTAAGCTTCCTTTGAATTCTTATGCAAATTCTTGTTGTTCCTTCGAAAGATTTTGTGTTTTTGTGTAATTGTTATGGTAGAAATGCAGAAGATACAGCTGATTCATCAGAAGCAGAATCAGAAGAGAGCTACGGGGATCAACCAGTGGTCGAGCTTTTGGATATACAATGGAAACCGACCGTATCTCACAGCATTACATCGTTGCATCGCAGAGAAGTATCACGGGGCAGGAAGCATGACTGGGTGTTCAAGAGTACTCAGAGCAATCGTTTTGGGCGCTTGGTTAGGATGTGTACACAAAAACTTGGGGCAAATGCTACAATTGAAGTTTTTAATAAATTGGACCGTAAAACGGGTGTGAAAGAGTATAATGCTATGATAGAAATTTGCATAGAGAAGGCCAGGAATATAGATGATGAGGATGTTGCTTTAGAAGAGTTTCATAGGGCCTATATGATATTTGAGAATATGAGGGAACACGGTTTTGAAATCGGGGAAGTAACTTATGGCCCACTGCTTATGTTTATTATTGACATGGGTATGGTTGAAGAATTTCACTTTTTCTGTAATAACATCAAGAAGGAAAACCCGAAGTCTCTTTCAAGACTAGCTTACTATGAGATGCTTCTATGGATAAAAGTAGGCAAGGAAGATAAGATACAAATGCTAATTACAAATGCACACGGCAATGCTGAATCCAACTTTAATGGTATGTATTTACTATCTAGTATCCAAGAATGATTTTTTCTAACTATTTTAATTTTTATTGTATTCGATATTTGCGATGTTTGTCAATTTTGAGCGATCTGAGTATCTATGATATTCTGGCTCTAAAATATTATCATGGGTTCGTGGTATTTAAAAATAAAGAAAAATTGTCTGATTCCATATACATGTATATTGTACTCTGCATGGCTCATTCAATTCAGTTGTCTTTCTTGAAAATCATATACATATAACACTGGAGCTCTTAAATTAAGTTTCATCTATTGCATAATGTGTGATCTATATCTGGTTACATCGGAACGACTAATCCCCACTGGAGCTCTTAAATTAAGTTTCATCTATTGCATAATGTGTGATCTATCTGGTTACATCGGAACGACTAATCCCCTATATGGATTATAATTATGCATAAAGGCTCATATTAAGAACCGTATGGTGTTGTTTATTATGCAGAAAGCTATTTGATAGCTTTGTGTGAAGCAGATCGGCCAAAGGAGGTGTCGATGCTTCTAGATACAATAGATATAAAGAAAGTTTCCTCAAAGGAGAATATGGAAAGGATATTTAAATCGTTGGGAAGGCTATTATTAGAGTCCCAAGCGAAAAAATTCATACTGGAACTGAAAGCAGAAGGTAATTTTGTAGTTTTAACATAATTGAATTCTAGACAAAAATATGTAAGTCGACTTTAAATATTTTCTTGAAGCATCATGTCTTTAGCGACGAAGAAATTCTACCCCTTTTTTGTTATTTCTGCTTTCAAATACAGATAAGGGAGGGCAAGATCTGTCGAACTTGATTTACAACTATGCAATGAGCATGCCTAATGTAGAGGTTAGTATTTGTCATGAACGTACGTGATATATTTAGTGCTGAATAACAAATTCTTGCTTTTGCTGGTAGTGTATGTCTTTGTTGACGTGGTTGTTGTAAAATATCTTAAATTGCTGTATACTTGCAATCATTGATTATTCTTTAATTATCTTTATTTTTTGTTGTTCCTCTACATTGCTAATGTTAGTTGGTGAAATTTGACATTGATGCTGAGCTTAACTATTAGATAATTAAGTGCGATATATATATACACAATTATATTAGAGGGTTCAGACTGTCATTAAAGAGCGTTTGAGAACCGTTCTTATTGCGAGTACCACGAGTACCGTATGTACCACCATTAATGCTCATTAATAGTGGTATTTTGGTCATTTATATTCCCAATTATGAGTTGCGTCCGGATGGATCGTCATAAAAAAGTGAGACTTGATTTTTCCAAAATACCCTCGTTAATGCATCATTAACGAGCCGTCATTTTTACTGGCAATTGATTTATTTTTAACGGAGGGTCAAGATTGGTTCTCGCGGTACTCACAATAAGAATAGTTCTCAAATAAACCCTCCCATATATATATATATATATCAATACTACATTATAAAGCATTTAACTTTTTATCTCTTAAAAATTTTAAGACTACTTAATTTTAAGTAGTACAAATTATTTTGCTTAAGATACAAACACATAAAGCAATAGCCTAACCAATCATTCCCTTGATTATCTCAACTAATTTAAGGCAATTATTACTTTAATAAATCATTAAACATCACAAAATTATTTAATTTATCTCATTATAGCTAAATAACTTACATCAATACAATTTTAAGACTATAATATCTTTTTCTCTAATTATTCAATAATAATATTTTTTAGTTGTTTTTTTAAAAACTGTTTTAACAACTAATAAAATGGTTGATTTTTTTTTAAAAAAGTGAAGAAACCAGAAAAGGTAGAAAATACATGGATAGGTTGACTAACATCGCATTTCATATTCCATACCCTACTTTTTAAATCAAACATGTTATTGAGCACAAACTATTGTCATCGTCGCCGCTAGGGCTGACAAATCCTGACACGACCCGAAACCCAACCCGAACCTTGGTTTAAAAATGCGGGATGCGCTCTGATGCTTTTAGAGTCCCGGGAGCCGATGCGTGATGCGTGATGCGCTCGCATCACGAACACGATGCGCCCGATTTTCACAAAAATTACTTCTAAACTAATTTTATACCATCTAAGTACTTATATATCACAAATTCTTTAATCAGTCAATACCTTTTAATTTTATACCTTCTAAATACAAAAAACAACTTACTAAAAGTCTAAAACACATAAAAGCATAAACAAAATGTGTATATATATGTATATATATATATATATATATATATATATATATATATATATATCAAATCAGAAACATAATGTATATATATAAAATGGAGACAACTAGGTTTCTAAAGTCAGAAATCAAACCCAACACTCCACAGCCATAAAGAGAAGGGGGGAGAGAGTTTTTTTGCATAACTATCAATGGAGACAGCTAGGTTTCTAAAGTCGATGACTCGGATGGAAGAAAAAAAGACGAAAAAACAAACGTCAATCTCTGATTTTGAACAAAAGAAGTTCCGATTTGTGTACCTTCCTCAATTTTTCTATAAACTTATGCTAAAATCGTGTGCAAGAACATGTTAGAAGTGATGAACAACAGGCATTTGCTTCATTTTTTTGATGGAGACAGCCCAGAAAACGCAACGCATCGCATCACGCATCGCACGCATCGCACGCATCGCTCGACCGCATCAGAGCGCATCTCGTACCCCCTAGCGCATCAGACCCCTTGATGCGTTTCACGCATCGCATCGGGCGCATCACGCATTAGGCGCGCATTTTTAAACCAAGACCCGAACCTAACATGATTTGGGTCGACACGAACACGACATGAAACTGAACTGGGTTAGAAATTGGTCGACCTGAAAATGACACGAAACTTTTCGACACGAACACGATAACCCGAAGGTAACCCGTTTAACACGATCTTTTTATAATAAAAATTAAAAAAACCCAAAAAATATTGAACTTAAAAATATTTAGAAATTTTAAATTATAAATATGAACTAAGCCATTAACCAAGTAACTAGTATAGTTAGGAAATATCAAAACGGCGGGATTCATTTTCAGTATTTTCATTTTACCTCCAAAATTGTGAGTCAAATCAAATACCGCCAATCTTAATTTTGATAAAATTAATAAATATTCATAAGAAATTAAGAATAGAAATAAGAATCAAGGAAGAAGAAAAGGGGGAAAGGGGAAAGAACGGCATATGTATTCTGTTTATGTTGCTTATATATATAGGAAAAAGTTCATGCGAGAACCATTCTTAGTGCGAGAACCGCGAGAACCAATCTGAGCCGTCCAATTCCCCCTCTTTCAAAGTAATTGTCCACCCATGAATTCCACACTTTATCCCTCCACGCTCTCCCATCCATGAACTTCCCATATCCAAGGAACGGCTGAGATTGGTTCTTGCGGTTCTCGCACTAAACCTCCCCTTTATATATATATATATATATATATATATATATATATATATATTCAAATGGGAGACTCTCGTTCGGATGACTGTCGGTATGATGATGTGCTTCCTTCTTTCCTTGCTTCTAACCTGCTTGAAAAGAGCGAGCTAACAAAGTCTTTGAAAGGTATATATATGTTGTTTATCAATATATATGTTTATAAGAAAGTTATACATGCAACATTTTTCTAAAAAATAATTCGATATGAAAACCCGACATGAAAGTCAAGTTATTTGACCAAAAACATAACTTGATTTTTTTTCTCCAAAAAATGGGTCGACACGAAAACACGACCCGAACACGAATTAAGTGACACGAACCGAACACGACACGAAACTAAAACGGGTCAAGAATGGGTCGACACGAAAGTGACACGAAAATGGTTGACACGAACACGACCCGAACCATTTAACACGAACACGACCCGAATTGCCAGGCCTAGTCGCCGCATTGCGCTGGTGCAATGCTAGTATATATATATATATATATATATATATATATATATATATATATATATATATATATATATATATAGGGGAGGGTTTATTTGAGAACCATTGTTAGCGTGAGAACCAATCTCAGCCGTTTCTTGGATATGGGAAGTTCATGGATGGAGAGCGTGGAGGGATGGAGTGTGGCAGGGTGCATGTGAGGAATTCATGGGTGGGCAATGAGATTGAAGTAGGGGGAATTTGACGGCTTAGATTGGTTCTCGCGGTTCTCGCACTAAGAATGGTTCTCAAATGAACTTCCTATACATATATATAGATACATATACATATATACATATAGGGGATCATTCGAGAACCTTTGTTAGTGTGAGAACCGCGAGAACCAATCTCAGCCGTTCCTTAGATATGGGAAGTTCATGGATGGAGAGCGTGGAGGGATAGAGTGTGGCAGGGTGCATGTAAGGAATTCATGGGTGAGCAATGACATTAAAGGAGGGGAAATTGGACGGCTCAGATTGGCTCGTGGTTCTCGCACCAAGAATAGTTCTCGTTTGAACTTTTGTCTATATATATATATATACATATATAAATACACACACATACATATGGGATGGTTAGTAGGTGAAAATGGGAGGACAAATTCTAACCATCAATTAGATGTTGATCTATTAGATTTTACGGTCACAATTCACCTGTTGCAATTCATGGTTGGGTTATGAATAAAATGAAGGGCCAAATGTATACCATCTGATCAAATCAAATGAAGGGCCAGGATTAAGTCTTTCATTCTCACCTAAATATTCATTCTCATTTGAACCTCCCTATATATAGATGGATTAATAGATAGGGGAGGGTTATTGAAGGAATTAGATTTTAGCCTTTTAGGTGAGAATGGGAGAAGTGAGAACAAATCCTAGCCATCTGTTAGATGTCGCAATTCACCGGTCGCAATTCATGGTTTAGTTATGAATAAAATGAAGGGCCAAATGTAGATAATCCGATCAAATCAAATGAAGAGTTATCATTAAGTATCCCATTCTCACGATTATTTTCATTCTCAGAACTGACTGAATAAGACATGAATCTGAAAATTACGTTCCAAGTGTGTGTATTATGTATGTATATACATGAACACATTGATTTCATATTGATAAGGTAAATACCGAGTCACTTCAATGTAGGCTGAGTATCAAGGCCTCGAAAAATGTCTTTTTATCCCATGAGCTTTAAGATGTGTGGGTTTTTTTCCATAGAGCGATAAAGAGACTTCATTTCACTTAGGTTAAGCCTTAAAGGTCTACAGCCCATTAAGCCAGTCCTGAGTAAGTAGCACCTTAATCATATTCATATACAATATAGCCATATAGGGATACTCTCTCTCATGACATTACTTTCCTTGACACTATATGATGTAGCCTCTTCTCTACATAAATTACCAACATGTGTATGCAGTATGCCCTCTATATCCATCTGAAGATCATGCATACAAGATTATAGTGTCTGTTACCTGGTTTTGTCCAGGAATGTTTGTAATATATTTTGAACATATCGTGATTGATCATAAATAACTTTCATCTTATGATCTTGGCTTCTGTGGTTTGAAGGCTGAAGACATTGTTGTGAAGTTCAAAAATTTGAAAGCTGAATTGAAGGTTACTTCTTCGTCTGTATCTCATGAGAAGCTTATTAAAGCCTGTACTGATTCACTTGAGGTAGGATAAATCTGAATCTTTTTTGCACCTCTTTTTGTGTAATCATATATCTATTTTTTATCCCTGAAGAAATAAACATCATGCAATAAAAATGTAGTCATTTTTGTAACGTAAACAAAAGATGTTTCCTTTACTATTGGGTGGCTACTCTGAAATCTGCTGATAGTTATGCTCTTTTGATGAGACAGGTACATTTGGCAATTGATTTAGTTGATTCTATGTTTGAAGACGGCTTTACAGTGAAGATAAGTACGATCAATTCCATACTAACAGCATGTTTTACAAGCTGTGAGTATAATTTGGTACGTTACGGTTTTTTTCTTTTATAGCCAGCCATATAGATAACGTCAACAGTAGTATTAATTGGGATTGACATGCAATATATCTTATGTAACAGTGGCATAATGGGCTGGTGGGGTGAGGGTGGGTCAAAACAGGTAATCTTTGGTATAGTTCAAAATGGTTTGGGTTGACCCAAAGCACTTTTTTTTTTCAAATTGTTATTTTTTAGAAATAGTTAGTATATCAAATATGCCTACAGAAATTAATTTATTCAATAATAATATACTTCTGAATAAAATGGTATACGAGCTTTGACATGTTAAAAATACAATTTGGGCAACTTTTGACCCTTCTTTTAATGAAGTTTTTTTTCTTCCTGGTTTTACTTGTTAGATATGAAAGATAACCTTATCGACCCATTCATTGGTAAATGGGTTGAGATTGTGGCCTCTATTATAACCTTTTCTTTTAATTGACATTATGGCAGTTATTTAAGCTTATACAGTTACATATTGCATATGATTACATTAAGCTCTTGGATGGCAGGTCCATCGCATAAATTCCATGATAAATGAGCATAATCTACAACCAAATACTGAGACCTTCAGAATTATGATAGGCATGTATGTTAAAATGAAGGATGTAAGTGATGCTTCTTTAAATTTATCTTTATTTCTCATGTTGAATCATCCTAAACATGTTGATCTGAAATGCATTTAATATCTTTGCTTCCCATTTGCAGTTTGATAGAGCATATCGCATGATTACAGATGTGGAGAAACTGAATTTACTTCCAACTTCTAACATGTACAATGCTATAATGGGTGGATACTTTCGACAGGTAAAAATTTCATCCATCCATGAGCAAAGCTACTGAGTGAAAACAGGTGATTTTCATGTGTGGGTTAAAAGGGTTCGGTCGGGCTTATCCATCTAATTTTTTTTTAATTTTACAAATAATTAATGTATTAAATGAGATTTAAAAGACTATATTATTAAGAAAATATTAATACTATATCTGTTTAATAAAACGATTTAGTATGTGCGAGCATTTAAACACACGTTGACTTTGGACCCGGTCAGTCTGTTTCATTTTAGATGATGGACTTACCGATATTCTGATCTATACTTGTAATGATATGAGTTGACATGTACAATGTCCAAGATAGAGACATCTTTACTTGGATATACATGCAAATAGTTCTAGGAAGTCCATTAATTCTGGCATGGTGTTACCGATATTCTGATCAAACAGAATTTGGAATCTGTTTTACATTTTAGGCTGTTTGGTAACATGAGAGAGATCCTTGCTGTTCTTTTTGCTCGACTGACTTACACTTTTCTTCGTTATTTTTTTTGTTTTTCCTTTTTGCAGAAAAACTTTCATAAAGGGCTGATGGTTCTTAAACAAATGGATGCTTCAAATGTCAAACCAGATTCTCATACTTACAGTTATATTATAGGAAACTGCAATAGTGAAGAGGATATCATAAAGGTAAGCAAATTTGCTGAAGTCCATAGTTCCCATTATATTATAATACATAACATTTTACAAGAAGTATGAACGGTACTTCCTTTCTTCTGTAGCGAAATTTGATCTTCATATACCTGTTAAAGAGATGATTAAACAGTGGTGCTATTAGGTGGAGTGGTAAGGTTTTGGTTTTTTAAGCTGCAATACTCGATATCAAGTCTTGGCAGATGCACTTTTTTTTTTTTTTTGGGTAGCCTATATTGCATTAATGCTCACGTGCGCCATAGCAAATTAGCGATGGCAATATGATTCTTTTTTGTATTCTATTCAAACAATTTGTTTTATATATTTATATGTTTTAATTATATAACTTTTATCATATAATATATTCTGTAATTCTATAAATACAGATATATATTTATTAATGTTTTAATTTTACCTTTTTTAATAAAATTTTTATCGTAATATGACTTCTATTTAAAAATATAATTTTCAAATATCATAATATTAGAAAAAATCATTTCGCAAGCTATAAAATAAACTTTTTTTTATTCTACATTTTGAATGGTCAAATGGGAAAGGTTTTGTATGAATATTTTTTCATTTAGTTGTAAACATTAAAAATGATAAAGGTTATATTTAACGTAACATTCACTACGAATTCTATAAAAATGAAATTTCACCATATTCTTTTTGACGTTAGTTTTTATGTTATTTCTCTTTATTTTTTTTTGTTTCCATCGCAACACATTAAAAATGAGGTGACAATTGAGAAAAGTATGGCAATTGTCATCTATTCGTGTTGATGTCGAAGAGCCAAATGTTAACAGGATTTTAAAATAAAATTTTACCGTTTAGTATTTACTATCTATATTGTTTGGATGTCTGAAGAAATATATTTTAATAGATTTGACTTGAAACCAAATGTCATAAACGCACAAAAACTTTTTAAAACAAACTTTCACTGTATTCCAATACTAATTATATTGATGTTATATATCCATCTTATTTAAGGTATCTTTATTTGAAAGTTAGTTTATATATTTTATTCATCTTTATTTTGTCCCACTGCAACACGTGGGTTAGTATCCCTCGTTTATTAAAATATAAAATCATGTAATACTAGAGTAATATCTACTTGATAGTTTGTTACTTTGTTCTGCGTTTGTGCTTTTAGTCACAATTCATCACTGATTGAGCCTCATGTGTAGCAAGTTCTTAATATTTGTATATTTGGACCTTTTGTTGCATAATCTGATGTAGATGGTGTCTATGCTGTATCGATGTACATCATACGTGTTCTTCTAACTATAGTAACTTAAACTATTTTGTGATGCTTATGTAGTATCGCAGAGAATTGCTTGAATCAGGAGTTCAACCCACAAAGCACATTTTCATGGCACTCATAAATGCATATGCAGCTTGTGGGTTGTTTGAGAAGGCAAAACAGGTGAGCTTGTATTTATATATTCTTTTTTCTTTTATGAAGCACGCCATTCGTTTTTTACTATCTTGTGTAATAGATACATACACATACATGAAAGTTGTTTTGACCTGTTTAATGCCTATTTTTGGGACCTGGACACCATTTCAGTTTACCTTGTTGCTTCATCCCACCTATATGGACCTAAACTAGAGGTGGCCATTTGAACCCATTTACTTATGAATGAGTTGATTTGGGTTTATATTTTCATCTCAAATGGGTCGATTACTCGATTCATAAAAAAATCGTTATATAGGAAACAAGAAGTTACAATTTTGTCAAATGATCTGGCCTATTGAGTATTGACATAAAAATTAGTGCTTATATTAGGAAATAGAAAATATAAATTCTTTCTACGATATTATCTTGCTTGCAACTAGACACCGGCATGATTGTGTTATTAATCATTAGTAGACTTCAGCTGCAGTTTTTGCTTTGATATTTTCTAGAAGTCTAAGCTCTAAGGTCTTGTTAAAGTGTCAGTCTATATGATTTGTAATCATAGGATGTGATTGCAAATGCTGGTTTAATAAGTTATGATTATGATATTGGTTACATGGCAAGAATTTTCCTATACTTAAGATTAATTATCTGGTATATCTTTGAAATTGTTGTTATCAAGATTTCTACTCTACTCGCAGGTTCTTTCAGATGAGAAAATTCTTCCCATCAATTTGAATGAAATCAAAAGTGTGCTTGTTTCAGCACTTGCTTCGAACGGCCAAATGGCTGATGCCCTCTCGGTTTATGATGAAATCAAACAAGTTGAAGCAAGTCTCGAGCCAAAGTCCGCTATATGTCTTATTGTAAGCGTCCATTGTGATTCTTGTTACTTCTTCTGTCCTTGTTATATCCACATGTGACAACAACAATTACATATCAGATAAATCTTATCACATCCATAACTAGATAGCTCTATAAATGGGGCGGATGAGGTAGGGTTTATTAGGTTTGATTTGATTATTGATTTATGATTAATTGAACATCGTTCAGGAACATATTCAGTCGGAAGGGGAGCTAAGCCGGTTACTTCAGCTACTGAATCAGTTACAAGATTCGGAATATTGGGATGATGGATGTGCCAGAATCATCTTATATTGTGTTCGCCACAAGCTTTTAGGGTATACTTGTCAATTATTTTGTTCTTTTTTTTGTGTGATTTGAATTTTTGGCCAACTTATTTACCTCGGAATAGCTCGGCCGTCGATTTACTCAAGCAACGTATGGAGAAGTCAAGCAACAATGAGATGGTTATAGACGTTCTTCTTGACGAGGTCTCTCTCTCTCTCCCCCCTCCCCCACATACAAACACGCACACACACACATTAATATGAAGATTTTGTCACGGTTCTTGTAGGCTCTCATTCTTCATCTAAGATATTAGAGGTTGTGTAATGTGTGGGTTGGGTTGACACTTTTTGTCTGAAATTTGGAATGTTTTATAAATGATCAGTGCATCTAAAATGATCATAAACTTGTATTATTTTAGTCATAAAATTAATTTAGATTATTATCAAATAAAATTTTTAGGAGGTTTTATGCATTAAAAAGACACTTTGGGTAAGTTAGTTGACTTTCGTTTTGCCTGTTAGATTAGAGATAAACATAACCCAAATCGACCGGTTCTTTAGTAAACGGGTAGACTGTAATTGTGATAATTCCAGGTGTTCTGCCTAATTGCGGAAACAGAGCCAACTGATGTGCAGTTCGGTTTGGATCTACTTGAAGCCGTTAAGGAGGACCTTGGGATTCAACCATCAAGGAAAAGTCTTGATTTTCTTCTCAGTGCTTGTGTTAATGCTACAGATCTAGGACGTTCTTTTTTAGTTTGGAAAGAATATGAGACAGCTGGCCTTCCTTACAATGTCGTAAGCTTCCTAAGGTTCGTTTCAGTAACTGCTGCTTTCAGTTTATTTTTTATTTTAAATTTAAATTCGAGTGTTTTACTCATATGTTGCATATTTCCTAATATAGTGGCATTTTTTAATTCAATTATTTATTGTAGGATGTATCAGGCACTTCTGGCTGCGGGGGCCCATAAAGCTGCTAAGATTTTGCTACAACACATACCCGATGATGACCCTCATGTTTGTTATGTCCTCAAAGCATGTCAAAAAACTTTTGGTACGTCTGCTTCTATGGAAACCAAGGGAGAAAAGAAGAAAAGGAAAAAGAAAAAGAAAAAGTAGCGAAAGTAGAGGTATGTCCGGGATGATTCCGATTTGAGTAAGCGAATTCATTTATCTTATTTTCTTGTATTTATATTGTGCTTCCCTTCTTTTTTCGTCACTCGAACATATCATGTTATGATCTTTATCAGAGGTGTCAATTTCAACTTATTTACTTTATCTCAAATGTTTCTAAGTAAATAAAATTACCTAAAAGGGGAAGGTGTCAAATACTTAAATGTTTTGAAGCATCAAAGTCGCATTAAACTCTATTTTAATGAATAGAACGGTTAGAATTGTATAATTGAGGGTCTTGAGTGTAATTATGTAGTTCCCGTGTACTATGTTTTTATATATAGGTTTGCATGCTGTTTTTCAAGATTAATGAAAATACATTTTCTCTATGATTTCACATGGTATCAAAGTAGGCATAAACTCTACACACACCCGCTCCTCATCCGCCGCTTTTCATCCTCGGTCGTTGTAGTTGGAGTCTCGTATCATCCTTCCGATTGCCTCATCTTATTGTCGATTATCTGTATTCTTGATCTGAGATTGTATTATCGATCGCTTTCGTTTTTTTGAGTGCTGCTTAATCGTCAATGGCTTGTGATTTATCGTTAATTGCTTCTGCTCCAACGGCGATTGCTTCTGATTCATTGTCGATTGCTTGTAATCGATGTATAATCGATTGATTCTGCATTCTTGATTGATTTTGGATAATCGATTCACTATTAATTATTGACGGCTTGATTTGTAGACCCTAACCCTGCGTTGTTTGACCTTTCGCCATTAGCAGTTCCGCGTAGACGACTTGTAATCCTCCGCCTTTTCACCTCTGCAATTGACCTCTGCCATTCACCTTGCCACTTTCGTCATTCACCTCTCGCCATTTACCATTTGGCGTGACCTGTCTCTCCTCTTGCCATTTATCATTTCGCTAGTGGTCAACGGTAGTCAGCAATGGGTGATGTTATGAACCCCAATTCCAATACTACTTCGCAATCATATATGGTTACCACTCCTCATTCGATTACTTCCGAGAAATTAACTGGTTTAGCTAATTATCTTTCATGTGTGGCATCGGTCGGGACAAGGTGAAAGTGATCACCTTACAAAACGTGCCACATAGGTGAATCAAATCGTGCAAAATGGGAGCAGAGAGATGCACAATTATGCAATTTACCATGGCAATCAGTTGATCCCTCTATTATTCAATTATTTTGTCCATTTAAAATGTGTTATGATGTCTAGGTTGAGGCTTCAGAGTGTTATACAAATGACATATATATTGTTGTTCTTCATAACATTGAAGTAGGATGGTAGTATGGAATTTTATTGGGACATGTCTATGTCCTGATGCAAAATTTGAGGCTCTTATGCTCTTTGTGAGTACATGGCCGAGCACACTGCACAACGTGAAATTTTTTTCATGGTTGCGGCTCTATCCAGACTTAAACCGGAATTTGAACCAGGGCATTAAATTCTCACAGGCTTCACTACCCTTAGACTATGAAAGATACGTTTCGTCGACTTCTAAATATGACATGTGCTACTGCAACACAGAGTCCTGTGCGTTCATGACCAATGCTGGTCCAAAGAAAGGAGGGAATTACAAACGTCCCTATTGTTAATTCTGTAAACATCTGGGTCAGAAGATAAATGCCGGAAGAAACACTGTCGCCCTGCTGCTCCACCAACACACACAAATCAGTCTACATCTGGGTTTATTCATGCTATTGGATCTGGTTCGTTCTCTACAGCTTCATCACAACAAACTGTACACATGCCATCCTCCGACTATGAAGCCTTACTAAAATATCTGGCAGCCCAACAGTCAGCCTCTACAGTGACGAGTCATACCGGTACACACTTAGCTTTTGCTACTCAAGGCCAAACTATTGGTCCCTGGATTATGGATTCAGGTGTTACAGATCATCTTTGTGGTAATAAACTTCTTTTCTCTCAACTTACGCGTTCTGACATTTTACCACCAATTATTGTGGCCGATGGCAATACGACTGCAGTTAATGGAATTGAGATTATTTAACCGATATCATCGTTGTCCGTGGACTCTGTTTTATATGTCCCTAAAAATCCCTTTTAATCTTTTATTTGTGAGCCGTATCACTAAGTCTCATTCTAGGAGGTTCTCGTCTTTCAGTTGCATCCAGTGTCATGTCAGCGCAATATCTTTATCATTTATATGGCTATCCGTCTTTATCCAAGTTAAAGAAGATTATTCCTAGCTTATCTTCTCTAGAGTCGTTAGAATGTGAGTCATGTCGGTTAGGGAAACAAAACCTGTGGTGTTTTTTCCTAAACGTGTCAATAATCGTGTTGATTCTCCTTTCTCTTGTACACAGATGTGTGGGCTCCTAGTCGAGTCTGTTCAACATTGGGTTTTCGGTATTTTGTTACGTGGATTATTCAAGAAGTACTTGGTATTTCTAATGAAAAATCGTTTTGAATTATTTACCATATTTAAAGATTTCTGTGCTGAAATGAAAACTCAATTTGATACAACCATTCGTGTTCTCCGTAGTGACAATGCTCTCGAGTATTATTCTAATTCTTTTTAGGAGTTTATGTCATCTCATGGCATATTACATGAATCAACGTGTCCTCGTACCCCACAACAAAATGGCGTAGCCGAAAGAGAGAATCGCCATCGTATTGAAACGACCCGCACCTTACTGTTGCATGCCAATCTTCTACTTAAATTTTGGGCGAATGTTGCCATGACATCATGTTTTTTGATCGTATACCCTCCTAATAAATCTCCTTTTTCCATCATATTCCTATCGCACACACCTTACCATCTTCCATTGCATCCTATTGGTTCTTTATGCTTTGTCCACTGTCTAGATCTAGGTAGAGATAAACTTGCCCCTAAAGTAGTCAAATGTGTTTTTCTTGGCTACTCACGACTGTAGAAAGGATATAAGTGTTATTCTCCCATACTTAACCAATATTTCATGGTCAAGGATGTGACATTCTTTGACCAACAACTGTTTTACACTTCTGATCCCCCACACAAATCTAATGTTGATCAAGTCTTACCTATTCTTGTCTTCCCCATTCGAGCTTCGGATCCACCATCAACAATAGATCCCCCTCCGTTTAAAACCTACCATCGTCGATTTCATCCCCCTGTAGACGTCGCTTCACCGAATATAGGAACCCTTAGACTCATCTTCTTCGCCAGTCGGCTCCGGTTTCCCAGGATGATACTCCGCCTATTGAAAAGGTAAACGGTCAACTGTAAATCCCTATCCTATCTATAATTATATTCAGTCGATCGTTTATCACCAAACTTTTCTGCATGTCTTGCAAGTTTAGCTTCTGTGTCAATTCCAAAGACTGTCACCGAGGCACTATCCCATCCTGGGTGGCGCAAGGCAAGTTGATGAAATGTCTGCCTTACATGACAATGGAACATGGGATTTAGTCTTGGAAATCGAAGGTGGGTTGTCGTTGGACATTCACTCCAAAGGTTGGTCCAGATTGTATACTTGACGGTCTTAAAGTTTTTGGCCTGGACTATGGTGATACTTTCTCTCTGGTTGCCAAAATGATGAGTATACGCTTCTTCTATCCATGGCTGTTAATCTGTTATGCGTAATTGGCCTTTATACCAATTGGACATCAAGAATGCTTTTCTCCATGCGATTTACACGAAGAGGTATACATGGAGCAACCACATGGTTTGTTGCTCATGAGGAGTCCGTTTTTGTTTGCGATTATGAAAAAATCTCTTTATGGTTTGAAGCAGTTTCCCAGAGTTTGGTTTGGAAGATTCAATACCGTGGTAAAAGAGTTTGGAATGAAACAGAGCAGTGTTTTATCATGTTTCAGGCACAAAGTGTATTTACCTATTAGTGTACGTTGATGATATAGTGATAAAAGGAAATGATCACACGGGAATACAACGGTTAAAAGACCACCTATTCAAGCACTTTCAGACTAAAGATATGGGCAACCTTAGATGCTTCCTAGCTATCGAAGTTGCAAAGTCTAATGATGGGATTTCAATACCACAAGGGAAGTATGCTTTGGATATCCTAGAAGAAATGCATCTAGTTGATTTCAAACCAGTTGAGTCTCCAATGGATCCCAGTCTTGGTTTAAAAATGCGCGCCTGATGCGCTAGGGGGTACGAGATGCGCTCTGATGCGTGATGCGTGCGATGAGTGATGCGATGCGTTGCGTTTTCTGGGCTGTCTCCATAAAAAAAATGAAGCAAATGCTGCTGTTCATCACTTCTAACATGTTCTTGCACACGATTTTAGCATAAGTTTATAGAAAAATTGAGGAAGGTACACACATCGGAACTTCTTTTGTTCAAAATCAGAGATCGACGTTTGTTTTTTCGTCTTTTTTTCTTCCATCCGAGTCATCGACTTTAGAAACCTAGCTGTCTCCATTGATAGATCTGCAAAAAACTCTCTCCCCCCTTCTCTTTATGGCTGTGGAGTGTTGGGTTTGCTTTCTGACTTTAGAAACCTAGCTGTCTCCATTTTATATATATACATTATGTTTCTGATTTGATATATATATATATATATATATATATATATATATATATATATAATTATATATATACATTTTGTTTATGCTTTTATGTGTTTTAGACTTTTAGTAAGTTGTTTTTTGTATTTAGAAGGTCTAAAATTAGAAGGTATTGACTGATTGAAGAATTTGTGATATATAAGTACTTAGAAGGTATAAAATTAGTTTAGAAGTAATTCTTGTGAAAATTGGGTGCATCGTGTTCGTGATGCGAGCGCATCACCCATCACGCATCACGCATCGGCTCCCGGGACTCTAAACGCATCATAGCGCATCCCGCATTTTTAAACCAAGATCCCAGTATCAAGCTCTTACCGGGTCGGGGGGAGTTACTTGCAGATCATGGAAGTATCGAAGACTAGTAGTTCGACTTAACTATCTTACGGTAACATGTCCTGACATTTATTTTGCCGTGAGCATAGTTAGTCAATTTCTGAATGCTCAATGTGACACACATTAGGAAGCTGCTCTCCGAGTTTTCAAATATATCAAAGGAGCCCGAGGGAAAGGATTATTGTATGAAAACAAATGGAGAGTAGAGGTAATTTGCTATACTGATGCTAATTGTGGGTGTTACCCTTTCAGCAGAAGGTCAACATTTGGATACTATGTTCTTTTTTCGGGCTATGGCAAATGCAACCTGCGAACTTGTATGGTCAAACAACTTCTTGAGGAGCTACAATTTTTCTCGGTTTCTAAAATAAAAGTCATGTGACAACCAAGCTGCTCTACACATTGCCTCCAATCCAGTATTCCACGAGAGAACGAAGCATATAAAGATTGACCGTCACTTTGTTAGGGAAAAACTTCTTGACGGTCTAATCACAAATGAGTTTGTTAATTCAAATGAGTCGTGGATTTACTAAATCTATGAGGGGACCCGGGTCAAGTTTGGTGCTTATGATATATATGCTCCAGCTTGAGGGGGAGTGTTAGAATTGTATAGTTGAGGGTCTTAAGTGTAATTATGTATTTCCCCAATACTATGTCTTTTTATATAGGTTTGTACGCTGTTTTTCAAGATTAATGAAAATACATGTTCTCTTGTAATTTTATAATAACCTCCTAACTTGTTTAATTCAAAGATTTAGATTATAGTGGGAGGTTCAAATGAGAATATATATATTTATAGGTGAGAATGGGAGACCTAATCTTGGCCCTCCATTTGATTTGATCGGATGGTTTACAATTGCCCCCTTGTTTAATTCATAATCCAACCATGAGTTGTAACGACTATGAATTGTGAGGGTGATTACGACCGTTAGTTCTAATAGATCAACATCTAATTGATGGCGAAGATTTATTCTCTTATTCTCACCTAACTATCCATTCTCATAATAACCCTCCCCTTAGATTATAATAGGTATATTTGCTTTAAACCGACTTATATATGTAGAGGCTTCCAGTTCCAAAGTATACAACATTTTTCATTAATTAGGGATACCAATGTATTGAGCTATTAAATGTTGAACTATTAAATGTACCACCCAAGCATTTTTCATTAATTCATTATACGAATCTTGACAAAAAACTGGTCAAATGATGAAAACAGTAAGTTCTCTTTTTGGGTGGTTTTTAATATATAATATGTTGACATCGCATCGAAGATGCTTTTATCTGTCCCAAAATGTTTGGTCGGTTGTGTCAAATGGCTTCTTTTTGTGGTCAAAATCGGTGTAAATTGCATCATTCATACTTGAGTGGCCTATATGATAGTTTAAACAGATGAGTGGTCTTAACGATAAAAAGTTAAATACTTGGGTGGTCTTCATATAATTATCCTATTCTTTTAATGGACAAATGTAATTATCCTATTCTTTTCAACATAAATCACACAATCTTGTTTCAGCTTGACTACAACATGGCTTGTTTTAACCCAAGCCTGCCCATCTTGCCACTTTTAGCTATAGATCGTTAAATCATCTTTCACACCATATACGCAAAACAAACGTGTTGGATGTTATACTAAATAGCTTTACTTCTGAAATTGTTGGGCCAGGAATTGAGTGCAGGTGGAGCTCTCAATTATGACAGTTAGGTGAAGCTGGCGGAGGGACACACTAACATGCTTAAAACATTATATTTAGAGATTACACTACAATGTTTATGCCGGTGGGTAGTTAATGTGTTACATCTGGGATTATCTGGTGATAACTCATTTCTCCAAGTGATATCTCATTCATCCCATTATAATTGTAAGTACCGAGACTAATTACTATAACATTTAAGGAAACTAATGATTTAGGGTTAGTGTTATTACATATACTAGTTTTAGCGAACCAATTTAATGAAATGGAATGGCAGCATTGCCCCCTCTATTCATTCTGATTGAATGAAGATCATTACATGTAGGCGAAATACATTTTGAAGAAATGATTATTAATTTGAAAGACTTAATCAGTGCCGGTTGGATTTTATGGGATAATGTATTGGGTATATATTGCTATTAGTATTTATGAATCTTTCCATGACTTCATGGTACGTCTGCAAGAACGCCTGTAAAGGATTCTAGAAGTTTTAACGTTCTTTTTATCTTAAAGATGAATTTTTGTGCTATGAGAAATGATATCAAGATGTTGATGAAGCAACTGTTCAAAGATCTCGATCAGAAGCGGAAAAAAGGTACATCTTTCAACCAACATATGTTTTTTTTCTCTGGGTTGCAACTTATTACACACTTCACCTCCATCTTGACCGTGGGACCGGCTTTTTAGATTTGTAATAGACTAATACTACTGCTGCAAGTGATGAAACTGCATTATGTATTACATATGTTTATCTTAAAAAAGCATATAGTATTTTGCAATATGCTGATAATACTAAAGATTAACGATAATCCACATTTGTATAATAGTACATTCCGAGGAAGGCAAATTGCCAAGGCATGGGTTATAAATTACCATTTTTTTGCAAAATTATAAACAATTAATGCAAAACCGTCAATAGTTTGTCGGTCATCTTGTCCTTGTATAGCTTGTAGTGGTGAGCTTAGAAACCTAAAAACCAAATCCAAACAGTTGAAACCGACAAAATCAAACTAATAAAATGAAACCGTTTCGAAACCGTTGGTTTGGTTTTAAAATTTACAAAGCCGACACGTTCGGTTTAACAAAACAACAAATCGTTGAGAATAGGACCCGCTAAATTTTAATACTTCCTATATATAATTTATTTTATTCATTAATAATTTATTGATAATTTAGAGATTCACAATGTAGTGATCATACGATTTGGGTGATGTTTTAAGGATGCTCTAGATTCGGTTGAGTTTGTTTATTTTGTTTACTGACAAATGTATATCACTTGTTAAACCAAAATAATGGATAGTCTCTTTTTACTCATAACAAAGCTAAACCCAAAAAGAGAAATAGATCAGGCAAATGGATCCATTTGAGAAGATGGGGGTTTCATTTTAAAACCGAAATTGCTCGGTATAGGTTTAGTTTGAGCTTAAAATCGCCTCAGAACATCCTACACTCACCCAGATTAGTTTGCTTCATCCAATTAAGATAACAAGTTATGTCCCTTCTTATTTCTTTAACAACTTAATGGTTAATATAAAATTTTATTTTCTTATATTTAATCCTATCTTATCTTATGTTTTATATGACTCGTATGCGAAATTCATTAATTCTTTTATATTATCTTTCTCGAATTTTTACTTGTTTTAATTTCTAATAAGTCTACTTGTTTTAATTTCTAATAAGTCAAAACATTCCCTAACATTAGGTTCTTGAGTTTCTTTCAAGTTTCACTTGAAAGGATACATGAAAAAAAGGTATTCTCGAGTTTTATATAGAAAAATAAAAATAAGAGACAGAGGAACGTGAAGGGAAAGTTTATGTTTATTTCACTTTTAATACATCATTTCTCAAAATTAGAATGATTAGGTAGGAAACTATTTAATCAAATTGTTTCTCTTGCTGTCCTAATAATACTTTCCTCCTAGCAAGAGAAACAATATTAGTAATGATAATATTTTTTTTTGAAAAGCTGATAGTATATATATATTAAACTTCACATACAAACTAAAGCACCCCATGCAGCACAAGGTGTGCGCATGAAATTACAAGACTAAGATCATTGTTAACACACTAAATGATATAGCCATATAACATTTATCATGTTAACCATGACACCGAATAACCAAAAGCAGCCCTTCTTTTATCACCAGATTGGAATTGCCGATGGAAAGGCTATCCAGCGATCCCAATTCAGCCCCGATGACTTCTTAACTCGAGCCTTCAGCCATTGAAATCCAAGCAGCTGTATTTCGAACGTTAGATCTGTGTAGGAAATGTTTGGACGGAACAGTAGATTATTTCTAAATCTCCAAATACAATAAGCCGCGATTCTGCCCAGGCTTCACTGCAACCTTTCGGAATGTGTCCCACCGCCTCTTGCTTTAACGAACGGAATGAATCTGGAGTTTGAAACGGTACCCCCCACCATGAATGAATAAAATCCCACACCTGCTGGACTTTATTACAAGTGAAGATAGCGTGATCGATTGACTCTTCTTGTGTGTCACATCTTGGACATAAGATCGAAGGTATATCTAAACCCCTATTTGCGAGCAACGTTCTTACCGGAATTCTACCCGCTTCCACTCTCCAAGCAAAGATTAGAACCTTCTTAGGAAGTAACTTGGACCAGAATGTCTTGTCGTTGTGACGTTGATGATGCACACCCCATTTTTTATCCATAACCAGTCTCATTTTCTTTACCGAGAAAGCTCCATCGATGCTACCGTACCAAGTCCACGAATCTTTCTTTTCTTTAGTAATGGACGCCTTATGCAGAATGATCAACAGCTCATGAAGTTCCGCTTCCGCTCTTCCGGCCATACGGTTGTTGTCACCCACTTTCCAAAGCCACCGGTCTTCCTCCCAATAGCCCATATCGCTAACCAACTGGCTGTCGACACCAATTTTTCTAAAAAGCCTCGGAAAGGAGTATGCAAAACAAGAATTCCCAGCCCACGAGTCCTTCCAAAATAAGGTGTTAGAACCATCCCCAACCACCACCGACTGAAGAGACTTAACTTGAATACCTTTCTTATGAAGAACAGACCCAACTTTAATGATATCTCCCCACATACCCGCTTGTTTAATTGTGTAATTAATGCCCAACCCCCCATCCGCCCCATAAATACTTTTTTATAAATTTTAACCCAAAGGGCACCCGATTCATTACGAAATCTATCCCACCATTTTAACAACAAACTCAGGTTAAAAGAATTTAAACTCCCAATACCCAACCCGCCCCGCTCCTTAGATTGCAAAACCCGCTCCCACTTTACCCAATGCATTTTCTTAGAGCCCAACCCCCCACCCCACAAAAGAAATCTCTCCTAATTTTTTCAAGAATCGA
Organism: Pulicaria dysenterica; assembly: GCA_947179395.2. Classification (NCBI taxonomy): domain Eukaryota; kingdom Viridiplantae; phylum Streptophyta; class Magnoliopsida; order Asterales; family Asteraceae; genus Pulicaria; species Pulicaria dysenterica. Next base: position 8,217,466 of record OX359290.1, read on the forward strand.
AAGGATACCACAGGGAGCACGGAACACGGATAGGTAGTAAACAGGAATACTCGAGAGAACCGCTTTGGTTAGAGTCCACCTTCCCCCAAACGATAAACTTTTAGTTTTCCAACCCTCTAATTTTCTTTCCATATTGTTAATGACTTTATCCCAAGATGATTTCTTTTTCATATTAGCATTAATTGGCACCCCAAGATAATTAAAGCCCATCTCTCCAACCTTACACCCCAATATAGCAGCCATTTCCACTTGTTCGTGAAAATCCACACCAATACCTATAATTGAGCTCTTCCTCCAATTGACCCGACGACTCCTCCCAACACTTTAGCAATATTTTTATGTGTTTCAGGTTCCTTCTACCCCACTTACCTAAGATTACCGTATCATCCGCATATTGTAAGTGTGATAGTTTTATGGAATCATCTCCTACTTCCACCCCTTCTATCAAGTTGTTGCCGGACGCCTCTTGAAGCATTAAATTCAATGCTTCTGCAACAATCAGAAAAAGATATGGTGCTAAGGGATCACCCTGACGAACCCCCCTTTCAGGCTTGAATTCTGCCGTAGGGGACCCGTTTATAAGCACCGAAATAGAAGAGGACTCCATACATGCTCGAACCCACCTGATCCATTTGGATCCAAACCCCATCTGCTTCAACACATCAAACATAAAACTCCAATTTACACTATCAAAAGCTTTTTCGAAGTCTAACTTTAGCACCATCCCCTTCTTTTTTTTACCTTTATCTCCCTCAATGTTTCCCCCAAAATTAGGATCCCGTCAATGATTGACCTATTTTTCAAAAATGCCCAATTAGTTTATGCATTACCGATTTTAATCTATTTGCCAAGACTTTCTTGTAGTAGCAACCAATGAGGTTGATCGGTCTATATTCGCTAAAAAGCAATGGATCATTCACTTTTGGGATCAATGTTATAAATAACGCATTACACCCTCTTGAAATTGTTGCAAATCTTCCAAACCAATATATTGCTTCGCACAGGTAAACTTTAATCAATTCCCAAAAGTGCTTTAAGAAAGCAAAATTAAAGCCATCCGGTCCGGGGGCTTTGTTACTACCAGAGTCCCAAATCGCTCTCTTTATTTCATCTATGGTGAATTCCTTTTCAAGATCCCCCATTTCCCCTTCATCAAGTTTCTTAAACAGGTTGCTCTTAAATCCTAACGTTCTCTCATCTTTTTGCTTGAAAAAGTCCTCGAAATATGATAATATATAATCCATTCAACGCTTGACGTATACCTAGATAATTTCTATCTCATAATTTTCACCTTTAATTGTATCGCTTGTTATTATCTCTTTGTTATGTATACGTACATACACATATTCACCTTTAATTGTATCGCTTGTTATTATCTTTATGGTGGTATTTTCATAATTTTGACTTGATTAACAGAATTAATATATCGAATCATAAAATTATTAATGTCATAATTACTTGACTTAATAATTTTTTATTCTCGGCTTGACTCCACTTGAGTAGACTTCATAATAACTATGTAAATAAACGTTTAAAAAGGGTAAATATGTAAAATGACAAACTTGATATAAAACTTGGCGATCATTTCGAACCAAGTATTCTAATAGTCGAACTAAACTCCACATAATATATATCAAATCAGTAAACCCTTTCTTCGCCAGAGATGTTTCCTACACCTCCCAATTAATTGTTTCTCCAACTTTCTACTCGATCATCCAAGTGTACCTGTGATCACCTCTGCTCTGATATCAAAATTGATGTTTTTCGGTGCGAATACATCCCTATACCTTATACAATCAGTTACACTTATTTCTTCAACAGCTTGAAAGCAACGGATGGGAAGAGCAGATGAGTTATTTTCACCTTTTATCCTCCATATCTCTCTTAGATTTTCTAATCCATCTACATTAATTTTTCTCAAGCTACTCACATGTTCATTGATATTACCGGCGCTTCTCAAGTCGATGTTGAATAACACTTTAATGGAACAACATCTTATAACGTGAAGCACTTCTAAATGATTTAGTAACGGCAGGGGGTTGCATGGAAAGAGATTTGCAAGACTGTCACAATCCACCACGTCGATCCTTCTCAACAAGGAAATATCATTACTAACTTCCTTCTTCTCGCTACCAAAAATGCTCAATTTTTCAATTATGACAGTATTTTCACAAGGCCATATTTGGATCAGCTTCTCCATACTATAAATCCTCAACACCTCAAGATTTGGAACTTGTACCTGTACATGAATTAAACCTTCATTAAATTGATAAGTTGAAGAATTATGTAATAAACGTATATTTAGAACTTGCCCGTAGGTTGAAAAATGACTGCACTGCATTGTTAGGATAAATGCTAGTGATCTTGGGAAGGCCATCAAGACTCAACTCCCTCAGTTGCTGCACTTCAACTCTTGTGTTAGTCTCGCACAAACTCATCAGCTGTGGTAAATCCTTCAAATTCATGAACTTTAGCTTCGGAAATGTAATCACGCTTCCCCCACCATGTATCAGTGTTTCCAAAACAGGGCAACCGGAAACTTCGAGCTTCTCAAGTTTCGTCAAACCACTTGCCACTTCAGTTGTAAAGAGGAATGTCAGGTCTGTACAATCACAAACCAAAAGGTCAGTTAAGTGGGAAAACGAGTAGTGCATCGAAACATCTTCAAGATTCTTCATATCTTCCACTTGTAAATAAAGTTTGGCTGTTTTCTCAAACAACTCATTCATTTTGGATTCCACAACCTCGCTGCGGGTACTCACAAGCATCAATGTATTCTCATCGTAAAGGGCAGCCAGTGCATTATTACAACCCATAGATATGTTGAACTTTTCCAGTTTCTTAAAAGAACCATCTTTTTGATGAAGCTTATTCTCATGGAACTCAACCTCCAATGCACAAAGCTGCCCTAAAAGAATCTCCAATTCCTTATAATTGGCATCTGTGAAACGAATATACGTTGAGTCATTACCTCTCATATAAAGCTCCTCAAGATTGACCAAGTTCATAAAGACACCATCCTCAATGGACATGTCAACACATCGTATCACATCTAACCGCTTTAGCTTGCTTAACTTCCCAATAGCAGATGGTAACTTTACGATACTACAGTCAGCAAAGCTGAGTGTCTCCAAGTTGACAAGATTTTCAAGAAAAGAAAATTCATCTGTCAACGAGCATGAGTTAAGACAGAGTGTTCGAAGATTGGGTGAGCATGATGGAAGCAACGGATCAATCATCCTATCATAAGCTACAACCTCTAGCTTTGCCATTCTATCATAAAATTCTTGTGGAAACTTGACTATGTTATCCTCACCCGTTAGCTTCAAGAGTTTGAGGTTTGGGTAATTAAGAGCTACAGGAAACTCAGACGTATCTGTGCAATTTAAATGAATTCTTTCATAAGACTCATATGCAAAGTCCGACATGTTACCATGGTCAAACGAGGTTTGCTGGACTTGTGTAAAGTTACTTGAAACAAAATCATGTGCTTGCGGCTGCATTTTGACGAATTCTACATCCCACTTATTTTTAGTCAAAAACTTTGAGCGTGTGAGCACATCAACCAAAGCTCTAATCCAGTGTCTTGCTTGTGCCAAAGTAGTACAAACTTTAGGAAACAACTTCAAACCCCATGCATACCTCATCAAATCTTCCACAAGAATATCAGAATCCATAGGAAAAAAGCTACAAAGAAATAGAATTGCTTTCTCATCGTCCGTTTTCAGATTGTTGTAGCTCGTCTCAAAAGCTATCTTCAAGACGTCAACGATGTCTTCACGGTCAAGGTTCTGTAAACGATAAATTGTTTCTTCCCATTTGGACTTGTCCTTTATGTTACCCTTAAGCACATAGGCAATGGTTTCTAGGGAAATGGGAAAATTACCACACCTGATTATTATTTCTTTTCCGATTTTATAGAGATCAGGATCCTCATCTTTTGAAACTCCCACAGTTTCAAAAAACAAAGATTTTGCTTTGGTATCATCTATAACACCTACTCTGAGAATAGAACTCTTCTCAACACCCATCTGAGCGCAAACATTTACATCCCGTGATGTAATCAACAACATGAAGCTATTGGGCAAAGGACTCGGTATTCCAATATCTTTGAGGTCCAACACCTTCCAAAGATCGTCTAATATCACCAAAATGTTAGTTTTACCATCTTGTGACATCTCCACAAATCTGTTATGAAGATGCCCAGCCCATGCTTCTTTAGCTGTTTCTGCTAAATCTTCACCAATGTACTCTGCAGTGGCTTGTTGCAAAGCAATTGGGTTAGCTTCTCGCCCAATATTCAACTTCAAAACCAAATCAAACATTTCCATACCCTCTACGGCCTTCACTAGATCTTCCATCATCCTAGTCTTCCCCACACTCCCCATTCCACACAGAGCGATCTTTGTGGCCTTGTTATTTGGATGGAGGGATTTCAATGCTTTGTTGAATAATGAATCTTGCATCTCAATGTCCAAAAGTGCTCTCATATCGAAATTGATGGTGACAGGTGTGAACACTTCTCTGAAGCTGATACATTCATGTATATGTATGTCTTCAACAGCTTGAAAGCCACTGATTTGAGATTTGTTTGCCCCTTTTATCCTCCACACTTGTGTTAGATTCTCTGCATTAGTCACATGAATGCTTCTCAAGTTACTGCTCACTTCCTCAATTTTACCAACACGTCCCAAATCAATGTTGAATAATACTTCAATAGATTTACAGCTATATACTAGAAGCTTCTCCAGATTACGCAAATAAGGCATGGGATTGATGGGGAACAAATTAACAAGACTATTGCACCATGTCACGTCAACCACTCTTACCATGGAAATTTGAAGGTCCTCACCAAAAGTACTTTCAGAGGGCCATATCTGCTTCAAATTCTCCATATGAGAAATCTTCAATTTCTCCAACTTTGGGATAGAAACCTGCATGATAGTTAAATTGTTACAATAGATCGATAAATTATTCTACCCAAACAATAAAATCTTCAAATTTATGTAATTGTGAAATAAAAAAAATGAGGAAGTGCACAATAATATATGTGTATATATATATATATATATATATATGTTAACTTGGTAAAGCCTTTTAAAATTGCACACAACACGCTGGACACACACAGAAATAAAAAAAGAGGAAGTGCACAATAATATATGTGTGTATATATATATATATATATATATATATGTTAACTTGGTAAAGCCTTTTAAAATTGCACACAACACGCTGGACACACACAGCCTTTAATGGAGATATTTAAGAACCAGGAGAAACCACACACTTACACGAATGTGTAATTGGATTAATTCAAAACAGAACATAGATACCAGATGCCTTATGAGGCTTACACGAAATCAAAGCAACATGGGAATAACTACCCACTACTACTACATGAAAATAACTCACAGACGTGGACCACTAAATTGACAAACCCACTACTACTACTTACTGGAAATAAATAAATAAACAAAGCAAATAATAAATTGGATAGAGATCATGCACATGCCATGCACGATGGTGTTGACTTCAATACTCCCTCTCAACACCAACTTGAGTCATCCCCATCAGCTGCTGAAATTCAGTCATCTTCTTGCTCGATAGGGCTTTTGTAAACAAATCTGCAACTTGCCTGTCTGTTTGAACATACATCAGATCAATGCTACCTTGCAGCACTTTCTCACGAATGAAGTGATAATGGACCTCAACATGCTTAGTACGAGCATGAAACGTGGGATTTTTAGCCAGTTGAATTGAAGACATGTTATCACAATAAAGCACCACACCATAATCCGTTGCTTGATTCAAATCGTTTAGTAGTTGAACTAGCCAGACACACTCTTGAGCTGCCATTGCAGCGGCTCGATACTCGGCTTCTGTCATCGAAAGAGACACGGTTGGTTGTCGTTTGCTGCACCAAGACACAACAGCTGACCCGAGCATAAATACATAACCAGTTGTTGACCGACGGGTATTCACATCACCCGCATAATCAGCATCACAAAATCCAGACAACTTGCACACAGGTTCTTTCTTGAATACAATTCCACACTCTAATGTTGCCTTAATGTACCTAAGTACTCGGCGAATTGCAATCATATGAGGTCTCTTGGGCTCCTGCATAAAACGACTTAACACACCAACTACAAACGAAATATCAGGTCGTGTAATCGTAAGGTAGATTAGACTACCAACGATCTTCCGAAACATAGTAGTATCTTCAACACTCCTTCCAAAATCAGCACACAGCTTAGTGTTGGTGTCCAATGGGGTTGGTGCAGGTTTACAATCCAGCATACCAAACCTTTCCAACAAGTCAATTGAGTACCTCCTCTGATGCAACAGAATACTTTCATTACTGTATTCTATTTCCAAACCAAGGAAGTGTTTGAGCTTGCCAAGGTCTTTCATGTGGAACCGGGTACACAAATTCTCCTTCAGTTGGTTGATAACTTCGTCGAGATCACCGGTAATTATTAAATCATCGACATACACAATAACCAAAACTACTTTCTTGCCAGCTGACTTGACAAACAAACTTGCATCAGCTGTAGTGCTCGTGTACCCGTTATGCTCCAAAAATTCAGCAATCTTCCCGAACCACGCTCTCGGTGATTGTTTAAGGCCATAGAGGGCCTTTTTTAATTTGCACACATACTCTGGATGTTTTGTGTTCTCAAAACCCAAGGGCTGTTCCATGTGTATCACATGGTCTAAATCACCATAAAGGAAAGCGTTGCTTACGTCCATTTGCCAAAGCTTCCACCCCTTATTTGCTGCTAGAGCAAGTATCACACGAACTGTTGTTAGCTTTGCAACGGGACTGAAAGTATCCTCGTAATCGAGCCCATATTGTTGAGAAAATCCGCGGGCTACGAGTCGAGCCTTATATCTCTCCACAGAGCCATCTGCACGCTTTTTGACTTTGTAAACCCATTTACATGATACTGGCTTGACACCATCTGGTTTTGGAACTAATTCCCAAGTTTGATTCTTCATAAGGGCCATCATCTCCTCTTCCATTGCATTAACCCACTCGCGTTTTAATCGAGCTTCTTCAAATGAATCAGGTTCACACATTTCAGCTTCAACACATGCTACATTTGCATATTTGGGGTTAGGTCTCCGAACCCTTTCTGATCGACGAAGACTTGGAGCCTCATCACCAGCATTCTCAAGTCTTTCTTGGTTATGAAAGACACCTGTACGCCATGGTTGATATTCATTATTCTGAATTCCACCATCTACTTCCTCTTCGAATACTTCATCTTTACTATCATTATTCAGATAAATCTCTGATGACTCTACACCTTTTAGCTTCTCAGAATCAGGGAGAACTTCCTGATTTGAAGACCACCAGGAGGAAGTCTCATCAAAGACAACATTCCTTGACACATACACCCTTCCACTACATGGTTCACAACATCGCCAACCTTTTCTTTCAGCATCATAACCCACAAAAATGCAACGAACAGCTTTCTTTTCCATCTTATGTCTTAGATGACTGGGAATAAAGACATAACAAACACAACCGAATACTCTTAAATGACTTACATTGGGTTTCATGTTGAATAGCTTTTCGAATGGAGACGTAAACATCAGGCCTTGTTGAGGGATTCGATTGATTACGTATGATGCTGTCTTCATCGCTTCAGCCCAAAATCGACCTGGTACGTTTTTATCATGAACCATACTTCTACACACTTCTGCCAAGTGTCGATTCTTCCGTTCTGAAACACCGTTCTGCTGCGGGGTATTTGGACAGGTTAGTTGCCGGCTGATCTGATGCTTTTTCAAGAAATCGGTGAACTCTTTAGCGAGGTACTCACCCCCATTATCTGATCGAAGTTTTTGAATGGTGTGTTTGGTGTCTTTCTCAGCTTCCAACCTGAATTCTTTGAATTTGTTGAAGGTTTCTGATTTTTCTTTCATGAAATAAACCCAACAAAATCTTGAATAGTCATCGATGAATGTAACCATATACTTCATTCCTCCAATAGATGCTTGCTTAACTGGTCCAAATACATCTGAATGGACTAATTCCAGGGGTTGTTTAGCCTGATAATTAGACTTTTGATATGGCAATTGATGAGCCTTTCCAAATTGACAACCTGCACATACAAGGTCTCGACACACTTCAAATTGTGGAAGGCCAATTACCAATTTCTTCTTCATCATTATATCAAGTTTGTCATAACTAACATGGCTTAAACGCATATGCCAAAGATCCACATTCTGGTTCTTCTTTGTCTTGTCAACATATGCGGTTTCCGCCGACATTACGTACACAGATTGAGATCGACGTCCTTGAGCAATCGGTTTTGAAGAAGTTTCAAACTTTGAATATACCTGCACATCATCAGGACCAAAAACAACAAAGTGACCGTTTTCAGTTAGTTGTGAGACCGATAATAGGTTCTTCTTTACCCCCGGGACATGATAAACATTTCGAAGAATTAACTCCCTCTTATTCTCTTGAGGGCAGAATTGAACATCACCTACATGAGCAATCGGCAATTTTGAGTTATCGGCTATAACGACAACCCGACTACCTCCATACGTAATAGGATCATGTAGCTTCTCTTTCTCACCGGTCATGTGGTTAGAACAACCCGAATCCACAATCCATTCATCAAATTTGCTCTTACGAGTCTCGGTTGTGGCTGTAAGAGCTAGTACATCCTCGACTTGGGCTAGATGCGCTTCAGCATCCCACGGTGTCTCTTCTTGAAAAGTGGCAGCGTTGCCTTCTTCTCGTGGTGCTGATCTACAGTTACGTGCGAGGTGACCACGTCGACCACAATTATAACACTTGAACGAGTATCGTTTGTTAGTGTTATACCTCTTCTGCGTGTCGCCGGACGGTTGACCCTTGTCGACATCTGGCTCCTTCTTCTCATTCCCTTGGGCTTTACTCTTGTCTGAGCTCTTTTTGCTACTTCTTTGGAATTTCAGCCGACCTTTTCCTTTTCCCTTTTCTGCGTAGAGTGCTTCGTCTTCAGTTTTAATGGTTACACCCCCCATTTGTTTAGCAAGGGCCTCTTGACCGGCTAGCAGATTTTCGAACTCTACTAGTGACGGTTGAACCGGCCAACCTTGAATGGCAGCAACAAAACTTCTGAACTCAGGTTTCAGCTCGTGAATGATAATCCTTTTCATTCTAGGTTCTCCAATCTTTGCTTGAGGATCAAGCTCTCCTATCTCCCTACATGTGCTCTTCACCTTGTGAAAATATTGCGGAATAGACATGTCACGTTGCGACACCGAAAGCAACTCATTCTCGAGTAGTTGAAGCTTGGTGTCGTTCTTTTTCGAGAACAACACGAGAAGAGTGTCCCATGCTTCTTTCGGGGTTGCCGTATCCTTGATGTGTTCAAGCACATCCTCTTCTACCGTTGTCTTCAAGACAAACATAGCTTTTCCCGCTTTAATCTTCCACTTTCGCAGTACCCCGTTGTTATCCTCCGTCTCTGGTTGTCGTACTTCGGTCCCATTAACCACCTCCCACAGATCTTGACCTTGAAGATAGGACATGATACATGTCGACCAAGAGTTGTAGTTGTTGTTGTTAAGCTTCTTGACACCACCAACGACTTGGAGATCTCCCATTGGTACTGGCTCTGATACCAGTTTGTTAACTTGGTAAAGCCTTTTAAAATTGCACACAACACGCTGGACACACACAGCCTTTAATGGAGATATTTAAGAACCAGGAGAAACCACACACTTACACGAATGTGTAATTGGATTAATTCAAAACAGAACATAGATACCAGATGCCTTATGAGGCTTACACGAAATCAAAGCAACATGGGAATAACTACCCACTACTACTACATGAAAATAACTCACAGACGTGGACCACTAAATTGACAAACCCACTACTACTACTTACTGGAAATAAATAAATAAACAAAGCAAATAATAAATTGGATAGAGATCATGCACATGCCATGCACGATGGTGTTGACTTCAATAATATATATATATATATATATATATATATATATATATATAAATAATAATAATAATAATAGTAATAATAATAATAATAATAATAAACAAATATTAGAAATGAAGTTCAGATTAAAACATGTGTTGATTAGAAATGTGAAGATTTGGGTAGTTTGTCTATGTTTTTAATTAAAAATATTTAATTACAGATAGTTTCTCCAATTCTACATGATCAAATATATATTACAGGATTAAAGAGATATATATTAATAAATATATGGAAGTAATGTACTAAGTCAACAAAAATATATAAGCCACGTTGATATATACTTCTCGTTTTTATATATATTTACATTATATCATATTATTATCAGGGGCGGATTTATGTTATGGTGACTCCCGTAACTCCGTAAGTTTGGTCTAAACAATGTAATTTAGGCCCCGCATGGTTTTGATTTTGGCCCACCAAAAAATTAGACAAAGTAAAGGCAGGTAGCCATGTCCGATCCTCTACTCTAGTATTTTAATATTATTGTATTTCGTTGTATCTGATCTTCTTGTAGCCCCATATCATTTTATTTTTAAAAAAATTACATCAGTTATTTGGTAAAGAAATTGAGATCGCTTTGAACTATACTTTGATTTAATTTATAAAATTTATTGTTTTATTTTAGATATATACTTTTAATTAGTCATTTGAATAATTAAAAACACTTAATTTGTTAGTTGTTATGATAATGTAGAGTTTAATGGAATGTTAGGTTTAAATTTTCAGCTGGATTATTCGACTACCAAACAAGTTTGAGTCAATCCGTTTAAACCAGAATATGCTTTGATTCATAGGCAAATCTATTTGTCATCTATATAACTATATTATATGATGTTCCCTGTGCAAAAAATTTCTAGATCCTCCAACGATTAATATACAAAAAATGCTGATAGAGTTTAATCATTCCTATGATTTACTCTTCGTCCCTTTTGATTTCATTTGTAGTAAGTAATAGTCATGTCTTGATTTTTTTCTTTTAGTGTAATGACGAAGAAAATGCAATATTTTACTGAGTATGTAACTTGATAGAAGTATTAAGTAATAGTTAAATAACTAGATATTTTTTAATAAGACATTAAACAGAGGTTATAGATCGCTATGTCTGATATTTTGTCTTCTCTTCTTCCAAGAGGGGTTTACACCTATTCTTTGTTCGAAGCCTTCAAAAAAGATGTGTAGTGTCTAACAATCGTTTAAAGAAATGAGCAAATAAATATGAATTTAAAATACTAAAAGAAGTACTGTGTTGTTTATGTCAACTAAGAATTATGTCTTTTCTTGAGATAAAGAAGGTATTTGCTTTAAAACGTGATTCTTCTTTCCTTAAAGTATGGTCACACTGACTCACTTGATTATCATATAATCTTTATGACACTCAAACTACAAGAGAAATTAGATTTTAATACGAATAATAAACGTGTAATTTGTTACCTGTTTGTTGAAGAATGGTTGCATTTCATTGTCAGGATAAATACTAGTGTACTTAGGAAGCAAACCAAGGTTCAACTCCACCAGTTGCGGTAGCTTAACAATTGTGTCAATGTTGCACAAATTGCCCAGCTGCGGTAGAACATACAAAGACAAAAACTTTAGCTCCTGAAATATAATCACTCTGTCATTCTCACTCTCATCAAAGTGTATCAGTGATTCCAGAACAGGGCAACGTTCAACTTTGAGTTGCACAAGTTTTCTCAAACCATTTGCAATAGCACTTGTGAAGAGGTACCTCAAGCTAACACACTCCCAGATATCAAGAACTCTTAGTTTGCAAAACGAGTCTTGTGGAGGATGCATGGTAATTACATCTCTCAAATGTTTCATATCCTTCACTGTTAAATGAAGTACCTCTGTTTTCTTGAATAACTCGTTAATCTTGCATTCAAGAAGGTCGTTGCTGTTAGTGACAAGCTTCAACGTGTTTTGGAATGAATAAATATCCTTGTTGTCTTGCAATAGACAACCGACAGATATCTTGAATCTTTCAAGATTCTTAAAGGACATATTTTTTGGTTGAGCCTTATTGTCGAAGAACTCTACCTCTAATGCAGAAAGTTTCATTGAAAGCTCCTCCAATTCGTCACAATTGGCATTCGTGAACCTAATAGCTTTCTGGCCGCTAACTCTCATGTAGAGCTCTTCAAGCTTGTTCAAATCTCGAAAGACACCATCATCAATATGAAGGTCAAGACATCCGGTTAAATCAAGCAACTTTAGCTTTTTGAGCTTCCTTACAACAGATGGTAACTTTTCGATGCGGCTATTGGCAAAGCTGAGAATTTCCAAATTGACAAGATATCCAATAGCAGACCAATCAGATATCAATTCACATCCATGGAGACAAAGTGTTCGAAGGTGGCTGGAGCAATGGCCTGAACTAGGAAGCAAAGGAGGATACAACAGTTCTTCATATGATAGGACTTGAAGTTTTTCCATACTTTTATAAAATTCTGCTGGAAACTTGAGTTGCTCAACTCCACCTGTCAGCTTTAAAAATGTCAGGTTTGGGCAATTAAAGTCCTTAGGAAACTCAGAGACACTAGTAAACTTCAATAGAATTCTTTCGTAACACTCATTTGCATCTTCTGTAAGTTTCTCCAAGATATCACTATGTTTAACAATGGAAGCTTGCTTTACTTCCACCGAGTTACTTAAAGCAAAAGCACGTGCAAGGTCATGCATTCTGACACATCCGACACGATCACTCTCAGCCAACAAGTTAGCACGTATGAGGCTTTTAACACAACTTTCCACCCGGAGTCTTGCTCTTGATATAGTACGGGGAAACAACTTAAATCCCCATCCGTACCTCATCAATTCTTCCACCGGAATATCAAAGTCATCTGGAAACAAGCCACTAAGAAGAAATATTGCTTTCTCATCATCCTTTTGCAGACGATCATAGCTTATCTTAAAAATTTCGTGTACATTTCTGTAATGGTCTTTAAGGTCATGATGCTGTAAACGAGAAAGTGCTTCTTTCCAATCTGACTCATCTCTTATGCTACCTTTAAGAGTAGAGGCAATGGTTATGAGGGAAATGGGCAAATTAAAACACCATTGTACAATATTTTCTCCAATCTTATAGAGATCGGGATCATCGTCCTTTGTAAGTCCCACGGTTTCAAAAAACAATATTTTTGCTTCCTTGTCATTTAAAGCACTTATTCTGAAAATTGAATAGGTATCTACACCTATTTGAGTGCAAACATTTTCATCTCGTGACGTCATCAACAACTTGAAGCCATTTGGCAAAGGATTGGGTAGTCCAAGATCTTTGAGGTCCAGCACCTTCCAAACGTCATCCAATATCACCAAAATCTTCTTTTGACCGCCTTGTGACGTCTCCACAAATCTTTTGTTAAGAAGCTCAGCTCTTGCATCTCTAGTTGTTGTAGTTAGAGCTCCGCCAGTTTTCTCTGCAATAGCATGTTGAAGAGCAACTACGTCAGTGTTTTCCCCAACCACCACCTTCACAACCCAATAGAACATTCTGGAATCCTCTACAGCCTTCTTTAGTCGTTCCATCATGTGGGACTTTCCCACACCCCCCATACCGCATAAAGCCATCATGTGGGTCTTGTTTGGTTTAAGGGACTTTAATGCTTCTTTGAAGATCAAGTCTCTAGATTCAAAGCGGTTTTGGGTACCATCATCAACGACTAACGAGGTGGATGCGACGTTTCTAGAAGGGACTCTAGCAAGAGGTATTTGTTCATCTGTCCACTTGATTTTCGATTCGCTTTCTTCGAGACCACTTATTCTTTCAAGAATATCAAATGATTTTTTTCCTGCTTTGTAGCTCACCTTTATATTAAAGCATCCTATTCCAATTCCATCAGTTGGAATACTTGCCACTTCATTATTGATGCTTTCAACATCTTCCAACCATGTAGGGACATGATGAGGCACAACAAGATGGTTTACATCATTTGCCTCTTTTTTCCTTTTCATGTCTTGTGCAGTGTGATACAGTTGCTTCATTCGGCTACCCATTTCAGTAACATTCTTTTTGGAGTTCCACCAGTAACCTAGCTCCTTCTTAATGCGGGCCATCATAGATTCAACAACAATATCAATAACCGGACCTGCAGCTTCCATTTTCCACCTACAAACAATAAAGTAATTATTATATATATATAATACAATTGTGGCCATCTAAACATACACAAATTACGGTTCATTGTTGAGCAACATATATACATATATATAGGAAGCTAGTTTCATTTGAGAACCATAATTAGTGCGAGTACCTCCAAAACCAATATGAGCCGTCCAATTTCCCCTACTTCAATCTCAATGCCCACCCATAAATTCCTTACATGCACTTCCCATATCCAAGGAATGACTGAGATTGGTTCTTACGGTACTCGCACTAAAAACAGTTCTCAAATGAACTCTCCCCTATATGTATATCTATACTATTATATAAAGCATTTAATACTCTCTCTCTTAAAAGAAACTCTTAAACTTTAAGTAAACTGAAATTACTAACTTACCCCTCGTTTAAATCTAAAAGGAAACAATTGAATAAATTTAATTAGATTTCTTAAAAACTATTTTAATAACAAAACCTTCCATAAGAAACAATGTTCAAAAATGTCAAGTTTATGAAAATTAAATTTCAACCTATAAGATATGAAACAAATTATAAATTAAATAACAAAAATCTATAGAAATATTATTTTGATATTATATCATTTAACAAATATTTTAATTTAAGTATTAGAAAGTTCGTAAAATTAAAACTATAAACCTAATAATACGTAACTCAAATTTATAAGCACTCGTAGAAGTAAGTTAGAAAGTTTCATTGATCATATATTTAACATTTCAACACTTGAACTCTTAAAATTTAAGCAATATAAAATTATTAATATAATCTTAAAGAACCTTATATCTTTTAAAATACGACTCATTCAAATCAACACAATCCACAAAGTTATTGATATGTTTTCATCATCTTTTTTTATAAGTAGATATTTTTTGCTTATTTTATTGTTTTTTTAAAAGTTATTTTAGAAATTAACGAAAGAGTTGATAGATAATAAGAAATAAATAAAATGAAAAGGGGGAAAGAAAATGAAAATTATCAGGTATGAATTATTCATAGTGCGTGAGTATTATACCGTACGATATAAAAAGCAGACGTATTATCAGGTATGAATTATTCATGGTCGCCGCATTGCGCGGATAACATGCTAGTTTGTGTGTGTGTGTGTGTATAAATGGTAAGCTCATTGCAGTATGTCCAAGAGGTGATGGTTTCGACTCTCTACGCTTTTTTTCTCTTTTAATTATTGAAGCATTTTTGTAGTATCTCTTTCGAATTAAGTGCAAACTTAAGTGGAGAGATAATATAAAGTAAAAGGAGGGAGGACGTTTTATCTCTAGATTGATAGCTTCATTCTACATCTTTTGTTTTTCTTTTATTTTCAAGTTCTTATGATTTTGTAAATTCTTTTATATACGAGCTATACAATTGTGTTTACTAATTCCATTCTTTTTGTAAAGACAATTATGTGATTAAGCTAATTTTTGAGTAAACATCTAAAGATTGATTATATAAAAAAGCGTTTAAATTTAAAACTTTATTATATTATAAATATATAACAACTGACATTCTTTATCTTACGATACTTCATTGTTTGTAATAGGGCTAATATTGTCTCGCTTATTGTGAAGTTAAGACGGCTTACACTGGTACCTTTATTCTTTATATCTTATTTAACAATAAAGATACGTTTTCATAATATATCTTTTGTTCTCAAACAAATTATAGTGTTCTTCATATAACATAATTATAGTGTCTTTGTTTGTTTGTGAGTACAAGGGCATTTTTGGTACTAAAAAGGCACACGATCTTACCTCTCTCTCCTCGGTTCTAAAGTCTAAACCAATGAACCAGTTTCCATTTTTCAATATTTGATGAAATGGTTGTTTGGAGATTCAAAAAACAAATGGTTTGGAGATGATAAATCACATTTCAATAGTTGAAGATGAGTGGTTTGAAATCAAAATAGAAGTGGTTGGAAGATGTACAACAACTATTGTCACTATCTTTTTTTTTTATCTTCAACTAGCCCTCCATGAGAATCCACATCTAACACCACTCACAAATCTCTCCGATTCGCAAATTGGATTATTTATTTAACTTTTGTGATTTTAAAGTCCTGAATTTGTAAGATTTAATCAATTAAAAATCCCGGTGAGGAAACGTGTATAATGTAGCAACATAACTGTCGGGAGAACATAATTTTTTATTTTTCAATCATGCTAAAAAACTATAACTTTCCTAGTAAGTTGTTCTTATCTATCTCGAAATTAAACAAAAAAATAGCAATTGTAGAAAAATACCCATCACTAACCCAATCTCAGAATACCTTGACAGCCAGTCAAGATGTGGTGAAGATGAGCTGGGATACAACCAAATTTTGATCCCAACAAATTTCACTGCATGTTGGCAGAATTAGCCTTAATGGAGTACATGTGTTTTTGTATGCACTGTTTTGAATACATGCATTACCTGTGTGTGTGTGTGTGTTTATGCGGACATCCTAATGCATATGACGCATCCAGTTCCTACATGATACTATGCATTAATGCATACAATTTTTTTCTACAAAAATAGTACAAGATTGGTTTCTAATTAAAGATAATAAAATTCTGAAGCTAATAATTAATATAATATATTCGATTGAAAAGTTAAATTTTGAAATTACTTTTGATTTTAAGATATGGGATGTGAAATTGTGTTTTTAGTGTGGAGTTATGTTAGGTACGTGAAGGAGAGAGAAGAAAACTGTTAATTGTCAAATTTGCCCATGTTCTCATTGTCCTGTTTTCTCTCTCTTTCTCTATCTCTCTCCGACTCTCGCCCTCTCTCTCTATACACCGTTACTTTTTAGCTTAAATTTTGTAAGCGATTTGTGTGATTTATTGCATATTAAGTTCAACCTAGCTAAGATTAAGTTTGAATATTTATTTCTTTGATTTAAGATAACGTAAACGATGCATTAGAGTTTGTATTTCATAACTACAGTAGAACTCAAATAGCAACTAGTAGAACTCACATACCCACTAATCTACTCTAAATCTACACCTTGTCCAGAAGGGACTTGAACCCAAGAACTTGGGACAAGGTACCGGTAGGCTAAATTCCCGTTGGTGCATTAGCATTTGTAATTTGTATTGACTAACTTAAATTAATCTTATAAAAACAGTTCAAAGTTTCAAACGCTTTATAGAGTAGTATAGATAACCTTAACCACTTACCTAAGGTGCATATTTTAGCCTTTATCTTGTACCCACGAGACCCTAATAAATGTAGCATTTTACCATAGTAGACAAGCCAACTCAACACAAAAGAAGCATAATACTATATATATATATATATATATATATATATATATATATATATATATATAGGGGAGGGTTCCATCGAGAACCAAAAAAAATGCGAGAACTCCCCATTTTTTTAAAACTAAAATATCTACCAAACGGAAAGATATTAAATTATGAAAATTATACCAAATTAACGACAAAAATATACTCTTTAATATGACATCCATATTGCTATATTTTTTTCAACAAAAAAAATTCGTTTCATATATGTAACATACTTACAAATATGTTAAGTACTGATTACATATATGTAACATACCTTATAGTGATAGAAAAAAAACCCGTCAAAAACGAATTTTTTTTGTTGAAAAAAATATAGCAATATAATTGTCATGTTAAAGAGCATATTTGGTATAATTTTCATAATTTAATATCTTGTCGTTTGGTAGATATTTTACGGTTTAGATCGGTTATCGCAGTTCTCGCATTTTTTTTGGTTATCGATGGAACTTCCCTCTCTCTATATATATATGTAGGAAGAAGTTCCATCGAGAACCATTTTTAATGCGAGAACCGCGAGAACCAATCTGAGTCGTTCAATTCCCCCTCTTACAATGTCATTGACTAATTGTCCACCCATGAATTCCTCACATACACCCTGCCACACTCGATCCCCCCACGCTCTCCATCCATGAATTCCACTTATCAAATCAACGGCTAAGATTGGTTCTCGCGGTTCTCGCACTAAAATCGGTTCTCAATGGAACCCTCCCCTATATATATATATATATATATATATATATATATATATATATATATATATATATATATATATATATATATATATATATATATATATATATATATATATATATATATATATATATATATGTTGATTGATTAAAATGCTATACATAATACACATAAATTAGAGGAGAGAAAAGAGCACCTACTTGTGAATGTGATTCCAGGTATTTAATCTTGACTGAAGAATTACGAACAAGGATTCTTTTCAAACGCTGTACTCGATCTTGGCTTCCAGAACTACAAATTTAAATAAATATATAGCCCAATAAGTATAACTATATCAAGTTATTTCAGTTAGTATTAATCAATTCAGAAGTATTAATGTAGTTCAACAACAGCGTGAATTAAGCGTGAAAATCATGGATTGGCCAACATCAACATAATTTGTTGTTCTAGAACAACAATATGCGTCGTATTTATGGATTTTAGGGTTAGACCGCCAGGTAAGTTTTTCTAATACTAACTATCTACACACACTCGCAAAACAGCAACACATATCACATATGCACCCACACATCAGCATGCGCATACACTCACAAATTGAAACACGTACACACCCATCGATCAAATTTAAATACCGACCCGACCTTAACCAAAACCGTACATCTAAATCAAGATCCCAAATAATTGCGTAAAAGAGAAATTGAATACTAGCAAAAACCCACAAAATTACTCTTATATTAATTTAAAGAAAATCATAATTAAAACAATGAATTTTTAAATTATTTTTAATAAACTGATATAAAAACTAGATAATATAAGTGTGCTAATTAACTAAATGTGTACAAAGATGTTTAAATGATAAAATGAAGATCGAGAGTATATATATACCTGTTCAACTCCTTAATTTCTCTTTGTAGCATATATATGAGATGTGTGGAAGAGCTAAAGCAATGCTTAACATATACAAGAGAGAGCTGCTGGTGTTTTGTGAAGAAAGGGGAAGACTTAAAAACCCCAATAGTCTTCTTAAACGTGTGGCCGCTGATTTTTCCACGTTTACATTTTATCCATCCACAGACATCATTTTACTTTGACAAAAATACCCTTTATACTTGCAAAACTAAAAAGAAGGGTATAATTGTAAAGAGACAGCAGCTCATAGTTGGTAAAGCACTAAGCAGTATGAAGATATATTCGATTTATTCTCAAGCTTCTATCCAAAATATAGGGGTCCACCCTTTCTCCCCCAACTAGACATGGGCAAAATCGGTCTGGACCGGTCCTGGACCACAGCCTGTCCGGTCCGGTCCGGACCTAGTCGGTCCTGAGCCGGTCCGGTCCTCGGCGGACCGGTCTTCGTGTAAGACCATTTCGATAAATTCGGTCTTCGGGCGGTCCTAGACCACTTCCGGACCGGTCCAAGTCCGGACCGGTCCGACTTCGGTCCTGGACCGGTCCGTTTTTCGTTCGAGTATTTTTCCGGTTCGGTTTAGATATTTCCGGGTTTTTTTTAGTTTCGGTTTAAAATTTTCCGGTTTTCGATTCGTGTTTTTGTTTGAAAAAAAAAGTGACTTGTTAATTTAAAAAAATTGCAAGTTATAAACTATAAAATATAAACATATATAATTGCAAGTTAATAAAAACATATAAATAACATTGCGATACAATTACAAAATAAAATTACATATTGTTGAAACTTAATTTATTTTTTTAACAAGAAAAGTGAACTCTAGCAATGGAGCTTCGGCATTGCCATCACCCCAAGTTAGAGACCCGAAAAATACATATTGTTCGAAAGAAATAACGTCACAAAATATAAAGAGACAACTACTAAAATGGATAGTCGGAATTGAAATTCCAATAGTTGTAACTATCGTCGGTATATGGCACATGTCCACCAATATTTTCAATTTCATAAATTCCTATATTTTCAATTTCATGAATTCCTATAATTTTAAATTCACAAATATAATAAGTATTTAAATAAACTAAACTTAAATATAAAAAAACTAGTATTTAAATAAACTAAACTTAAATATAAAAAAGAATACTTACTAAATGCCGAGCGAGAGAAGAATTAGAGCCGGATAATATTCCTCCACAATGCGTACACTTCGCATATTTTTTGTTATTTTGTTTGAGTTGCACAAAATCCTTCCAAATTTCCGCAACTCGATTTGTTTTTGAAACTTCTTCGTACGGGAGATTTATATTGAAATCACTTCGACCCGCGTTCAAATTGCTAGATCCTTCACCCGCCATTTTTTATAATCTTGATTCTTGAAGCAAATCAAAAAATTATAAGCAAATCCTTGATTCTTGAAGCAAATTATAAACAAATCCTTGAATTGGAAAAATTGCAAATTATAAGCAAATCTTGAGAGAAAGAAGAAAGAATGAGAGAATAAGTGGTTTAGAGAAGGTGTAGGAGAAAAATGGCAACCAAATGGGGGGTATTTATAGGAAGAATTGAAAAAAAAAAAAAAAAAAGAATCGGAAACTAGCCGTTGGGGACCGGTTCGGACCGGCTCGGACCGGTTTGGACCGGTTCTGGACCGGTTTGGACCTAAAAAAGAGCCGTTGCATTTTGAACTTCGACCGTTGGGCATTGGACCGGTCTTGGACCGGTTCGGACCGAGTTTGGACCGGTTCGGTCTTGGACCGTTTTGGACCGGTTCGGATCTTGGACCGGTTCTGGACCGGTTCGGACCGCTTACGTCATTTTCGGTCTCGGTCCGGTCTTGGACCGGTTCGGTTCGGGCGGTCTTTCTTGGACCGGTCCGGTCGGTCCTCAGGGCCCATGTCTACCCCCAACGGCTAAATTATTAATTTCCAGGAAATTATGTCTCACCTAAAATTTGTCTATAGGTCTTGTCAGCGCATTCGCACGGCCCACAGATATTAATGCTAGTTATTTTATTGATTGTAATAATAAAAACTACATACGTAATAACCATAACCAGGTTATAATTGTAATATTGGTGATTGTTTGTTATCGTTCTCATATGAGAACCTGATAAGAAAATCAATTTTGTTTGATAGAGTTGGTAAATTATGGCAAACAACTATATAGCACTAATTTGGAAAACAAAAATATTGAACAAGAGCATACCAAAAGAGTTCAATAACCCTCTTTTTTACAAATCAATGAGAAGAGAGTTGTGTATAATCGTGTACTCAATAATAATCACTACGCATTTCAAATGGTACCGAGAGAAGACCATGTTCACGAGTTACAAAAACTTGCTTTGTGTCTTGAGAACATACCAGTGACACTCGAGGAAGAGAACACATATATCACATTTCTCACTTCTTTACCTCCGGGCATTTTGTCAACAATTTGATGTATTGTAAAGATATTCTTACATGGAAGAAGAAGTTTTGGTTGCTTTAAATTTGGATAAGTAAAGACCGATCACAAAGATGAGTTTGTCGAAAGAGAAACATGAATTCAAGTACAGGAACTTTGTAAGATCTAAGTTTAGACTTGGAAAGAAATGCTACATTTATCACTGTTTTAAAAGAATGATTTTCAAATATAAAAAACGCTACAAGGGCGTTTGAGGCTCAGATGTGTTGCAATCAGAATTTGATCAAAGTTTGCCATGGCTGCAATCACAGTTGCATGTGTCCCGAATGAGGAAGTGAGTAGTAAAACTTAACTGCTGAATAGAAGGACTAATACCATGAAATTGATTAAACGAAGTACAATAAATACCATTGCTGCAAACTAATTATAACAAACATTGTTTGGTTTTTGTTTAATTTTTATAAACAGACTTTGTGGTCAATCATAGTGTTTTACTTTGAGCTATTGATTCATCTTCCCCAAGTAGTCTATATACTTGTAGTTGTGTCCCTATGATGAAAATCGGGAGCAGAACAGTTAAAGTAATCAAATCAACAATCCATGATCTTTGCAAGAAAATTCCAATCATATGTGTTGCCCTGCCCTAAATGCTTGACTACATAGAGTTTCAGTTGTACTCCACATCCCCAACTATCAAATCCAAACGAGGCTAAAGGGCTGGGGATTATAAAAACTAAAATCTCAAGCTCTATAATCCCCTCACCAAACATACCCGAACTGTTTTGTTTTCTTCTTTGTTTATATTTTGTTGCTTCAAATTGAAAGGTTTTGATCTAACCAAACCACCCTAAGACACAAACTGGTCAAACCTGAGTTTGATTCTACTGGTTCAATCCTAAAGCGGAAACAAATTGAACACAACCCTCTAAACCCTAAAAGGTTTAGGATCTATCTAATGATCATATCAGTTTCTTATCTACAATCCAGATAAAAGGTTAGAAAAACAATATCTCTTTGATCTTGGGATTGCTAAAGGTAGTCCACCACTACTGCACCAACAACGAACTAGCTGCTAGACCGCTGCTAGAATTTCCAGGACAACACGCAAAGCCTTGCGTGTGTGTGTGTGTTCGACGATCACCAAAAATCCGAGAGGCTTTTTCCTCCTTGTAGCCGTCGACGCAGAAGAGAGAAACCGAGAGAGAGAGAGATCGACGCAGAGGGATGAGAGGGAGGCTAGATTTTTTCCTTGTTGTTAATTAAAACGCTTATGGATAAATGAGTCTTTTCTAGGTTTAAATGCTTTAAACCTTATCCAAGCCCAAGTTCATTCAATTAAAACCCATAACTTTAATTGAAGTTTCATTCCTTGCACTTTGACCCCCTGGACTTTACTAGTTAATTAATTAACTATTAATTAACTAGTCCGTTAAATATTAAACTTAATATTTAATTTTTCTTTAAATAATAAATAACTATTTATTATTTATTTCTCTCTCAAATAATTAATTCAACTGATTAATTATTTCCACACAAAATATTGGTATATTACAAACTATTCTAATTGGGTGTGTAGCAGTGTGACCCTTTAAGTTCTTATAACATTTGACACAATGTACCTATTAATTATTTTTGCACATAATTTAACACAAATGAATGAAGAAGGTGGGTTGATGGTGGTGGTAGAGAGAGGGAGGAAAAGAATGGGGAAGAAGTAGTAGGCATCTTTAGATGTATAGATAAAAATACCCTCTCGATTAAAATAGAAACTAACTGTAAATTTAACGTCTTTAGTCAAAAACCAAACAAGTAACGAAAATGTAACCATAGAAACATTAAGAGTATTTTTAATCATAAATGACAAAATCAGTAATTTTGATGAAAGCACATGGACCATTCTTAGTGATTTACTCCTAACTTTTTCTCACTGTGTTTCAATTTTTTTGCTAGAGCTTGATAAAATGGTAAGACTTTTCAAAACATTTTGAAAAAGTATGGGTACCATTAATAATTTTTTTTGTTACAAGAGACCCATGGTCAATCTAATTCCTCAGTAGTTCAAAATTTTTGGCTACTTTATATATTTTGTATTTATAAAATTATAATATACACATTGTAGTCATCTAGCCGACAACTTACCTGTCTCCATCACTCTATGTCTTCTCCATACCCATTTAACTATGAGGTGATCCATACATAACGAATTTTAGCCATAACACAACAAGATACAAACAATTACTACATATGGTACAAGTTGATGCTGCATGGAATTGTTATGTACGACCACTTTTGTTATGTAAGGATCACCTCCCTTTAACTATATGTGTACTCCATATTCCAATCACATATCTTATCTAATTTCCTTTTTAAATTTAATTCTAATACATTTCGATAATTAAAAACGTATCATCTCTGTTCCTTAAGCAACCACTTCTGCCCATCATCTTAAATTTCTTCTCCAACCGGTGCTACTTCCTCTTCACATACACATAATATTGTTACCACCTACCTCTCTCTCTCTCTCTCTCTCTCTCTCTCTATATATATATATATATATATATATATATATATATATATATATATATATATATATATAGTTTGTTATTTATAATTTGGATAGTTGCTTTTGTTTCTTTGTTTGTGTGTTTCAATGAGTGAGAATTTTTTTTATGTTTGTTGTTGTGAGTTTTTTTATGTTTGTTTTCTAAGACTCATTTAGGCATGTGAGTGTGTTTTCTTTTGTGTTTTTTCCTTGCATTTTTCGTGTGTGTGTGGTCCATGGGTTTCGCGTTATGTTTTATTCTTCCAAATTAGGGTGTGTGTGTGTTTAGGTATGTATGAGTTTTGTTTTATGTTTTTTCTGTAGATACACGTGTATATGTGTTCAGTTGTGTCTGTAGAGTTTATTTTATTTAATTTTTTCTTCTAAACCATGAAAGTACATGTTTTCAAAATCTTGTATTTTATTTGGATTGTAAGGGGTTTGAGCCTTGTTGCATAAGCACACCAAGCAAATCGATTTGTGATCTTAATCTTTAATTGATTCCTAGGACAAAGTTTGAAGTATTAGACCTATTTTTCTTTTTTTATATTATGAAGGTTTATGAAAATAAAAAGCGTGAATATCGTTATCAACAAGATTTTTTTTCACTATTCACTGCGAGTAGTCTAATCTCTAACAAAGCATCAAATCAAAAAGAGGAGTTCTGGCTTCTGTAAATGTGTGGGGGAGTTAGCAAAGTTAGACAAGATTGGAATGGACATAGGAACATGTATTGATGTACCATATCGGTTTATGCTACCTAAGTTTAGTCATGTTTATATAAATTTGAAGTATTTGACCAATACTTTTGCAATGTAAAAACACTATAAGGGGGTGTTTGGTTCATTGTTTGATTTTGGGGGATTGGGATTTATAGATGGGATTGGGAATTGGTAGGAATTCATTTAGTGGGATTTAAAATCCCACACCTATGTTTGGTTCACCTCATCCAAGACACCACTAAACATATAACAGCCGGCCACCATCTCACCGCCGGCCACCACTGCGAACGCTAGCCACCATTGCGAACGCCGCCCCAGCTCACTGCTCCCTTCTCTACGAACGACGGGGCCACCACCTCGCTGCTCTGCGAACACCGCCGCCCTAGGGTTTCGAACGACGGCTAGGGTTTCTCGAACGGTTGCAGCGGCGAGGGTTTCTCGAGGGTTGCAGCGGCGAGGGTTACTCGAGGGTTGCAGCGGCTAGGGTTTCTCGAGGGTTACAGCGGCTAGGGTTTCTAGAAGGTTGCAGCGGCGACGGTTAGGGTTTCTCGGTGACGAAGAAGGCTTCTGTCGAAGAACAGCGTCGGTTTCGAACGGTGGCTTCTGTCGAAGGTTGCAGCGGAAGTGATGACGGCTATGTTCGACGATTTCTGTCGAAGGTTTCGAACGGTGGTTTCTGTCGAAGGCTTCGCCGGCAACAGCTATGTTCGACGGACGTGATGACGGCGGTGACGAAGAACGGCGGTGACGAAGAACGGGTGACGAAGAACGGTGGCGGTTTCTGTCGAAGGCTTCGCCGGAGCGTCGCCGGAGCAAATGACTCACTTGTGGATTTCAAAATACTAGGGGGGGTGGGAGGATTTGGAAATGCCTCACTTGTGGATTTTTTTGATTCCTGGGAATTAAAATCCACCCCTCATTTTACAAACCAAACACCATAATGAGAGGGATTTGAAATCCCATTCCCCCCAATTCCTCCCAAAAGATTGAACCAAACACCCCCTAAGACTTAAACCCGACCTTAATGGTAATTGGTAATGGCTAAAAAGTAAATGTTTAGTCAAATATTGTACGTTATAAATCTTTTATAACATCTCATTACTTTATATATTTTTTGTTGTGACTGCAGATGACTTAAAAATGTATACCATGCCTCCACTTGAAGTTTAAATTATGATTCTATATTTATATATAAATTCTCACTGTAATTAAAGTATCTAAAGCTTAACCTTGTAATTGAAAGAAAGAAACATTTATAGAAATCAAGTTCTCATGGTGCCACCCTCGAAGTTGCGAATGTTGACGACGTGAGTACGCAACGAGAAGGCCATCATTTATCTTTAAGGAGATTTAGAAATGATAAACCTTGAACATACACCATCTATCAAGTGTGGTTTGGTTAATGGAATTAACCATTTCTTCCTCCCAAACAAAGTTTTAACGTAATCTAATCAAATACCAAATCTACCCGAAGACTTTTTGGTGGAGTTTTTCATTGTCGGCATGAAACTCATCTTGTACTTGTTATAACTAAAGTGCACCGAAGTACATTTTTGGTACCCGTTAATGTTAGGTTGGTAGTTGGCAACGAGCAGTTTGTTAAGATAAATGTTACGCTTCCAGATTGATATATTTATACATTAACTTTAGTGGGTTGTGCATCGCACAACCGAGAAACTTACTAGTAATAGAAATATATCGGTCAAATGGGATCGTTAGGTTGAGAAGATGCGGGCTTAACTTTGGAATCAAAATTAGCCGTTTGGGTTCAATTTAAGCTTAAAAGTTAAAACCATCCATAACCATCCCACACACCCCCCTAATAGTTTGCTGAAGATAACAAGTTGTGTCTCTTCTTATGTCTTTAACAAGTTAATGGTTAATATTGTTACTATTTTTGTTTTAACATCCCCCTATAAGCCGACAAAAGTTGACCAATAAATAATGCTGATAAACTAAAAAAAAGCATATCTTGATATGCATAAGATTTTTCTAAACACAACACCTTGATTTTCGAAACAAGTTATCACACCTTGGTAAACAAAATTCCTACAAATAAGTTATGAAAAATTGTATTTTCTTTTATTAAATCTTTGTATCTTATCTTTTTATATTTTATTCGAGTAATATGCAGAATCCATCAATTTCCTTTCACCATCTCCACTTTCGATTTTAATACTTGTCTGAATAGGAGGATACATAATGTCTCATAAGTTAAAACATTCACCGACATTAGGATCTTGAGTTTCTTTAAGGTAAAAAAGAGATTTAAAACTTAGAGGACACATAAAAAATGTATTCTCGAGTTTTATATAAAAAATTAAATAAGACAATACTATCTTATTTAGCCGAGCCGATGTTAAGGACTTGGTCAATATGAGAAGGGTGCTTCGCATCTTCCAACTCATGTCGGGTCTAAAAATAAACATGTCTAAGAGTACCCTGTACGGAGTTAATGTCTCTGTGGAGAAGCTCAAGAACTATGGTGGCCTGGTAGGTTGCTCTCATGGCTCGATCCCATTTCTTTATTTAGGGTTGCGTGTGGGTGGCAATCCGAGATTATTATCTTTTTGGGAACCAGTGGTGACGAGGGTTAAAGAGAGATTGGAAATCTGGATGTCAAAGTTTCTATCAAAAGACGGGAGAACGGTATTGATAAAGTCGGTGTTAAACAGTCTACCTACATACTTCATGTCGTTGTTCAAAATCCCTGACGGAATCATCAAAGAACTAGATCGCATCCGCCGACACTTCTTCTGGAAGGGTCGTAAAGAAAGCACAGGTGTGGCGCATGAAGGTCTTGGCTTAGGTAATTTAAAGGAAAAGAATGTTGCATTACAAGTGGAGATGGAGGTACGGACAAGCTCAAGCTGGAGAGTGGAAGAAGTGTATCCAGGCCAAATACGGATACAACAATAGGGCAATTCTGCTGGGAGACAGCACATCTAAATAGATGTCGCAGGTTTGGAAAAACATTGTAAATCCCTGTGGGAATAATCTCGTGTGGCAAAACTCAATGAAAATATGAGTATCAAAATTGGTAACGGGTTGGCCACCAGATTTTGTCACGATCCGTGGGCAGAGGGCTTGACACTCAAGTTAGCTTTTCCCAGAATCTTTGCTCTCTCAACCAATAAAAATGGTGTAGTGGCAGAATTTGGGAGGTGGCATGGTGACTGGTGTAGACAAGGACTGCTGGTTTTTCTGGTTATAAAATCTTGGGACACAACCTCGTTTTAAATTTATAAAAACGATGTTACTAAGCAGATACTACACATGACTCAGGCAAGCATAACCTGATCAATAGTAGTATAGACTCGGTAAGACCGGATGTCGTTCCACCAGGACAGGAAGCTACCAATACTTAAGTCTCATTGTTGTTTGATCAACAGGATTAATATTAAGCAAGTGACAGAATGAACTAAATTAATCAGGAAATACAGCAACTAAAACAGATTAACACTGAAGACAAACAGACAGGATAACAGATTCACTCAGGCTTTCGAATCATCGAGACTAGTCATGGCAATGACACAATACAAAACATAATATGAAAACTTGAATAGATTAAGCGCATAGCATGCTGTTCTAATACTTGACAAAACCATATTATCATGCACAAATCTTCACTCGAGTTATCAAGACTCAGATTCAACACTTAAACATAATTAAGCAAGTAACGGCATATCAGAATTCAACTACAGATCCACCGGATCGCGTCCAAATCAGACTACAAAGACAAACATCTTTTCAAATGATTTGTCCAGTAGTCCTCAGAACCCAAAAAGGTGTCAAAGCAGTTAAATTAGTTAAAACAAGCAAAAACAGCACACTGGTGGTGAAAATGGCTCCTACGGCCGTAGTAAGTATCTACTACGGTCGTAGCAGCCTGGACAGTCCTACGGCTATAGGGATTTCTTCCTACGGCCGTAGGGACCCATCCGACAGAGCATTCAAATCTAACATAAAGGCATTCAACAACAAATTACAATCTAGACTTTAATCTCAGATCATAAACACATGTAAACTGGTACAATGGGGTCATAAACTCATCTAAACTCAAACCTCGCAATTAAGGGATTCTTAATGTTTAGTCACATGATTTCTAAAGATATGAACATGTTAAACCTACCATTTCTAGTATAGCCAACACTTCTTAAAACATGAATCATGTGATATGCACATTGAACACTAAGACAAGCATAACAAAGGCATACATGTGAGTTCATTTCACCATCTAAACATACCAACAAACATCTTTGTGAATCCTTTAATCATTAGTAGCATGTTTAACCCATAAATACACCAAATAACAAGATTTTCATCTATAATCATAGGGCAATTATATCCTACGGCCGTAGTGATCATCTTTTCACTATTCTTCTATTTTCTTCAATTCTTTCCTTGTTTTGCCCATTTATCTTGCTTAAAGCTCTTTGTAACCTGCATGGTGAATGTTAAACATATTAGATCCATATTAGAAGTATTCACCTTGTATTTGGGCTAAGTACGGGGTATTCTAACATGTAAAACATGTATAAAAACGCATATATCAAAGTCCCCATACTTAAGCTTTGCTTGTCCTCAAGCAAACTCTAATGCAATAGCTAAAACCAAAGAATTTCTAAAGGCAGCACATTAGTGCAAACATGTATCATTCCGACATAGAAGATATCTAAAAGCATGACAAACATTTTAAACGTAGAGTTAAGAGTTGCTTTCATGTATTGAGATAAAGAAAGGCAGATTCAACACGCATACAATGAGTTATGACAAGTATCTGACTTTATATCTCACCGGAGATCACTCTAGCACTCAATGTGTATTTGGGTTAAGTATATAAGTGCTCGTGTGCTAGATTGAAGCAAAGACTTGTATAAGCTTGATCACGTATCACATCTCCACCAATCAACATAATCATATGCAATTATCAAGAAGACTTTTTCGGGTTGTAACGTGGCTAGGGCTAAGGGTAGGAATGGGAATATATAAAAGTGGCTAAAATAGAATCCAGAAATCAAGTTCAAAATCGTCAAAGCTGCTATTATTGAAGGAATACAGAATATCACACTATTTCTGGAGAGAATACAGTTCATCAAGTAGAAATGGAATCAGAATTCTCTGAATGATGGCTAACAACCAGGTAATACCGACAAAGAATTACTACTCAATGTATGACAGGCTCAAAAATAGCCAAGGAAAGCATGTCAAGCAACTGAATTTCTCAATTTTCTTTTTTTTTTATATGAATTTTCTCAGAAAACTCAGCTGTATGCAGCATGAAACGGAACAAACCAAGGGACATGTATTTTATTTATATCCCACTAATTGGTGCATGAACAACTGACAAACAAAATACAACGGAACTAAGCAGCGAGAAAACGGGTCAACTGACTCTGGAAACATAAAAATAAAAATAGACTAAAACAGGATAATCATGGGTAATGAAATGAAAGGCTTAGGCTCAAAGTGGATAACTAGGGGTAAATATATAGAAATTGGCTAAAAATAAAAGTATATAGGCTGAAATGGGGTTTCCTAGTGCTTCTATCACTTAACTGCAACAATTTAGTTCATTATCTCGACATGCATACTAGTAAGCAAGTTCTACAATCAAAGCAACAATCAGCATATAAGTAGGCAATTCCATAAGCTAATCATGTAAGAAATGAAGTGTAGTGGCTCAAATGCTCAGGAATGCATATCAGGTGTGGCTTGTGCAATTGAAGTCAAACACTTGTTAAAACTCAAGAATTCGTGCAAAATCGTTTTCATAAAAGCTGAAATGTTACTTGTTTAAAGTCTATCATGCGAGAGGATCTAAACATGTCCAAAATGATATAATTTTGCGAAAAATTTACGCCTAAATCAATTCTACGGTTTAAAGCATAGTTAGCATACAAGAGTTTTCAACAGGACACAGAATAGCAGACATGTTATATTAATCCCTCCCCACACTTAAAAGTGTACATTGTCCCCAATGTACTAATAATAAACAATAAAGTGAGAGAAAAGAGCTTTAAGAACTCCCTGAACAGCAATTGTGCGTCTGCATTTATTAAACTCCCAAGGCGTTGGCTTCCTCCCCACACTTAAGCTGAGCTGCCAAGATATCACGAATATTCTTGCAAAACAACAACTCAACCAAAAGTGAAACATAGAGAGGGACAAAAACATCACAAGCTATGGCAAGCAAAAAGGAAACGAACTACAATAAAAACAAAGCCGAAATAATGTACAAGTGCTTTGATGTCATACAGATATGCAAAAGTAAGTACAGAACATCAAACACATCAAAAAGTGGCATGTACTACAAACAACCAAAAGCGTACAGCCAAGCTAATCTAGAAATACATACAAAGAAAACTACTACACAAACTATCCCCACAAAAATAACTATCGCGGAGGCGGCTGCGAAGGCCCGGCTCCATCAGTGAAGTCCCGGAGCCTCTGCGGATAAGCTGGCGGCTGTGGCAACTGCTGTGAAGATGTCATAGTGTCTGCCGCAATGAGCTGCACCATGCTGATCATATACCGTCGATGAGCCTCGGCATGTGCATACTCAACTCTCTGGATCTCCCTGGATTCCCGCTGCATCTCGACCAGCTCAGAAACTGACCTCTCCAACCTCCCAATCCGAGCCCTATAATCTTTCGTGTAAACCTGGGCTGGCTGCTGTCGGAGAGGTGGTGTCGACCCAAAGAGATCCTCAATAGTAAACTCATGGTGTCCGTGCTCTGGGGCACCTCCAGCAGCTACTTCCTCTGTTCCTGCTCCTGCTCCTGCTGCCTCTCCACCACCTGCTGCCTCCTCCTCGACCACTCTAGGAGGCTCCCAAATTGACCCATCAAGGTTGATCAATCTCATACGGTTCTGGATCCTAGCAGCGACTTTCATACGCTGCAGGACCCCTAAATCTATCGGAGCGGCTCGAGCGGAGCGAACGAGATCATCAGTAATCTCGGCAGTCAGGAGGCCCATAGCCTCGGCTAAGATAGTAACGTACCCCCTCCATAGATAGCCTGCGATGCACGGGTGGTACGTACCTGGAATAGAAAACGGGTCAGGCACAGAGCGAGCTGGCAGGGCCTCTGGTGAACCATCGTATATAGATAAAACAAGTAAGTGAAAGTAACAGAACCAGAGGACGCGCTGCGAGCGGTCATGCTGTGGACGATCGCCCGATGCAGAATGCGGTGAAGAGGATCCCGGAGCTTCGTGCTCTTTGGCACGATGGCGGTGTTGTAGGCGCCAGTGCCGACCTCATCCCAAAAAGAAATTCCGCTGACACCCTCGGGCCAATCAGTGATGCCCTCGGCAAACGCCAGAGTGTCCAACTCCTCGTGCGTATATAAACCTATATGAACGGCAAAATGCCGCAACGAAAGCCGCCTCTCCGCCCCTAGTAGGCGGAAGGTCAATGCGTCTTCCCGCTCATAATCCATCAGCGGGGTAATCACGTGGATGGTGGAGAAGAACTCCAATGCAAGCTCATGGTAGACCGCCCCCTGAAGACTGAAGAGCCTCTGCCAATGAGGGCCACAAGTGGTCTGAGCGCGGCCTCTGATGTGAAGAGTGGCCAAATCATCCCAAACCAGATACCTGATGGGCTCGTATCCGTGACTGTCAGCGCGCCCCATCAGTATATCTCTATCAGCACGATCCTCCTCACGGTCGAAGCGGAGAAAAGGAGGAAGTGCGGCATCAGCTGGCCGCTCGACCGGAACTCTGTCAGGATCGACTAAACGTGGGAACTGGCGAGGGTCTATCCGCGGCTCTGGTGAAGCCTGTCTGCGCACACGTCGAGGAGGCATAGCTGAAATGAACAGAAATCAAAGTAAGACGTGCGCACGATGGCTAGACATCCTATCGATCGATACGTGTTTGCTTTGGTATGCTGTGGGTCCCCGAGTATTGAAATTGTCCAAAGGATGAACAAATTTGGAAAATAGTTAAAAATGGGGTCCTACGGCCGTACCATTATGTTACTACGGTCGTAGCAAGCAAACCAAACAAAACCCTAAAAGATACATGGTACGGCCGTAGCATAGTTCAACTACGGCCGTAGAAAGCAGTTTATAGCAAAACCCTAAATTTAGGACCTACGGCCGTACTATATACATACTACGGCCGTAGGAAAGATACGAACAGCAGAAAACGGGCGGCTAGGGTTTTGTTCTATCGATCGAAATATGGGCAACTATAATGGAATCAATGCACTACATATTGAACGCAAGAGTGAGAGGAGCATTTTAATACCTTGTTTTCGAAAAATGGCCGGAAAATGAGCGAGATATGGACGAAGAAGCTTCGGTGGTCGTCGAATGCGTTTTTGAGAGAGAGAGCGTAGGAGAGAGAGAGAAAGCGTGCGAATGAAATCTGGAATGGGGATTTTTATAGGAATGTTCCGACGGCCGTAGTACGTATGCACTACGACCGCAGAGAGCTCAGAAAGGTCCTACGACCGTAGTATGTTGCACTACGGCCGTAGAGATGAATTTTGACAAAAACCCATTTTGCATCAGATTTTCAGTTTAAACAACTTTTTGGTAAACGCTACTCTCTATAGGCCTCTGGAGAATGTACGGGGAACGTGCTAGTAGTACGGAATTTAAAGCACACAACTAGATTAGCGAAAAATGCAAACGGAAAGGGAAACGAAAACCCGGAAAGTGGGCATCCGACAAAAAGACAATATGTACAAGTAACACACTATTAGTACGGTGTGTAAGCGAACACTTTAACGCGTTGAAATACGGAGTGTTTTCCTGTCTCTCCAGACTGAATGAGAATTGAAGTGAGAAAACATGAGGAGCTATACGATACGAACATAGGCATGACCTAGGGATTCTAATGGGGCTTAGGCTCGAGTTTGCTTAGCCGGAGACTTACCAACTCATCAATCATTGCACCAGCATTACTTTTAGGACGTAAGACCCCCTCGGCTTTTAGCTTAACGGGGTCTTCTCGAAGAGCACTGGCACACTCTGACTGAGATATCGTCGGCAAATTCCTACAAGCGCCCTCATGCAACAGAGCACCGCATTTCCAACATTTCCCTACATATTTGGCACGCCTTTTTGCCGCATAGATGGAAGTGCCTCGATGAAATTTGGCAAAGTTTTGGTCTCTCCTCACGTGTTTCTCATGTCTCATGACAATATCGCGCAGAATATCAGAGGGCAATGATGAACGCAGAAAAAGGCAAGAAAGGAAGGAAAGAGAAGCGGACGAAAGAATATCCAGTTCTTTAAGGTCTGCCCGTAAAAGACCCAACTCACCCCGCTAAGGTGCGGCGGGGTGAGGCCTTGGAACTGCTCTCGGATTAGGATCCGTGTTGCTCGGGAGACCACCCTGTGGTCTTTCAGATAAGAGTTTGGAAATCTGGCCTACTTGATTTTCAAGATTTTGGAGCGAGGCCTGGTGATTTCTTAAAGTGGCTTCCACCTGATTGAGTCTAATATCGGTTTGGTCGAATCGTTGCTCAGATCGCGTTAGATATTGCTTCACAAGATCCTCCAGATAGGAAGGTCCTGAAGATGATGATGAAGATTGATTGGGAGGCGGTGGTTGAGTGTTATACTGACGTGGTTGCTCATATGGTTGCGGTTGTCGATTAAACTGTTGAGGCTGACGATCGAACTGCTGAGGCTGACGTGGTCTCTGTGGGTATGGAATCCCTGGAGGGGGTTTAGTGTTTTGGTTATGATAACTGAAGTTCGGGTGATCCCTCCATGCATGATTGTAGCTAGGTGCATTGGGATTATACTGAGACCTCGGCTGATTAGTAATGAAATCGACCTCCTCGTGAGCAGGAGTTTCCTCCTGGCATTGATCACTAGGATGTGGCCCTGAGCAGAAATTACAAGTAGCCTGTTTAGGAGCACACATCTGATCCATTTTCTTTGTCAACTTCTCTACCTGAGCAGAAAGATCAGATAAAGCGTCTACATTGAACACTCCACCGTTCTTTGGCGGTTTCAGTCTCGTGGAGGGGTTCCATTGGTAGCTGTTGGTTGCCATATCTTCGATAAGATCATAGCACGCTTGTGGGTTTTTGCTACCCAACGCACCTCCTGCGGCAGTATCTATCATCTGCCGAGTGACAACGGATAAGCCATTATAAAATATGAAAATTTGATTCCATAGCTTATATCCGTGTGAAGGACATCTCCTCATGAGATCCTTGTATCTCTCCCAGGCATCATAAAGACCTTCCCCGTCAGTCTGCTGAAACGATGATATATCATTACGCAGTTTGGCCGTTTTGGCCGGCGGGTAGTATTTAGCTAAGAATTTGGCAACAAGATCATTCCATGTAGTGATGGAATTTACCTGAAGAGAATTAAGCCACAGCTTGGCTTTGTCTTTTAAGGAAAACGGGAATAAACGCAAACGAATGGCGTCATCAGTAACACCATTGATTTTAAACGTATCGCAGATTTCGAGAAAACTGCGGATGTGAGCGTTAGCATCCTCGTCGAGTAATCCATGAAATTGAACATAATTTTGAACCATTTGAATTACATTTGGTTTGATTTCAAAATTGTTCGCTGCCACCCTAGGTTGAATGATGGTGTTATGGATATTGTTAATATCCGGACGAACATAATCATTAAGTGTTCTAGGTGGTCGTGGTTGTTCTTCCGCCATGTTTAGTAAACGTTCTCTTTGACGTTGGCGTTGAAGGCGTCGGCGTCGTCGAAACTCACGCTCCGGTTCATGAAAAGGCTCAATTTGTTCAGAATAGAACAAACTGACAGAGGGTGCGAGAAAGAGGTAGAAAAAAAAAGTGACTACCTAATCAGGCACACCTAACTTAAGTAACAAGTAACAAGATCAAATCAACAATTAAACTATTTCTTAGAATTTCCTGTCCCCGGCAGCGGCGCCAAAAACTTGCTGTAGACAAGGACTGCTGGTTTTTCTGGTTATAAAATCTTGGGACACAACCTCGTTTTAAATTTATAAAAACGATGTTACTAAGCAGATACTACACATGACTCAGGCAAGCATAACCTGATCAATAGTAGTATAGACTCGGTAAGACCGGATGTCGTTCCACCAGGACAGGAAGCTACCAATACTTAAGTCTCATTGTTGTTTGATCAACAGGATTAATATTAAGCAAGTGACAGAATGAACTAAATTAATCAGGAAATACAGCAACTAAAACAGATTAACACTGAAGACAAACAGACAGGATAACAGATTCACTCAGGCTTTCGAATCATCGAGACTAGTCATGGCAATGACACAATACAAAACATAATATGAAAACTTGAATAGATTAAGCGCATAGCATGCTGTTCTAATACTTGACAAAACCATATTATCATGCACAAATCTTCACTCGAGTTATCAAGACTCAGATTCAACACTTAAACATAATTAAGCAAGTAACGGCATATCAGAATTCAACTACAGATCCACCGGATCGCGTCCAAATCAGACTACAAAGACAAACATCTTTTCAAATGATTTGTCCAGTAGTCCTCAGAACCCAAAAAGGTGTCAAAGCAGTTAAATTAGTTAAAACAAGCAAAAACAGCACACTGGTGGTGAAAATGGCTCCTACGGCCGTAGTAAGTATCTACTACGGTCGTAGCAGCCTGGACAGTCCTACGGCTATAGGGATTTCTTCCTACGGCCGTAGGGACCCATCCGACAGAGCATTCAAATCTAACATAAAGGCATTCAACAACAAATTACAATCTAGACTTTAATCTCAGATCATAAACACATGTAAACTGGTACAATGGGGTCATAAACTCATCTAAACTCAAACCTCGCAATTAAGGGATTCTTAATGTTTAGTCACATGATTTCTAAAGATATGAACATGTTAAACCTACCATTTCTAGTATAGCCAACACTTCTTAAAACATGAATCATGTGATATGCACATTGAACACTAAGACAAGCATAACAAAGGCATACATGTGAGTTCATTTCACCATCTAAACATACCAACAAACATCTTTGTGAATCCTTTAATCATTAGTAGCATGTTTAACCCATAAATACACCAAATAACAAGATTTTCATCTATAATCATAAGGCATGCATAAAACCAACATATGATTAACATAACCAATAATGGATGAACCTGAAATGATTCAAATCATATTCCAAAAATGACATCTAATGACAACCATGCAAGATGTATCATTTCTAATAACAAACTCAACATGGAATTAATAAAATCAACCATCATTCTTGAATATTCATATGTTAAAACATGAATGAGTTATCATATACACATTATCATACATGAACATGGTTAGATTAAACATACTAAGTTGATAAAACACATTTGTATTCAAGATTAAACATGCATATATGAATCAAGTCATCATAAAAGTCAAATATATTGCCATAACTTAGCCAAGAATCATCTTGGCCCAAGTGAAATGAGTTTAGTTATCCATATACAATAATAGTAGCATTACAACATCTGGAACACATGGGTACATGATTGATATACTAAATGGAAAGAGTATACCCAAACTAGCAATGATATAACTAATGAATCCAAGCTCCAAATGTTGTTCCAAGCCTTCAAGATCCAAGCTCTCCTCCTTAGAATCACCAAGAGAAGTCCCCTGGAGTGTTAGGATATTTAGAGAGGGTATATGGATGTGTTTTTCCGGAGTGGAGGTGAAAATTGTAACCCTTTTGCAAAAAATGGCAGAATTCTGAATTTAATTTGCTGTAAGTGGGCTTCCTACGACCATAGGAATAAGCTACTACGGCCGTAGGAAATCATGACCGGATTTTCTACACACGCAACGTTAAACTATTTGTCCGGGACACGCAAGATCTGGCAGGCAATGATGGATTCTAGAAGATGGCTTCCTACGGCCGTAGGGATTATATCCTACGGCCGTAGTGATCATCTTTTCACTATTCTTCTATTTTCTTCAATTCTTTCCTTGTTTTGCCCATTTATCTTGCTTAAAGCTCTTTGTAACCTGCATGGTGAATGTTAAACATATTAGATCCATATTAGAAGTATTCACCTTGTATTTGGGCTAAGTACGGGGTATTCTAACATGTAAAACATGTATAAAAACGCATATATCAGTGACAAGTGGGTATGGGAGGTTAGTCTTAGACGTAAGGTTTTTGATTGGGAGATCACAATTTGGGATGACTTCTTGAAATTGATACATGATCACAAACTCTCAAAAATTAGGGAGGATTCACTTGTGTGGACAAATCAATGGCAATGGGGTTTTTTCTACTAAGAGCTTCATTGACTCTCTTTGGGGAAGATCTAGTTCGTCAGCTCAATCACTAGTATGGAAATGTTGGGCTCCACCTAAAGTCCAACTCATGTGCTGGAAAATTTCAACAAATAAATTGCGAACGTTGGAGTACCTTGGTCGTATAGGTGTGCTTAAAAATGTGTCCCTAATGTGTCCCTTTTGCTCCGTGGACATAGAATCTGTGGTACATGTGCTATTCATATGTACTAGGGCATTGAAAATATGGTCTTCAATCCTGTCGACCTTCGAAATTTCTTGGTGTACGCCTAGAAATCCATATGCCTTTATCCTGTTATGGAGTGGTTGCAAGGTTAAGAACTGGACCTGAATCAATGGATGCTACTGGGTTTTGGAGTCATGTGGACACTCTGGACAGAAAGGAATAATAATTTTTTTTTCGAATCAAGAAGCAAGCGTTGATAAGGTCGTGGACCTCATTTGCATTCGGGTCAGCAGATGGGCTCATTCTAAATGGCCTAACAAGATTAGGTCTCCGATGGAATGGTCAATTAACCCTAGCAAGTTTCTTCCAAAATCCTCATAATTCCGGGATGGTGGATGCAATTTGGTGTTAGAAGAGGACTCTTACGTGTGTATGGTTGATGGGGTAGTATGCAGGATATCTGGTAACGGGGGCATAAGAGGGTTATGGAGAGACCACAATGGTAACATAGTAGGTGTGTTCTCCAAAGCAGTTCAGACAACAAGTGTGCTAAATTGTGAACTTGAAGCTATATACTATAGCCTTCTAGTTCTTCGTGGGTGGGGCAAAAAGTATGCCAAAAAGGTTTTAATAGAGTCAGACTCGCTCCAAGCAGTTAGGATTTTGCAAGACGAATGTGAAATCCCGCTAGAGTGTATGAATGTGGTGAAGAGGATTCAGTATCTAAAAGGAATATTAGATTACGTCCTTACAAGGCATGTGGATCGTAGTGAGAACACTTACGCAGATCATCTGGCCAAGACAGGATTATCAAGATCGAAACCATGGATCGTGTGGGTCTAAATGGTGTTATACGTTTCTAACTCTGTTTCTATTGCAGGTTAAAGTATGTGAAAATGCAGGAACCTCATTGTTGGATGCAACAAATTCATGGCGTCTAAAATGAAGGCTTGTTCTGCTATTTTGTTTGTTTTGTGCTCGTGGTTTTTTAATATTGTACCATATAACGAATACTCAGTTTGTGTTGAGTAGGGGGGACTATAGGGGGACATTCATGGGTTGTGTGTGTTGTTTTTGGTTTGGGTTGGGGTTATACAAACGGGTAAACATGGGTTCTAGTTCGCTTTGTTGGTAATTAAACGATGCAGGTACTATGCTTGATTTATTGGTGTGACAAGGTAGGGGCGGATTTCCCCTTACTTTTCACGTTGAGATAAGGTGGAACATCCAGACACATACACTTGACACATTGTCTATTCTACTTGTTTTAGCCAACCCCAAAGGATGGTGTAGTGCATGAGTTTTGCACGTTTGAACCCGGTGTTATAAGGAGATCCTATTTCCGGAGGTCTTATCGTGTCTGAGTCTCGATAACCCTCTAGCCCACAGACCTTGTTTCTTTTGTCGTATTACACTTACAGGGGCCTGGTGCTTGGGGGGGGGGGGGGACTAGGATGGGGAGTCATAAGGGGTGGCATCGGGTACATTTGGTGTTGGAGGTAATGGAGGTAGGGTTGGGGATGTATCGGGTTCCCACCTTTTAAAAACCGTCGTGCCACTGAGTCCTTTAATTATAGAAGTTGTTAACGTGATCAGATATCTTTTGTGTGTCATGAGTGGGGGAAGTTAAACATACTGCTTTGAATTTAGGTAACCCTGTTGAGTCCCAGAGTTTTTGGTCAGCCGGTTGCTTACTTCCCCATCTATGAGTGTTTCTAATAGGCACCGCTGACATTGCCACGACTATTTTGCGGAAAGGTCATTACCCTTGGCCTAAAACTATAATCTGTTTCTTCTTTATACCATTGGTGGTACTATAATCTGTTCCTTCTTCATAATCTGTCGTTCTATTCAATACTTTACTCCTAACAAGAGAAACAATATAGCAATGATAATGTAAATACATAATCCATTCAATGTTTAACGCATGTCTAGATAGTTTTTATCTTATAATTTTCACCCTTAATTTTATCTTTTGTGATTATCTCTTTGTTAGGCATACATGCACACTCAAATTTTAATCCTGCAAATCAGTTTTCTTATCTTTATGGTGGTACCTTTGACATATGAAAAAATATTTTTACAAATTAGACTTGATTAAAAATCAATATATTAAATCATAAAATTAATCATTGTAATTATAACCAGACTTAATACTTTTATAGTTTTATTCCCAGTTTGACTCCACTTGAGTAGAATTCACGATGACTACGTAAATATACGTTTAAAAAGGGTAAACATGTAAAATGATATATACTTAATTAATAAAAGTGACGAGCTTCTCGAATCAAGTATTTTAATAGTCAAGCTAAACTCGACAACCTATTCCAGTAGGTTAAGCTCAACTAAACTAAAACTAAGCCGATCTCAACTCAGTTACACACCTATTTAAGGCATATTGGAGGCATGATAATACTTTTACAGAGTATCATTAATCGGTAATCCCTCTATTGAATTTGCAATTACAATGTATTATGTTGTACTATTCAAAATGTTTACCGAATAAGAAGTCGGTTTCACCCGATACCTAAACCCAAATAAACCGACCCGGGTCGACCAAATTAGTAAAACAATATACCCGATTATGAATTGATTATCATAAATTAATTATTTAAAAGCAACCAAAAAGAACAAAATCAAAAGGAATTAGCAACAAGAATTGCTTGCCGGCACCTGGCTTTTGCCTGTTGAAGCCTTTCATTCAACGTCTCTTCTTTAACGGCAGCTTTGACCATCGCAAAATCCATTTCCATGAGCTTCAAAACCCTAAAAAGCTCCGTCACCATCCGCTCCTCCACCTTACCGTCATCCCGCAGCACCTCCGCCTCTTCTCTCGCTCTCTCAGCCACAATCTCCGCCACTTTCGCCAACAAATCCGTCGATCCGTATTCCCGGTCCATCAGCTCCTCTAGTTTTTCAAGGAAATCCATTATCACGTAGCCTATAGGTTTCTCCAAGGGAATCGGCACAGTTCTCTTCCATCCGATTTCGAAATTGGGCGGGTCGGGTTTTACAAGGCCGGATTTGGATTTCCGGTCCCTGAGGATCTCGGATCTTCGGCGTTTCTCGATGGGGAAGGTCTCCGGGTTGGTGGTGGTTGAGGAGGAGTCCGGCGAGGGGAAGTCCGGTGTTGTATTTGAAGTGCATTTGATGATGGTAGAAGGTTTGGGTTGTGTCGGGTTTTTTAGAGAGTGTTTGAATGGATACAGTTGGAAGATGGTGGAGGAAGCCATGCCTTAAGCAGTAAGCACCAAGTGAGTGATGATCATATAAGCTTTGTTTTTTGCTTCCTTTTAAAAAAAATTTATTTTTATTTTAATACGACCCGCCAATTTCTTTTTTGTTTCCCAATCATATCCAAGTTTATGTATCTGTTTTTGTAAATTATCGATTTACGTTATTTAACTTTAATTTTTTTTGAAAATAATCATTTTATTATCATTTTAAATAAATTTTGATTATTTTCGGCTGTGTCAAATGATATTTTTGTCTTTTATCACTTTATTTTTGTTATCAAACAACGTTTAACTATTATATTTATTTCCAAACATGTTTTTCTAAAGATTTCATGTAACATCCCGTTTCCGGAGGCTACTCATACGATACAAAATTGAGCAAAATTTCTAAGTAATACCTCAAACAACTCGTGCTTTACTCTCGATCTCTTTACCCTTCAAATTCCCGTGTAAATCTGCCACATGGAAAGAAAATGCCGCTGAGCCACCTAGGGGTGTTCATGGATGATTAACCGAGTATACGGTTAACCGAAGACCGGTTAACCGAAATATCGGTTCTTAACTTTCGTGAACCTAAACCTAAACCGAAAAGCCGGTTAACCGATAATCGGTTAACCAGTTTTTCGGTTCGGTTTTCCCGGTTAACCAAATAACCATATTTTAACTACAAAATATATTTCTAAAACAAAAGGTTTCAAAAACTAATATTCAAATCTCAACTTGAACAACGCTTAAATGAGAAATTTATAAAATATTACGGCCTGTGTTATTTATATATTAACTAATAATAACATAAGAGAATATTTTGAATACACACTTGACTAAGATAATGTGAAACTAAGTAAATCAATAG
This sequence comes from Pulicaria dysenterica, assembly GCA_947179395.2. NCBI lineage: Eukaryota > Viridiplantae > Streptophyta > Magnoliopsida > Asterales > Asteraceae > Pulicaria > Pulicaria dysenterica. Next base: position 8,259,663 of record OX359290.1, read on the forward strand.
TAATTGATAAGATTTATAAATATAGGTTGACTCGTAAACTTAAATTGTACATATATCTACTAATATCTATTTTAAAAAATAAAATATAGATATTGGCTTTGAGTAACAATTTGTTATGAGTAGATAATTATTGTATGTAAATATTGATTAGTTAGTTAGTATTGATAGATGTAAAAATAAAATTTGAATATTTTAAGTTTTCGGTTTTTCGGTTAACCGTCCGTCTCTAATATCATGAACCGTAACCGAACCGAATAACCGAAATTTTTTAGGTTCGGTTAACCAAACCGAAAAAATTTAAATATTCGGTTTGGTTAATCTAAATTTCGGTACGGTTTGTCGGTTTTTAGGTTCGGTTTTTCGGTTTCGGATATTTTGAATACCCCTAGAGCCACCCAGTGCCTATGGTACCCTCATAGGTGGTTAATAGCTTGCATACCCATAATAAAACAATAAGACGATAATAATGAAACAATAAAAATACGATACTAACACTGACATATTATCAAAAAGGAACTCTAAAAAGTCAATAAACGGACGAAGTTTAACCAATCTAACTACACAATATAAGAAATGAAAAGAACTAAATTTGTATTTCGTTTTGATGTGAAAAGACAAGGTTTGGGACCAGGGGCGGATCCACTTAGACCACACCGGGTGGCGGTGAACCCACCATTTTTTTTGAAAAAATCAATTATATATGTAAAATTTTAAAAAATTTATATGAAAATCAACTAAATTTAATATATGAACCCACAAATCTATTGGCGTGAGATTGTGAACCCACAAATCCAGTGGCAAAATTATGTTCTAATTGAAAAATAGTTGACAGACAAAATGCGGGAAAGATCTGAGCTCAGTGGTGAACCCCCTAAATTTTTTTCCTGGATCCGCCACTGTTTGGGACTAACCAAAATACAATGTTTTTTTTTTAAACACGATAGTTTGATTAAACTTGACTTTAAAGAAAACAAGAATCCTTACTAAAGGGTAGATATACATACGGAAATCTCAATAACTGCATGTCGATGGAACCAATTAACAAAGACTAATAGAATCAAAAAGGTAGCTTTAAGTAGCTAGCAGTATACGACAATTTAACAATAGCTAGGTATAGATATCCATACAAAGAAGCTAAGAATCCGTACAAAAAGTAGGAATCCGTGACCTCTCAAAGCTTACTCGTCAAGACCAGTCAACCACGTTATTTTCTCTTTAACCCGTCTAAAAGAATGTAAGTTGCTGTTAACTTATTTATATCTCTTTTACGTAAGTAGCTTAGTTTATTTATGAATCATTCTTTTCCTGCCCGAGATGGTGAAATTAAATCAGTTATTAATCTACTAATACTCATACTAACTTCTTAGTTCCAAAGAAAAATCAACAAAATTGAGTTATTAATCTGAGATTTATCCTCTTCCAGACTCCCTAAATGCTACTAATTTAATATTCAACTGATGTAGTGTTTCCTATATGTTGCATACTTAATCCGCCCCTTTTAATAACCATTATCTTGTTACTCAGCGTGCCCTAAGTCTTTCAAACAATGCATAACTTAAACTAATTAAATTACTTGAGTGTATAGTTCGTATTCGTTCATGGAAAAACAGGTCAATTACATCAGATTGTCAATCTGTTACTGTGACTAATCTTTGAATTTCCTTGACTAAAATTATGTAATTGAGCAGGGAATCATGGCTGCTTATGAAAATATGTTTCTCAGGCCACAACTAATTTTCAGCAGTCTGCTTGTAGTCAATCGGTAATGTGATATGATCATACAAAACAGATCATTTACTTCCCTGGGTGATTACTAGTTCCAAGTGTATCAGTTTAGGCAAATCATGAACTGATTAAAAAAGATACATGTTTAGGGCTGAATGTTAGTTTCTAATAGTTGATTTAGGGCAAGAAAAATCAATTCAAAACCATCTGTTGCTCGCATCAGAAAAATTAGAAAACATGCAGACCTTAAACTGCTGCTAGAACGGCTTCGCCTCTTCCGACCCTTGGTTGCTGCCCTCGATTCTCTTCCTCACTGTCGTAAACTGTCGCCCCTAACTCCCTCTCTCCCTCTCGATTAAGTTTGCAGAGATGAATGGCTCGAGAATAGCAGAACATAAATGGTAGTTAATAGTTATCCCATCTGCAGATAAGATTTAAGGACTTGTGGGTTTTTGGGCTAAATCAATTGGATTATGTTAAATGGATAAGGTCAAAGGCTTTAAATTTATTGGTCCACTTATTAACGCCTTTGGCCCAAGTTTTATCTTGATTTATTTTACTTATTTATTTATTATTATTAGTATTAGTGTTGTTATTATTATTATTATTATTTTTATTTTCAAATTTTGGGGTATTACATTTCATTTTCACCTTTTATGAAATACACATTCACACGCACTCTCCCTCTCTCTAACCTGTGCAAAACTAATTATAATGCAATTAACCTAATCCTATGACAACCCAACATCATTTAACAATTAAATTAGGTTTGGTTTAGAAACTAATAATTGGTTTAAAATATAACAATCTTTCAATATTCCGGTACAATCCTGGAAAAACTGAATTAGTGGGAACCAAAACCGCAAGAACAAGTAAAACTTGCTAGGCGGTGTTCGAGCGGCTGACTGGGGTGTAGCGAGTAATAGGCTTGCACGCAGAGTACTCGGGGAGTATTCAATTTGTAACTTCTATATATAAATTTCAAAATTATAGTGTATGACTTCATAGGACAATAGAATTAGAATAAATACCCAAACAAGTTGTCAACTCATGATACGAGGTAACTAAGTATGTCGTAATGGCTTTAATTAAGGGAACCAATGAAACTAAGTATTTATAAATAAAGTAAGGACCGAATCATCCTGAGGTTGACGGAGTTTTGCAGTACTCAAATTCATCTCAACTCAGCAAGGTCACTTACCTAGTTATGAGTACTCGGCCTTAGAATAGGAGTTTTACAACATTGGCAAGAACTGAAAACGAAAAAAATGAAATCGAAAACCCCCCCCTTAGAGTGAAATACTGGTCCAATGCAACTCTGTGCATACAACTTTTTTGTTCATTCCTAGTTAAAAAATCAAAACCATTGACTCAAAATTTTGACTGAGTTCACAGTTGCCCGACCGAGTTTGACTCAAAATAAAATCTAAAATTAGCTTATTGACATCCTTGAAAAGTAATTTAATGAATACTGCAAATGGATGAACGAACTTCACTCCCATGTTTATATAACTTTTATAGATGACTAGTTTATTATCCCGTGTATAAACACGGGAAATGCTTAAAGTAATATATAAAATTTGATTCTGTGAAATTACAAGAGGTATAGTAAAATGATTCTAAAATGTACATAGGAATAATAAATGTCTCAGAAGAGATATAAATCTATTAGAATTCATAAATTTCTACATAATATCCTTATCAGATTTTCTGAAAACCCTCTTTAATAACCACATCTATTGTTTTATTTGTTAGGTTGCCTTTTTCGTCACAAATTAGAATCTAAATCATCCTTTCTTTTCACCCGGAAAAAGGCCACATATAATTGTCCATTAAAGAAACAAATTGTCTAAAAAATATCCGTCTTTTCAAACATAGAATTGATGTGAGGAGTAAATATAATACTCGTATTTTCTTCCTTTTTGTTGAATGTTGTTCTTACGTTGGTCTTTTTGGAGATGATAAAGAAAGTTTTTTATTCTCATAATTGATGTTTAAGATAATGAATAAGATAAAAATAGTAGGATCTTTGATGTTGAAGTAAAGAAAAATCAAAAATAAGGTTTAAACATGTAATCATAAATAATAGAGTTAATTATTGAAATGGTCCCTGAACTTTGCCAAAAGTATCTGATTTAGTCCCTAGACTTTAAAAAGTACGTAGACAGTTCCTACTGTTGAAGATAAGTCCAATGGATAGTCCCTCAAACTAACTTCTGTTAAATAGCTCCGTTAACCCCCTTTTGAGGAGGGGTATTTCAGTATTTTTACATTATAGGGACCATTTTAGATAACTTTATTTGTGTTCTTCATCTTCATGTAAAAACCCAAACTCCACTTCATATGTTCTTCATAAACCCAGGAAGCATTCAACTTAATTCTTCACAAATTCAACTCCACTTCATATGTTCTTCACAAATTCAACTTAATTATGTAAGAAACAAAAGCTATTGCTAAGCAGAACCTTCTAGGAAACACAAAATAAAGTCAAATCAAGCTACAAAACACAAGTTTAAGAATTGAAGAACAAACAAAACACAATTTGCAATTTCAGTCTTAATTAACACAAATTTGCAATCCACAGAGTTTAAGAATTAAAGAACACATACCAAACCAAACTCAAGTAGAAGCAATAAAACTCGTGTGAATCAGTTCCCTAGTATTCGATTATGCTAAGTAACCACATAATGACTAACAATTTTGTGTTTTTAAGCCAACAAATTATCAATAACCGCAAACCTTTTTGATACTAATCAAAAGGGCTAGAATTGTCCCCGGAAATTCCGTTTTATGGTTTCCCATACGCAAAGAACTATCAAAAGGGATAGAACTCAAAGCAAACTCACCAAACACAGCTGGTGCAACATGTTTATCGCCTGTCATATCAGCTTGAGCCACCCCATGACCACCAGCCACCGGTGAACCACCCATAGCCGGCGGCTGTGACTTTGCCGGCGAATAGGAAGAGTGAAACACCCCCGTACCTTGTAATATCGAAGTAGAAGGACCCGTAGGCAGATTCCCCACTCCTGGACGACTTCCCTGAGCACAACCATGGCCAGCAGAACCACCAATCACCACCGGAATAGTCCCTTGCGGCGACTGCTGCAAGTCCCGAGCAGAACCTTCAAAATCAGCCCCCCCCCCCCCCCCACCCCCCCCACCACCATGTTTTCCAACCCTAGACCCCGTGGGACTCTTCCCCACATCAAAAAGACCAAGATGTAGTGTATCTTGACCCCTAATCGCATCTGTGGAAGACGAATCTAGAAAAACCCTAGACGGGTTTGCTGCAGGTGGTGCGACAGGGGAGTTTTGACCCCCTAAATCTTTTTTCAAGGGTCTGTTAGGAAAATCCGACGCCATAGTTGTCTTCCCCACATTAAAACCAATCGAATCATGTATCTCTCGACCTCCAACACTACTAGCATGTCGCGAATTTGAAGCATGAATACCCGAAATCGGATCTGTTTCTGCGACAGGGGGGTTTTGACCCACAAAATCTTTTTTCGACACAACATCTTGCAATTCTGAGACCATAGTCGTGTTCCCCATGTTGTTTCCCATTGAACCATGTCCATCTCCGGCCTGAACCTCGCCGGAATCCGGCTGATAACCTGTTGCTTCTCCCTCTTCAGTGTCTTCAATGTCTGTAAAAGTAAGCCATCTTCTCTGTATTCCTTCTCCCTCTTCAATAGGTCCCATTAGGTGTGAAATTACCCTGCTAACCCTCCTCAAAAGGAGGTTAAGATAGAAGATAACGGATGTTAGTTTGAGGGACTGTATACGAGACTTATCTTAAACAGTAGGGACTGTCTACGTATTTTTTAAAGTTTAGGGACTAAATCAAATACTTTTGAAAAAGTTCAGGGACCATTTCAGTAATTAACTCTAAATAATATATAGATAATTATCTACATATTTGAAAACTAAATCAAATTAATAACGATAAGCTTAAAATATTATTTTCATATTTTAGCAAATTTATTCATCTAAAATTTAGGTATAATTTGATATAAGTAAATCGTAGGTATGGTTTTGTAAACTTTTGACATTTTTTTTAAACGGAATTGTTTGTATGGGTTTTGTAAACTTTTGGTTTTTTATTTTTTTAAATGGGTTTGTAGGTCTTTAAATTAAGGAAAGTGAATATTGAGATTAAGAATGATGATATCATATTTTTTTATAAGATTAATATATTTTTTAAACAAATGGCTCCTATTAGCTAAAAAATATTTTTAATAGGAAAGTTTTATTTAAAAGTTTATTCTTTTAATAAGATAGTTAGATTTGTGATTGAAGTGTATCCTGCTCAATATTTAAGAAAGCTTACTAATAATCAATATACAACGTTTATATGAAAATGTTTTTAATAGAAATTCTTTTTCTATATATTTGGTTAAGTTTCATAGAAGAACATGAACACTAGCAAAAAACGAAAAATTCACACAATTACTCTTATATTAATCTAAAAAATATCATAATTAAAACAATGAAATTATAAATTATACTAATAAACGAATAGAAATTAAAACTAGATAAGTGTGGTAATTAACTAAATGTGTAGAAAGACTGAAAGATGTTTGAATGATATAATTAATAGAGTATATATATACCTGTTCAATAGATGGACTCCTTAATTTCTCTTTGTATCATATATTTGAAATGGACTCCTTTCTCTTTGTAAAAACCCTAACCGTCTTTTTGTAGTAGATAATATTTCAACGTATCTTCTAATATATATATAAAAGACTAATTTGTAAATTATTATTAGATAATCTGGACCTTTCATTTAATAATAGATTTAATCTTAGCTATTAATTCTATTAATTTTAAAATTTTAATTTTGACTTTCTAGAGTCAAACTAATGTGAATTAGATAATAAATGAACATTCTAATGAAGTAATATTTGTTTTATTATTTTTAAATAATGAATATTTAATCTTACCCTTCACTAAATATTTTGATTTTAGGATCTTTTTAATTAAATTAAGGTTAGTTTGAAGGTTATAATATTTAAAAGTATCGTCATTTTTTTTTAAGAAAATTTTTAGTCGTTATCAATTCTATTTTTCTTTAATTTGGTTTTTATTTAAGATAACCTTCCACCTTTTTAGAAGAATTAATGATTATTTTGTATTCTTCTTTTCTCTAAGTTATTTTTTATTTTGAGATTTGAAATTACTTTTCTAATATTTTTTATCTTCTGAAATATTCAAAAATATCAAATTACATTTATAAAATTATGTACGAGATCTATTTTAAAAAAATTGGTTATATTTTTCACTTTTATTTAAAAATTTTAAGAGGCACCAAATTGGCATTCTTACAATTTTGACATTTTGCATTATATCCACCGAGAAATGTTCAATATAGTCCATACTTAATCTATAGTCCTAAGGGACTAATATTAGCCTTTGGATCAGCCCCATCAATTGTCCAGATTGAATTTTAAAATTTTGGGCGGAGTGACATTTTCGTAATTAAAATGTTATGCTTTTACAATCACATGTGATTGTATACTGAATCACATGTGATTGAATTTTAAAATTTCAGGACTATGTTTTGTATATGAACTTTATTGAACACAACTCTATATCCACCTAAAATAAAACTTTATTCAACATATACAGATTATTATTTTATATAAACCTATCTTTAAGTTTTATCTTTAATATATTAAAAAATACGCTTATGACTCTGTCGTATTATTTTTGTAATATTTTTTACAAATAAAATCCTCTAATTTAAAAATGAATTTATATTATTCTTGGAATTTCTATTCTTTTTATTTTCTAAATTGGCTAACAAATATTAGCTCAAATTTGTGAGTTTGTCAATTTTTTTTATTTATATTCTGATTTTCATGAATGTTTCTTGAGTTGTTATCGATATATGGATTTTTTATATATTTAAGATTAAGATTTCACATCATAAATATTTAAAATTCATATCAACAATCTCCGTGTTTATACACGGGATATTAAACTAGTTCATTATATAACCATAACGGAATTTTTTTTGTTCTTTTGTACTTGGTTATATACTTAAACTTCCAAAAAAGAGACAAAATGGATTCTAGATGGATTGGTAAGGAATCCTTCTTCTATAGCTGACGTTTATTTCGACTCATGCCTCACTTATTTTTAAAAATTTTCTAGCATAAGGTTTTTAATAGGCTCATAATGTTCTATAGTTAACAATTAGTATAGAATATATTTTGTTACATATTGCATAGTTGTATACTGTCAACTATATTATTTATTTAGCGTTATTGCGTATTATTTTTATAGTACTATTGCTTAATATTTTGTCACCGTCTTTATACTTTGGTTCGCATCATTTTATTTGTTTTGATTTTTTATAACACGATAAAAAAATTGTTTTGTAATTGACTTGTAAGAGGTTTAAAATGATTTTTTTGGATTCTTAATAAAAAATAGTAAACAAATAATCTAATCAAACTCGATAAAAAAATAATTAATTCCCGACGCGAAGCGTGGGTATGCTTACCACTAGTTTTATCCATTCACGGAGAACATTTCACTTTGACAAAAATACCCCTTATTTGAACTTGCATATTCTTCTTCATGGTAAGAGTTAATTATATATTTAGTCCCTGAGGTATGTCGCTTATTTCACTTTTAGTCCTTAAACTTCATTTATTACTAAGGCTGACAATTTAGGTCGGGTTCGTGTTATCGGGTTCGTGTCATTCAGGTCAGTTTCATGTTGACCCAATTCCGACCCATTTATTTTCGTGTCAGGTTCGAGTTGTGTCAATTTTTTTCGTGTCGGGTTCGGGTTGTGTTTCGTGTCGACCCATTTCGGTTAAACGTAATTGACGGGTATTTTTTAAATAAGATTTTCGAATACGGTTTTTAGTTACGGGTTTCGGATACCGTTTTCAATTATGGTTTTCGATTACGGGTTTCGATATCGTTTTCATTTACGGGTTTCGAATACCGTTTTCAGTTACGGGTTTCAATTACGGTTTTTGGTTACAGTATTCAAATTCGGTTTTCGAGTAGGGTATTCAAATTCGGTTCTCGTTATAAATTTTTAGAATTCCTTGTCTGTTTCCAATTTTATCTACTAATTTTATCTACTAACTAGTGAATAAACCACGGATTGAAATATCAAATACTAATACAATTTAGTAGCTTTAATACAAAAGTACTAACTAGTGAACAAACTATGGAATAAAATAAGGGAAAACTCTATGGAATAGTAACCAACTCTCCACTTTATTCTACTAAAGTCACTCAAACTTTTTGTGTACATCAAAAATCACTAGGCTTTTATTTTTGTTTCAATCCTATGTAATTAACTTGCTATAGCAAGTTACCAAGTCATTAAACTCTTTAATGTTTTAAAAAAAAATATTAAATAAAACTTAATTATTAAATAATAATATTAAACTATAAACAAAATCGAGTTCCCCAAGTTACCAACTCTATCTTTAATATTTTTAATTAAAATGACTTTAAATAATACTATCTAATTAAAAAAACAATTAATATTTTGTTGTATTCTCGGATTTAAACCATGATGTGATATTATTTAGGTTTAAATTTTTTATTGTTTATTTAAATTTTAGATTTTAAATATTTTGTACTTTGTTTATCGGATTTTATTGCCTAGAATGTCACTCCCTTATTTAAATTCACAATCTCCTTTTTGAAAATAAAACTTTAAGTATTAAAGAAAATTTTATAATTTTTAGTTTTACCCTTATACGGGTCAATTTCGGGTTGTCGGGTTGACCCTAACTTGACACATTTATTTTCGTGTCAACTTCGTGTCGACCTGCTTTTGACCCATATCGGGTTCGTGTCACTTTTTTCGTGTCGGGTTCGGATCTTGTTTCGGGTTGGGTCAGGAATTGCCAACCTTATTTATTACATTGAGAGTCCCTAATATATAACTTTTGTTTCATTGACAATCCCTCATCACTTAAAAAGACAATAATATCCTTTTCAACTCATTTTATTCTTTTTATTTGACTATTTATTTATTTAAATATTATTAATTTATATTAAAATAATATAACAAATGTTAATAATAATAATAAAGAGTTAATTATCCTAAGTTAATTTATCACCCACCGGTTTGTTTATCACCCCACCACCACCAGTAAACTACCACAGGTTTGTTTATCACCCCACCACCACCAATTTCTACCACCACCAACCACCTTCTTCCACAAACCACCATCGGCACCACCGTTTACCAAAAGGGACCACCAAAAAGACCACCATGGATACAGATCTGAACGAAGAACTACAAAAAATCGAACACAGTTTTCAAATCCTAATCAACCACGTAACACAGACTTGAACACAAAACACAGATCTGAACACATATCTCGAATCGAAACCCCAATCAACCACGTAACACTAATCTGAAGACAGAACACAGATCTCAAATTGAAACCCTAATCAACCAAAACTCTAATTTGAAGGGATAAAGAGAGAGACACGGAGAGAGAGATACGACGGTCGCGGTGGTAAAAAACCTTCGGTTTCTGATTATGCGGTGGTGTTCTTCCGGTGAGATAGAGGGGACGGGTGACGGTTGTGGTGTTCTTCAGCGTGAACGAAACGATGCGGTGGTGGTGTTCTTAGGATTTGATGTTATGCATAAAACCCTTTACAGGGGGTATTGACGGGTGGGTGAAGGTAGTTAGGGTTGAGAGAGAGAGAGAGAGGTGGCGGGTAACGGTGGTTAGGGATGAGAGAGAGAGAACGAGAGAGGGTGATGTGTTGCAGCGGTGGTGATGCGGAGTGTGGATGTGGTTGGCGGCGGCGCTTCTCCAGTGAGAGGGTGATGGGTGGTGGGTGGCTCTAGTGTCTCTGGCGAGGTGGAGCTGAGAAGGAGAAAGAGGTGGCCGGTGGAATAAGGGAAGAGGGTGTGGGTTATGCGTATATATATATATATATATATATATATATATATATATATATATATATATATATATATATATATATATATATATATATATATATATATAGAATTAAGTTCAAGTAAAAAAAATATTAAGGTACTAAATATAAGCAAAAATGTGAGGGTGACAAGTGTTATTTTTTAACAAAGGGTATATTGGACTTTTTGTTGTTTTTAAAATTAAAAAAAAATCTTAAAAACTATTTTATTTACCCTCCCCCCACGTTCTCTCCCATTTTTAAAGTAAACCCTAAATTTTAGCCTCCCTCTTCACGACTTCCTCTGCAGTCCGCCTCGCTCAAGACGCGCCAGAAATCACCGCCTCCTTACCATTTTCGCCTGAAACCGCCGCCTCCCTCACAACACTGGTCTGTCTTCAACCTCGTTTCTTCATCATCTGCAGTTCGCCTCCCTCAAGATACGACTTCCACCGCCGTCGTTGCCCCACATGATGTCGCACCGCCGCTGCTGTTTTAGCCACCGAGTTCCACCGTAGGTGCATTTGACCATTGACGTTTATTCGCTACCTGATTTCGTTCCACTGTGCATCTCGTTCTTTCAATGTGCACGGATACACAATCGATGAGTGTTCCCCAGATGCACCGTAGCCAGTCGACGATGGATGCACGTCGGTGTCAAAGCCCACTGTCGTCGATGGATGAACGCCGGCGATTGGATGCACGTCGGGGATGTGTTCACTGGATGGCGTCGATTGGAGAGAGAGTGGAAGAATTTTGACCGGCGGTTTTTTTTTGTTGGTGATTTACCAATTTAACCTTTTTCAATTTTTTTAATTCCGAATTTTAATGTCTTTATTGACTTTTTTTTGTTGACTTTGTATTTGATCATATGGCTAGGATCTCTCCTTACATTTAGTATCATCATTATTTTACTAGATCCCTACCCTATATATATATATATATATATATATATATATATATATATATATATATATATATATATATATATATATATATATATAATAAATTTAAGGTGAAATTTAGACCACATGATCTATCCAAAAAGTCAACAAAAAAGTCATTATTCTAACCAAATTTTCAGAATTAAAAAAAAATAAAAAAGGGTAATATGGTAAATTAAAAAAAACAGAGAACAAACATGGGCAGATCAACTCTGTTCCCGTCGGCAACTCTTAGATGCAAAAGGTACAACATTTATTGCACAATATGCAACCATTTGATGCACAAAATACACTATTGATTCATATATTACATTTAATGCACAACGTACAACCATTTGATGCACGAAATAAAAAAACATATTTTAGGGTAACCTGATGCACAAGACAAGAAGACGGCGGCGGCGGTGATACACCGGCGGTGGTGGTCGGCGATGCACCTTGACCACTTACAAGAAAGAGAGACGAAGAGGCAGTGGTGGCGACAGGCTTCACGGCGGCGATGCACAATCATTTTGTACCATTTAATAATCGTCGTCGATGCACATAACACCCGTTGCAAAGGAAGAGGAGGTGAAGGCAACACAAAGCTACCATCGCCGGTGTGCATCCAGTGGACGGGGCATCAACAAATCTTCAGATATGGGAATGGAGAAGGACGATGCACAGAGATGGATACACTGTTTCGATTTCACAGATGTGTGTATCAGTAATGACGAAGCCCTAATCTGTCGTGGTGGCGGCGAACAGTGACGATACCGGCGGAACCCTAATCTGTGGCGTCGAAGGGCGACGGAAGGGCGACTGTGGTGCTTCGGCTGGTCGACGGAAGGGCGATGGTGGTGTTCCGGCTGGTCGACGGCAGGAGGATCTAGGGCTCGATATGAGAGAAAGAGGGAGGTTTTAATGTACGTATCAGAGAAGAGAGGTTTGAACGTACGTATGAGGGAACGTGGGAGAGAAACGTGGAAAGAGAATAAAAATAGTTTCTTATTACCCTTTTAATAGATTGCCACGTGTCAAGTCCTGGTTTCTCCTTACATTTAGTACCTTAAGTTTTTTTTTACTTGAACCTAATTCTATATATATATATATATATATATATATATATATATATATATATATATATATATATATATATATATATATATATATAATAGAGTTAATTACATTTTTGTCCCTGTGGTTTACTCAAAATTACGGAATTGGTCCCTGGGTCGCTTTTTTACGGGTTTAGTCCCTCCCGACCCGTTTTGCTTGCATAATTGGTCCCTCCTCAACTTCAATAGACCAAAATACCCCTTTCCTATTTATTTTTTCATTTTCTTCAATTATTAACTAATTTTAAATATTATTTTAATATAAAATATTTTTAAAAAAATAAAAAACAAAAGTTATCTCTCTCTATATATTTGAAAATCTACTCCGTCTCTCTCTCTCCACGCATTCTCTCCCTGTACTGTTCATCCAACGACCACCACCACATCCATCCAACGACCACCACCACATCCACCGACGCCATCACCACCGCCACATCCACCGACGCCATCACCCACCATCACCACCGCCACCTCCACCGTCACCATCACCATCACCAAACACAGTCACTTCCAGCTCTATCTTCTTCCAACGAGAGAACACCTCCTCATCTCCATAACCTCCACTTCCTCCGACGAGACATCGACAACAATGATGCACACCTACAACGAGACACCTCCGACGATGATGACGCACACACTAAAATGCACCTTCGACAAATATAGCCATCCTATCCGATCCGGGTTTGCGATTGTGGGTATGCAATTTTAGGGTTTCTTCTCCGATCTGGGTGTTCTATGTGTTTAATCCATCGACTATTAGGATAAAGAACAAGGGCTTCGGATTTGATTAGGGTATTCCTTCTTGAATATATTGGAATCGATTAAGGCTTTATCGATTAAGGTTTTCGTTCTTGAGAGAAAGTCAGCAGAGGTTGAATATCTTGAATTGATTAGGACTTTATCGATTAGGGGTGATTGTTGAGGCTTCGAAAGCTAATGGTACAGAGGCTTTGATGTAGTTTTGGTATAGAGGCTTTTAAAAGTTGTAGTGCTTTGATGTTGTTAGTGGTGGTGGTAGGTAATGGAGATGGTGTTGGTGACGGTGGTGATGATGGTAGTGGTGGTCGTTGGCACACAGAGAGAGAGAGAGAGAAAGTAGAGAGAAAGAGGCGGTGGTTGTAGGAAACTAGGAGTCTGTGATGGTGACTCAAGGTGGTGGTGGTGGTGGTGGTAAGTGATGGTGACGGTAAGTGATGGTGGCGATAGAGGTGACAGTGGTTGTTGGTGATCTAGGGAGAGAGAAGCGTGAAGAGAGAGAAGGGTATAGAGGAGGTTAAATTTCAGAGAGAAAGGGAGAGAGAGAAAGGGAGAGAGAGAGGTCAGAGAGATAACCTTGTTTTTTTGTTTTTTTAAAAAGATTTTATATTAAAATAATATTTAAATTAGTTAATAATTGAAGAAAATGAAAAAATAAATAGGAAGGGGGTATTTTGGTCCTTTCAAGTTGAGGAGAGACCAATTATGCAAGCAAAAAGGGTCGGGAGGGACCAAACCCGTAAAAAAAACGACCCAGGGACGAATTCCATAATTTTGAGTAAACCATAGGGAACAAAAATGTAACTAACTCTATATAATATTAAATTAATTTATAACTAGCTATTAGGTTTAATTTTACTTTTAAATTATTTATAATTAAAGAAAGAGTTAATTACTGAAATGGTCCCTGTGGTTTAGCCAAAATATCATTTTTAGTCCTTTATGACAAAAATTGATGTGTTTGGTCCCTCTGTTTGTCATTTTGTCACGTAAATGGTCCTTTAGCTAACTTTCTGTTTGTTTTTCTGTTAGTTTTGTCTTATTAGAGGGTATTTTAGTCTTTTCACAAATAAAAGAATTTTTATTTACCTCTCAAAACTCTCACACACTCTCTCTCTTCTATGTATCAGTCTCTAGATCTCTCTCTCTCTCTCTCAAACTCATCACCACCACCACCTTCATAGTCCACCGCCACCACCACCGTTAAGTCCACCACCACCACCGTTCGAAGTCCACAGTCACCACCACCGTTCGAAGTCCACCACCACCATCACCGTCACACTCAGCAGATCTAAAGAGACCGCCACCTCCGCCGTTCTGAAGAAATAAGCCGCCTCCACCGATGATCTAAAGAAAACGCTGCCGCAGATCTAAGAACCCACCACCTCCGCCGCCGATCTGAAGAAATAAGCCGCCTTCGCCGCAGATCTAAAGAAACCGCTGTCGCAGATCTAAAGTACCCACCGCCGCCGCCGATATGAAGAAACACCATCTTAAATCTCTCTTTCATCTCAAGTTGTCTCTCTTCTCTTAAGAAACGCCGCCTCACTAACCCTAGACTCTCTCTCTCTCTCTCTTTCTCTCTCTTCTCTTCATATGCACTTTGAAGAGATCTCGATGGGGTTTTCTTGGTTGAACACATACACGGTGGCGAGTTTTTTCTGTATCGACGGTGGCAGCGGCTAGGTTAGTGACGGTGGGGTTTTCTAGGCTAGGTTTTTTAGGGTTTTCTATAGTGGAGCAAAATAGAGGATGGTGGTGTGACAGTGGCTGTGGTTTTTTTGGGTTTTCTATATCGAGGGGTTGAACAGAGCTGTGGATGGTGGTGGTGGTCCTACAGATGAGAGAGAAAGCTTCATATGAGAGAGAGATGGTGGCGGACGGAAGTGGTGGCAGCAGACCACGACGGTGGCCGTCTCTCAAACGGCGAACTTCGTGGTGGTGACGGTGGTCTTCAAACGGTGGCCATCGGAAATAAAGTGGTGATGACTGATGATTCATAGAGAGATAGAGACTGAGAAAGGAGAGAGAGAGAGAGTGAGTCGTAGAGAGAGACTGAGAGAGAAGAGAGAGAGAGAGAGTGAGAGAGTAGGGTTAGTGGGGGAGGGGAAAAGGTAAAATATATTTAATAATTATTTATTTAAAAAAGATTTAAAGGGAAATGACTATTATACCCCATAATGAATTTTTAACGGACAGTTAGCTAAATGACCATTTACGTGACAAAATGACAAACAGAGGGACCAAACACATCAAGTTTTGTCATAAAGGACTAAAAATGATATTTTGGCTAAACCACATGGACCATTTCAGTAATTAACTCTTAAAGAAAATATTAAAAAAAAAGAAATTAATGGTAGAATAGACTTTTTAACTGATAAAGTAAGGGCATTTTAGTCTTTTCAATTGTACAAGGGACTATCAGTGACATAGTTCACGGACCAAATATGTAATTAACTCTCATGGTAATATTGAAGAGACACAAAAGAGATACTTGCCCCAAGAAAAAAGCAACGTATTTCTTTCCAAAATCAACATCCATAAGCTCATGTTCCACCCTTTCTTCATACTCTCTTTCCAGGATAAAACAAAAGTGTCTGGTCTCTTAGGTGAACACCACGAGATCCCGAACGAGTCCAAAATCGCAGACCAAAATCTCCAAGATCTGTTGCATATAAAAAACACATGTTCAAGCGACTCAACTTCGCTCATGCAGAAAGAGCACATCAGCTCATCCTTTTTTAGCACCCCTATACGACCAAGATACTCCTTAGTAGGAAGCTTGTTCAGCAGAATTTTCCAACACAGAAGTTGTACCTTAGGTGGTGCCCAGAAGGTCCACGCTATTGACTGCATAAATACAGTCTCCCTACCCCCCAAAGATTCGATGAAGCTTTTGGTGGAGAAGTGTCCGTTCCTGTCAACGGACATAAAAGTGAATCAATCTTAGTACTTGATAGATTCTGTTTGTTTATAAGAGTTATGAACTCATTCCAGACACTGACCTCCCAATCAAAGACCCTATGTCTAAGGTTAATTAACCACTGCCACTTCCCATTATGCCAAGAGCCAAACTCGGACACAAAACCGTCCTTGTTTTTAGAGAGGGTAAAGATCCTTGGAAATGAATATTTTAGTGTGATGCCCTCTACCCACGAGTCATGCCAGAATTTGGTATGTGAGCCATTTCCTATCCTGATCTGCATGTTTTCATCGAGTATTCTTAGCCACTCCAAATTTGACCCACAAGAGTTGACAATGTTACTCCATATTGGAGACATGTCATTGCACGTGTCATCCTTCCAGTTAATTGAGTAGTTACAGTACCCATATTTAGACTGGATACGTTTCTTCCACTCACTGTCTTGATCTTGGCCATACCTCCACCTCCATTCGGTCAAAAGAGCCACATTCTTTAACCTTAAATCCCCCAAGCCTATGCCACCTTGCTTTTTTGGTTTTATGAGTTGCTCCCATGCCACCATGTTAACACCTCTACCTGCCTCACATCCTTTCCAGAAGAAACGTCTTCGTATAGAATCCAACTCCTTGATCACCCCGGCTTGGATTTTGAATAGTGACATAAAGTAGGTCGGAAGACTATATAGCACTGACTTCATCAAAACTATCCTCCCTGCCTTAGATAGGAACCTCGAATTCCATCCATCTAGTCTTTCCTTCACCCTGGTTAGAACAGGTTCCTAAAATGCTACTAATCTGGGATTGCCCCATATAGGAAGTCCTAGGTAGCTGAAGGGAATTGTTCCATAGTTACAACCTATAAGATTCACAAAGTGCTGCAAATCCTCTTCAGATACACTTGCTCCATAAAGCATGCTTTTAGACAGATTGATCTTTAGACCTCACATAATTTGGAAGATACGCAACACTCTTCTCATATTAATCAGTTCATCAGGATCTGCCCTACCGAAGAGGACTGTATCATCCGCGAATTGGATATGAGTCAACTGGTATCTTGACTCTCTACCAATTTCTATGCCTTTGAATAGGTTTAAATCCTTCCCCATATTCATTAAAATATTAAGTCCCTCTGCAGCAATGTTGAAAATTAGGGGAGCTAAAGGATCCTCCTGCTTCAACCCTCTTTCCATGGTGAAGCATCTGGTTGGTGATCCATTGACCAAGACAGACACATACGAAGAACATATACATTTCTTGAACCACCCTACCCATTTTGATCCGAAATTCATCTCCCGCTAGACATCCAAGACGTAGTCCCATTCTATAGTGTCATACGCTTTTTCAAAGTCAATTTTGAAAATTAAACCTTTCATCTTTTGAGATTTGAGAGAGTGCACTACTTCATTGGTAATCAGGACGCAGTCAAGGATTTGCTTTCCTTTGATAAAAGCAAATTGTGACTCTCCAATTTCTTTTATTTTTGAAAAGTGAAGGGGAGAAAATGTTTGATTACAAGGATAAGTGGAAAAAAACCAATATATCATTTGACTAATGGTCAACTTTAACTGAAGTTAGCTTAAATGACCAAAAGGGAAACAAAATGACAATCACATGGCCATTTTCGTAATATTTGAAGTTAAAGGATTAAAACTCAAAATCAATGACAACCACAAATACCATTTTTGTAATAAACTTTAAAAATAAGTAGTATAGTTAACAATTGTAAAACGTACTTAGGAAAACAAATCTTAGGTAAATATATTTAAAAAATAGGAATTCATACATAACACCATTATCAATGTTTTTGTATAACATCTTCATAATCAAATTTGAATTTTACAATTGTTTTACTATATAAAACCATTTAAAATTAACTTTAATCAACCCCTGTTTATATATAGGATGTTAAACTAGTTTATATTAGAAGATTAATATAGATTACTCCAACATTGAAGTATGTATTTATTGCATAAAACATATGAAATATTAAAATCGAATGTTCCAATACACACATAAAAGAGCATATCTATCTATCTATCTATATCTATACTAAAACAATAACTATTGAATCCCATGTACCATGCTTAATAATCCTTCAAAACTTCAATTACACCATATTATTGACTTAGAAAATCTGACTTGGCATTTAATTAGTTGATTGTGCTTTGGAGCCTTGGAGAGTTGGAGGCAATCGGATGGGCTTTACAATGGAATAGAATTGGGCTGTCATTGAGTCAACAGAGGCGGGTATTGGTGTTTGTGGTCATTCAATTTCATATTCAATTAGTTGATTGTAACAGGCCCGTAACACTGAACGTCGGGGAGTTTTTTTTTGGGTATATCGACAGACTTACTGCCTTGGCCACGGCGCAGTTACGGCATTCAACGGCGACCGTTAGGAAGTGCCTTCACTTTGATCGTCGCATGGCAAAGGAGCAGTTAAGGCATACATCGGCGATATGGTCCGACGGTCCGTAACCGTGCATTTACCTAGGGCTTTTTGACTGCCTAAGGTATAATTTCTAAAATTAATGAGCTGTAGCTTGTATGAACAAGCTTCCGACGGATGAAGATCTGAAGGTGCTCGCTCGTGGCCATGTTCTTCAGGTTCTTAAACTCGATAAGTGCTCAGGTTTTTCAACTGATGGACTTCTGCAAATTTGTCGTTCTTGCAGGTATTTGATTCATATAATTTGTTTTCACGGTTCTTGATATATTGTTTTAATGATAATAATCAATTGTTAAGTTTGTTCTTGCGTATTTCGTTGATTGAACATTCTTTTTTTCTCCGTGGCAATTGGAAGCATTTGTTAGAAGATTTGAAGTTGAAGAATCAGATTTGATGTGGCGATTTCGTAAGTCTCTGTTTTCGTCTTAAATTTGAAGAATCAGATCAAACTTTCTACACAATAGTTCCGCAATGGTAATTCTCTTTTTTCGATATTTGGACTTTATGCCATGTTTGATGTTTTTGACTTTCAACCCAATGATTTTGTTCGTGAGTGAGAGAAACATGGTCATGAATCATGTTTATGTAATTAAGTGTACATGTTGTCATTTACTTTAAATATTAGAAAATTTAAAAAAATTTATCTTGAAGTGATCGACTTTATCTCAAATGAACCAAAAAGTTTTTACCTTGATCAATTTTGTAGTAATTAACGTAGGCATCTCGAATGAGAACTAACAGCGTTGTTTGAAAGTGCAAACAGCCAAAACTTGTAGTTTGTTGTATATGCGATTGTAGTTTAAGAGGTCTTTTTCTTGTATAAGTCCTAGATAGCCAATTGTTTTTTATGGATAATCTAAATTTTTGTATGAATGTGGTATAAAAATATAAATATATTAATACGATGTATAACTTTTTGCATATTAAAGTAATGGAAGATGATACACAATTTGTTAAGTTTAAAAAGATTGGTTCGCTATTGCTAATAGTATGGAACTATTGATACGTATTACACGTAACTATGTAAGGAGGTAACTATTCTTTCTTGATTAGTGAACAAGTTTTTGCTATTTTGCACTGGTTTTTTATCTATAATAGTGCAACCTTTCCAAACTACAACTCTAGAAACTACGTTAATTAAGAGTGTGATAACAGGGGCGTTGTTAGTTCACTTCGCCTGAGGCATGAAAAACTAATGGACCGGCCCTGGCTACTCGTCAGGTAGTTTTCCTTTTTATTTTCTTCGCTGCTACTGTGATTCCATTATGATCTGTGATTTCTTTCTTCTTTCTTTCAATCTGATATATGATTTCCTTCATACATGCAATGTCATGTTGGTATTTATCTTGCCATCTTACGGCTTCAATTCTTGAGGATAGGTTAGTCTTTTTTGTTCATGCTTAGCAATTTAACATGCTATGAACTTAACAACTTGGTGATTGGTATCAATTTAATGCTTAATAGCTTACTAGTTAATAATCTTTTTTAGTTTGTTGGTAAATCCTATTTGATATGTGCCACCATATACCTAAAAACATCAAACTTGAGTTAGGTGAGAACAAATGAACAAGAAAAAACGAAGGACAAAGTTGCATATTGAGAAAATGGGATTAAGTTTATTAAGTAGAAGATGATAACAGCAAGGCAAGGAGGATTTTCTTTTTTGCAATAAAGAAAATGGGAGTTAAGCTTCTTTTTTGGTTTTCCTTCATTTGACATATATCAAGAATACATAGTTTCTAGAAAGGCAAGTGGGATGGGTATTAGCAAATAGTAGTTTTTTGGATTGCAATTAGGTTATGCTTAGTAATTTATAAGGGTAGAACATTAGCCGTTGAACTGTTGACAGCTTTCCCTCATGAATATGACATAAGATTGATATATGAAACATGATTGCAAATTATTATTAAATGCCTCTTTATGAATAAATTATTGTTTGTTATTGTTACTTGAAGACAAATCACTTTAGTTTGGTAATTATATATTGATTATGAGTTGTTCTTGCTTATCCTACTTCATATTGTGTTTTCTGTATTTTCATTCAGATATGAAATGTAATGAATTGAATACATTATCTGTTTTTGCTAAATCCATGTGTATCATGTATTTTCTATTTTTTTTCTAAGGTTTAATACACTGGGTTAATTACATGCTCATGTCGCAGGTAACAATTATCAGCTAAATTGTGTTGCACACTTTATAATTACTAGCAGCGTACCCGCGCAATGCTGCGGCGGCAATAGTTTATGCTTTGTGACATTACGTTTTCAAGAATATGATGATATGTTATTTGCGCGATTTAATATCATGAAAAAGTTTTTTAACATGTTCGTTTTTTTAGATTTTCTTATATTTGTAGCATCTATTTTTTAAATTTTAAAAATAAATTCTAAAAACATTAAAATAAGAGCAAATATTTATATTTATGAAATAAGGATAGAAAAGTTAATAAGATTTTGAAAATAATATTGATGTGGTTGGATAATTATGTTTGTGTGAAAATGTGTGTTAGTGAAAAAGTATATTTTAAATAAATAAAAAGTTAAAGTAAATTAAGAGAGTGAAATAGTTAAATATTGAGTGGATGATATTAATTTAGATAAAAATAAGGGTGATTTGAAGGTTGTACATTGTGCATAAGTATTTGGACTACTTAAATTTAAGTAGCCTTAAATTTTGAAGAGAGAGAAACATAAATGCATTATATAGTAGTAAGATAGACACATTAATTTATAGCGAACTTGTCATCTTCATTCCATGAAAGTTGGTACGGAGCTTGAATATACAGATGGAATTTTTTGGAGATGATTAATATTAGACCATAATTGGGCTTATATCACTATATTGTCTAAATGAACAACAAAATATTGTGTAACAAGTCTCACCTTTTTTAGGCTTAAATCACTATACTTGAGATTGTATGATGCATGCTCTATTTGGTCGTAAGACATGAAAGTTCGGGCCTCCTCAGCTTCAAATAGCATAACATATAGTTAAAGTTCTTCATTCAAAGTGTATTCGAGCAGGCTCAGCAGCAAATGCCATCTAGGAACACTTTAGTTTTTTTGTTTAATAATATTTTTCCAAATTTTGATCATGATAAATACTGAAGTATTTATATGAAGCAACATTTTTGAAGTTGCAGATGAGGTGGTGGTCGTGGGTTCTCGTGGCGGGGATGATGGAGAGACTTGTGAGAAGTGGTTGAAATAAAAGGTTCTATATACTGCTGCTGGTGGTCAGGTTTGTATCTGTTATTTACTTATCTGATAATCAAACTTCCGGTATGAGTTAACAAACAAATTGAATATACATGCATTCAATTTAAAATTCTTTTGGCAATCTATGTGACATGAGTGTAGAATTATTCTTATAATGGTCATCAATATAGTTGCATTAGTATAATGGTTTGGATTTCTCCATCACTCCATCAGCCATGACAAAATTAATGCAGATTTATTTTATTTGGAAGTTTAACATATAATTTGGTCAAGCATATTCGGTAAGTGGCTTAGTACTATAAACTTTTGTCTTTTATAATTACAGGGACCTGTTTGTGTTAGCTAGCTTAGTGGGAGCAGTAGTTAATTTAATTTTTTCTAGGTTGCTTTTTGAAAGAATGGGTGTATTGCAAATTAGCCTTTCAGACAGTTCATGTCTTCATTTCAACACACCAATAATGAAAGCCCTGCTAAACTATTTTAATAGTAATGCACTAATGTAATCAAAATATGAAATTAACATACACATTGTTGTGGTTATTCATTCTCTAAAAGCTAGGATAGTTATAGACTACTTACCTTTCACCATTGAATGTAATTTATCTCTAAAAAACTACTTACCATTCTTGCCAACACCGACAAGCAACCACATTTGCCCAATTTCCCCCACCCAAACAGAGTCTCATGAGAGATTAATGATTTTAGTTGTAATCATAAGTTAATTCTCTTATACTATATGTGTCCATGGTGAAACTCAAAATACTATTGTTCACATGGTTTATTAATAGAAGTTTCAATTGCCCTGATATATTGAGTTTTAGTAAAGTAGTTGTTTGGTAAAAGTAAATTTTGATTAATATTTTATATTTGATTTTAACCATTGTTGTGGAGTTGACATTGAGACTTTAAAAGTATGGAGAGATTTTATTTAACACCTTATTAGAAGTTGCTTCTTAAATAGGAAAAGGAAATAAATAGTGAATAACGGATGTAGAATTATTAGGGAATAAGAGACTTAACATGGATTGATCATCTTGTATCCTCTATAAAAATGAAATGTATCTATGCTGACTTGGCACTATTCATTGCATCATATTTTTAATGTTAAAGCTAATTAGCATATGCTTAGGCCGGTGACTCTTTAGAACCAGTTTCTATTCTCAATGGCTTTTTGTCCCTGATCCATATCTCTTCTTTGCACACCTGTCATTATGTCGTGCCTATGCTGTAGAAAATAATCGTGCATGCTTTAATGAAGAGTACACGATGCTTGAATCTTAGAACAGATTATCATATTGGTTTGATTTGTCACAAATACATTGAATGTCTTTTTGAGCTACAAACAAATGGAAATGTAATTGAATTAAAGTTTGAGGAATGTTCAAAAGATATAAGTATTCATGGAACGTTTGGATGGCCGTATCGAAATTAGTACAGGGTCTGTCTGGAGTCAGGATTTACTTGGTGCAGAAGAGTTGTTTGCACAAGCATATTTGTTGAACGGTTCTGAAAGCTGTCTATTTTTGTGTCATGGTATGTTTAAAACACTTTTTTTTGTAGATTTTCTATAAGCAGTTTAATATATGTCGAATATGATTACCGGAACTGTATTGTTTCAAGAATAATCGGTTTTGTAATGAAAATGTAGGAGGTTTTATGTGTTAAAAAGAATCAGTTTCTATGTAGGAGGTTTTATGAAACTGTATTGTCTCAATGGAATTTAAAAGAATTAGTTTCTATTTTCACCCATGTGTTTAGGCTGGTGACTCTTTAGACTTGCAGATAGCAATTACTAAGAACGTCTTCATAAACAATCTATTGTCATCAAACATATATGCTAATTGTACCAACAACAAAAGGCACGCTTTGCGTTGATTGTACTGATAAACAGTGTCAGTTGAATTCGAGTCTTAATCATAATAATTGAAAATTTTATTCTTATAATGAAAATTATAATATAAAGTTTACATATTATGGTTGCAGGTGAACATAGAAGGAGAGATGAAAGATTCCTCATGTAAACATTATGATCAAAATTGCAAAGCACGATTACCAAGGGAACTTGATTTCCATTTAATCCCCTTTGACGAGCTTGCTATGTATTTAAGGTACACATATCTACAATTATGATCTAATCTTATACATGTTCACATATTGTATTTATACCATAATGCCAAATATTGGTCTTACATTAGTCATTGGAATCACTGAAACATACAAAACATGAAAATATGAGCTCAATTATCTATTCGAATCATGGTTCAGTTTTGCAACAAAAAACTCTTATTTGTGGTATGATTTACTCACTAATGGTGTGTAAAACATATCTTTTAAGATGTCACATTGTGATATAGTGTCATCATGTATGGAGAAATCTGGAGTTCATCTATTTTCATTATGACAACCTGTTTTGTTTTGGTAGAACAATTTAATACTTTTTTGGTTCATTTACTTATGCATCTTGGACATTATACACAAGCTAAATTATAACTATTGATCACATACTTTTTATTTTATGAACATATTCTATTAACTGATTCTCCATAATTGTAACTATCCCGTGTAATACATGGGTTGCAGGATGTAATTACGATGGAACAATGTCTGGTAGGTTTGATATGCTCCCATATAGAGACAAATAACAATATGGAGGCTCATGTTTGATGCTTTCTTAGCTATCTTAATGGTCTCCAAACATAATGAGATATCTAAACTTAAGTTGTTAAATTTGTATCTAAACTGTTATAGATAATGAAGATGAGTGAACATGCTTTACAAATTATAAATTTAATTCTCATTTGTTTTAAAGGAAACTTCTGTTGTGTATCCAAACGGGATATTGTAGACCATTCTAAACATAATGTCATAACCATTTGGCTACTTTAGATTGCTATTGGTATGTTAATACTTAAAGTTCAATTGCATTGTGTTTGAAAATTACAAGTTTTATAATTTTATGCTTTTAGGTTTTTAGATCAGCATAGAAAACCAGAGTTTCGGATTACTTTAGTTATTATTGTACAGTAGTTGCTTTCGTTGGTCCCTTTATATGCAAATTTCATCATTTCTTGCTAACATTAGATAGGCATTATGTTACTCAAAAAATAGAAACATAAAATCATAGCCGAAGATCTTACATGCTGGCCGTGTTTACACGGGCTTAAAACCTAGTATAGCAGTAACATACAATGACACAAGATAAAAATTAAAATATGGTTGATGTGAATCACCTCCGACTATTAGCACATTAATTTCTCTGGTCCACTAATTCCATTTCCATTTCCATTATCTGCTAATAGGCACACACAAAAGTGATCAGTATTTTGTAGCAATTAAGTTAATGATTTATATATAGCTGCGCAATCATCAGGGTTTTGTTCTAACTTTTAATATGACTACTTTGATGTTAAGTAATTTTCCATGAAATAGTCAGAAACTAATTAGAAATAGTTGGAAATTTTTTTATATAAAATAAACAACCTTTCAGTATTAACAGGAAAAAATAACGAGAAGAGTGTGCAAAAAAAAAAAAAAAGCTATAAAAATAGAACACAAATAATTAAGCAAAGTTTATTATGGTGATAAACAGGTTCTTTTTCTTTTTCCTTCTTCTATTTGCAACAAATTAACAACATTCCTAGAAAAAAAAGGTATATACGTTAGCTGACACTAATGCTGTGTTCACGGGCTTTAGATATGTAGGAAAAGAACAAAGGAAAAATTGAGGAAAGAAAAGAAAAAAAGAAATGATAATACCTGAATTGAGCTGCAAAGATAACCCCCAAACATCTCTAAGAGATCTGCAAAAGAAGAAGATGAATTAACTCATCAAATTTACCTTTAATTGTATCTTTCTATGAAATTAATGGGCCGGCCAGCCTTTTACAAGATAAATAAAGATGTGTGATATTTCTGAAATTAAGAGGCGGATTGAGTTTGGTGATTAAGAAAATTAGTGAATTACACATTTCATCGTAGTGGATTAAATAAAAAGCAATGTGTATATATATACCTTTTGCTGCAATTCTTAATTAAGCTCGTTAATTGCTTCAATTATCAACTCTTTTCACGTCTGCTCTGATATCAAAATTGATGTTTTTAGGTGCGAATATATCTCTAAACCTCTTACAGTCGGCTATATACAAGTCTTTAACAGCTTGAAAGCAACGGATGTGGAGACCGGATGAACAATTATCTGCACCTTTTATCCTCCATATCTCTCTTAGATTTTCCAAATTCCATACACGAATGACTCTCAAGCTACTCGTAAGCTCATTAATATTACTAGCACCAGCACCTTCACCTTTCAAGTCCAAGTTGAATAACCCTTTAATGGAACAACAATTATCAACAAGAAGCTCTTCTAAATGGTTTAGCAATGGCAGAGGGTTGCATGGAAAAAGATTTACAAGACTATCACATCTGCTCACTGTAATCTCTCTTAACATGGAACTATTCTTATCTTCCTCCTCACTAACAGTGGAAGTAATCACACACGGCCATATCTGCATCAGCTTCTCCATAGAATAAATCGTCAATGTCTCAAGATTTGGAATTTGTACCTGTACATGAATGAATTTAACCTCCATAAATTACAAATTTTGTTAATTCAAGAAATACTGTGTACAAGACGTCTATTTAGTGACCTGTGAGTTGAAGAACGAGTGCATTGTATCGTGAGGATAGATGCTAGTGAAGTTGGGAAGACCATCAAGCCTTAACTCCACCAGTTGATGAAACTCAACTTTGTTGTCCATGTCACACAAACTCATCAGCCTTGGTAGCTCCTCCAAATTAAGAAACTTTAGCTTTGGAAACTTAATCACGCTTTCACCATGTATCAGTGTTTTCAGAAGAGGGCACCTGGAGACTTTGAGGCTCTCAAGTTTTGTCAAACCACATACCACTTGAACTGTAAAGAGGAATGTTAGGTCTGTACACATATAAACCTGAAGCTCTCTTAAGTTGCAAAACAAGTAATGCATCGAAACATCTTCAAGATTCTTCATATCCTCCACTTGTAAATAGAGTCTCGCTGTTTTCTCAAACAACTCATTCAATTTGGATTCGACAACCTCGCTACAGTTACTCACAAGCTTCAATGTATTTTCAGAATTATGCATATCACCATGGCTGTCCTCTTCATGAAATCGACAACCCATAGATATCTTGAACTTCTCAAGTTTCTCAAAAGAACCATCTTTAGGATGAAGCTTATTATCATACAGCTCGAACTCAAATGCACGAAGTTGCCTTAGAAGAATCTCCAATTCCTGATAATTGGAATATGTGAACCTAGTTAAACTGAAACCAACTTCCATATAAAGCTCCTCAAGATTGACCAAGTTCCGAAAGACACCATCGTCAATTGTAAGTTCTGTCACGTCTTGAAACCTATTTAGCTTTCTCAACTTCCCTATTGTAGATGAACATCCTGTCACATCAAGCAACTTTAGCTTTCTCAACTTCCCTATTGTAGACGGTAACTTTTTGATGCCACAGTGAGCAAAGCTGAGTATCTCCAAGTTGATAAGATTTCCAAGAAAAGTAAAATCATCTGTCAATGAGCATGAGTTAAGACACAGTGTTCGGAGATTGGTTGCGTATGAAGGAAGCAATGGATCAACCATCTTCTCATAAGCTACAACCTCAAGATTTTCCATTCTATCATAAAACTCTTGAGGAAACTTGACTATGTTATCCTCACCTGTTAGCTTCAAGAGTTTGAGGTTTGGGTAGCTAAGAGCTATGGGAAACTCAGACATACCCTTGCAATTGAAGAAAATTCTTTCATAAAACCCATTTGCATCTTCTTGAAAATTACCATGGTCAAATGAAGCTTGCTTGATTTCTGCTAAGTTACTTGAAACAAAATCATGAGCATGCGGCTGCACTTTGACGCATCCTACAACATCACTTGTAATAAAAAATTTTGCATGTATGAGCAGATCAACCGAAGCTATGATCCAGTGTCTTGCTTGTACTAGCGTAGTAACTTCAGGAAACAAATTCAAACCCCATGCATACCTCATCAACTCTTCGACATGAATATCAAAGTCCTTTGGAAAAAAAACACAAAGAAATAAAATTGCTTTCTTATCATCTGTTTTCAGATTTTTGTAGCTCATCCTAAAAGCTAACTTCAAAACGTCATAAATGTCTTCAAGGTCATGGTTCTGTAAAAGAGAGAGTGCTTCTTCCCATTTGTGCGTATCATATACGTTAGTTTTAAGTACAGAGGCAATGATTTCTATGGAAATGGGAAAATTACCACACCTCATTATTATGTCTTCTCCAATCTTATACAGGTGAGAATGATCATCTTTTGGAAGCCCCACACTTTCAAAGAACAAAGTTTTTGCTTGAGAGTCATCTACCACGCCTAATCTGAAAATTGAACTCTTTTCAACACCCATCTGAGTGCAAACATTTACATCTCGTGATGTGATCAACAACCTAAAGCCTTTTGGCAAAGGACTACTCCATAGTCCAATATCTTCGAGGTCAAACACCTTCCAAAGATCATCTAATATCAACAAAATATTACTTTTACCGTCTTGTGATATCTGCATAAACCTCTTATGAAGATGCTTAGCCCTTGCTTCTTTAGCTATCTCTGTTAAATCTTCACCAATGTATTCCGCAATAGTTTGTTGCAAAGCAATTGGATTAGCTTCTCGCCCCATATTCAACCTCAGAACCAAATCAAACATTCCTGCACCCTCAAATTCGTCGACTAGATTTTTCATCATTCTAGTCTTCCCCACACTCCCCAACCCGCATAGAGCTATCTTTTTGGCCTTGCTATTTGGCAGAAGGGATTTCAATGCTTTATGAAATAATGAATCACTGGAATCTTGCATATCAGTGTCTAAAAGTGCTCTCATATCGAAATTGGTGGTGACAGGTGTGAACACTTCTCTAAAACTGATACAGTCATGTATATATATATTTTCAACGGCTTGAAAGCCGCTGACTTGAGATTTATTTGCTCCCTTTATCCTCCACACTTCTCTTAGATTTTTTGCGTAAGTCGCATGAATGCTTCTCAAGTTGCTGCTCACTTCCTTAATTTTACCAACACGTCCCAAATTAATGTTGAATAACACTTCAATGGCATCACACTTATTTACTCGAAGCGTTTCCAAATTACACAACAAAGGCATGGGGTTGATGGGGAAGAGACTAACAAGACTATTACACCATCGCACCGCAACCCCTCTCACCATGGAAATTTGACTTTCCTCGCTAGAAGTAATTTTAGAGGGCCATATCTGCTTCAAATTCTCCATATGAGAAATATCCAATTTCTCCAACTTCGGAATCGCAACCTGCAAAATAGTTTAGTATTGTTATAGTAGATTGATAAATTCTTCCATCCAAACAATTCACACACATACAACAAAACTTGCTTGATATCTTCATATTTATGTAAGTGTGAAAAACTAAAAGGAGAAACGACACAATAATCTTCTAATATAAATAAAAGACTAACATCAATAAAATCTTATACATAATTCTAATCACTAATTTAGATATAAAAAATATAATTATTAAATCTAAACCATCCATTTTACTAAAAATTGAAAGCCAATTTTGTTTTTCTTGTCTAAAAGTTGATTCAATTTTGATTTTAATAGATAATTTCATATTTACCCTTCTTATAACATAGAATATTGTATTTGTCCACCTTAATTTACAAATATTATATTTACTCTTTATAGCATTTCAAAATATCATATTTAACAAAATTCTTAGTATAATTATCATTTAAAATATTATATGAAGCACTTTAAATTCTTTTTAATTATAACCAATAAATACACCTTATTGCCCCTAATTGTAACAATAATAATTGATAAACTTGTACAAGAAATACCTACGTCTCTTTATATTATGATACCATCTTTTCTATTGTCACATCTACTCTCTCGACGCTTTAACTACTGTTTGGAAGATCACATTGTCTTTCACCATTTTCTAGACTCATTTCTCATTTCTTTCATGTTTTATTGTTTAATAACTTTTTTAAAATGTTTAATGTTTATCATTTTTTAAATTAACTCGTGTATCACACTGTCATTTTATCTATAATAATAATAATAATAATAATAATAATAATAATAATAATGATAAAGCTCTTACTAAAAAAATCATGTTGATTACATGACTAAAATCTAGCTAATCAATTTCTACACATACTTTAGAAGTGTGGAGATTGGGTAGTTTGCACCCACGTATTAATTACAAACGAGGTTAAATAACCCGTGTTACTGTGGGAAGCATAAGATAAATATAGAAAAATATAAAGCTAATGTTCAAACATATAAATTTCAAATAAAGCAGTTAGAA
The DNA here is from genome assembly GCA_947179395.2 of Pulicaria dysenterica. Lineage (NCBI taxonomy): Eukaryota > Viridiplantae > Streptophyta > Magnoliopsida > Asterales > Asteraceae > Pulicaria > Pulicaria dysenterica. The sequence continues at coordinate 8,290,054 of OX359290.1, forward strand.
AGAGTTCATAATGCGTTCACATAATTTGGTTCAAACTTAAATATATTTAAGTTAAAATATTTTCATATTACAATATAATTTTTATTAAAATATAGATAAAAATAAGATAGCCGAATATATATATATATATATATATATATATATATATATAGGGGAGGGTTCCATTGAGAACTGATTTTAGTGCGAGAACCACGAGAACCAATCTTAGCCGTTACTTTGGTAAGTGAAATTCATGAATGGAGAGCGTGGGAGGATAAAGTGTGGCAGGGTGTATGTGAGGAATTCATGGGTGAGCAATGACATTGAAAGAAGAGGAATTAGACGGCTCAGATAGGTTCTCGCACTAAAAATGGTTCTCAATGGAACTTCTTCCTATATATATATATATATATATATATATATATATATATATATATATATATATAAACTACATATAAAGCATTTAGCTATGTACTTAAAACTCTTAAATTTTAAGAAAGTTGAAAATACAATAATACCCTTTCTTAACAAAAGCATATTACGTCTGGATTAATATAACAATAAAAGTCAATATAAGTTGTTACCAAATAAAAGGAAATGAATAAACTTGCCTCAAATAAAAGGAAAATAATTAATTGTTGTCAAAGAAAAGGAAATAAATTGCTCTTAACTAAAAGGATATTAATTACTTTCAAATAACAGTAAAAGAAAATTACTTTTTGCATCATTTTTGTCAAAACTCAAATATAGCAACAATGAAAGGAAAATTCGTCTTCACAAATTTTATTACAGTCCAAGCCAAATTTAAGTAACTTTTAAATTCAAAATGAAATTGATAATACATTGCAAAAGTCAAACTAATACTAAGAAACAGAATTTTATGCTATATATACCTGTGGCACAAAACCTTTGTATTCATTTATAATAACCAAGTACTCACCAATATACACAAAAATCACTATGAACATGAAATCTAACATATCAAAGCTTTGGTGAATGTTGATACCAAGAACAAATCAACTAACATGTATACATTCCTTCCCCTCCCTTTCCTTTCAAAAAGCAATTCGAAAACGGAGTGTTAATCTTTCTGTGGCGGTCAATGGAGGTAGTAGTCTACATACCCAACAGTAACTAGTGTAACTTCGGTGGAGAGAGAGAGAGTGAGTGCGTGAGTGAGTGAGTGAGAAGGTAACGTTTCGTGGGTTACGATCTCCGGTAAATGGAGATAGTAGTCTACAACTTTCTCTGGTAAATGGAGAAAGTGGTTAGAAGATCAAATGGGAGATGACAATCAGGATATTCGGCACCCGCGACCATGAAATTAAACGGTGGATACGAAAAGGGTAAGAAAATTAGTATTAGTTTTGTTTTATATGACGACTGTGTATTGTACATGAGCCCAATATTTTGAAAACAATATCTATTTGTGTTACAAGTCAAATATCTGTGGTAAATATTAATAAATCAAATAATGTCCGGAATCTTTTTTTTTAAAGCTAATGTTCGGAATCTTTTAATATTTACATTTAGTTAATTTTATAATCTTTTTTCTTATTTTAATGTTTTTAGAATTTATTTTTAAAACTAATAAAATAGTTGGTAAAAATATAAGAAGATTTGAAAAAAACGAACATGCTGATGAAAACTTTTTCGTGACATTGAATCGCACGAATAATATATCATTACATTCTTGAAAACGACATGTTGCAAATCAAAAACTATTGCCGCCGCAACATTACGCGGGTACGCTGCTAGTATATATATTGTTGGGGAGATAGCAATATCAAACCTAAATCAAACCTATCTATTAATTAAAATAGGATTTGATGTTAACAAAACAACATATTCAGTTTTGGACTTAGATAAATGAAAAACATGTGTTGTTTTTTATATTAGACTTAAAGAATTTCTAAGTAAGAAATGTCAGCTGACGAATCATAGTGTTGGCTGAACACAGAGTATCAGCCAAAGGACCAGCTTCAGAAAGATCAGCTAAAAAGAAAAGACAAGTCAAGAAGCATCAGCTATACATCTACAAAAGTCAAGGATCAGCTGACAGTATCTCATTGGTCAGCTGATGTCTCCCACATGTCAGATAAGGTATTATACACTTATTCATTCTTGTCTCAATAAGCTGATCATACTCAAATGGTTAGTTGAGCCCTTGGGATCAGCTGAGAGTTTGTTTTGATTAGTTTATTAGGTGTACCCTAATTATATTGATTAGCTGATCAGTTTGATCAGCTGAGCAGATCTAATTAGCTGAGCCTTTTACAATTGTCCTTAGCTAAGCAAAATTATGGTAACTGTTCAGTGTCTGTTAGCTGAGTCTTTAATTAGCTGAGCCTTTTACATTCCTTCCCCACCCTTTCCTTTCAAAAAGCAATTCGAAAACGGAGTGTTAATTTTTCTGTGGCGGTCAATGGAGGTAGTAGTCTACATACCCAACAGTAAATAGTGTAACTTCGGTGGAGAGAGAGAGAGAGAGAGAGAGAGAGAGAGAGAGAGAGAGAGAGAGAGAGAGAGAGAGAGAGAGAGAGTGAGTGTGTGAGTGAGTGAGAAGGTAACGTTTCGTGGGTTACGTCCGGTAAATGGAGATAGTAGTCTACAACTTTCTCTGGTAAATGGAGAAAGTGGTTAGAAGATCAAATGGAAGGTGGCAATCAGGATATTCGGCACCCGCGACCATGAAATTAAACGGTGATAATGTAAAGTTTAGGGTAAGAAAATTAGTATTAGTTGTTTTATATGACGACTGTGTATTGTACATGAGCCCAATATTTTGAAAACAATATCTATTTGTGTTACAAGTCAAATATCTGTGGTAAATATTAATAAATCAAATAATGTCCGGAATCTTTTTTTTTAAAAGCTAATGTTCGGAATCTTTTAATATTTACATTTAGTTAATTTTATAATCTTTTTTCTTATTTTAATGTTTTTAGAATTTATTTTTTAAAATTAATAAAATAGTTGGTAAAAATATAAGAAGATTTGAAAAAAACGAACATGCTGATGAAAACTTTTTCGTGACATTGAATCGCACGAATAATATATCATTACATTCTTGAAAACTACATGTCGCAAATCAAAAACTATTGCCGCCGCCGCAGCATTACGCGGGTACACTGCTAGTGTATATATATATATATATATATATATATATGTATGTATGTGTGTGTGTAGTGAGAAAGAGTGAAAGGAAGAGAGAGGAGAGAGGGAGAGGTACAATCGGGTTTGGGGAGCAGGGGACCTCACCCGATTGGGATTAAAATGACGCCGTATGGGTGTAGATGTGGAACCCGAGTCACCCGCATGCTATACACATGGACTTAGTGTCATGATGAAGAAAATGTAATATTTTATCGAGTGTGTAACGTTTTTAATGAGACATTAAAAAAGGTTACATATCACTTTTAATGTCACTATAATGTGTAATTGGTGTTAAAAGAAATTAAATAACAAATAAACATGAACATAAAATACTAAGAGAAGTACTGTGTTATTTATTTAACTAAAATATACCTTTTTTAGAGGAACTAGAAGGTATTCGTTTTAAAAATGTGTTTATTCTTTTCACTATCTTAATTAAGGTATGGTGGTCTCACCTTATTAATTATTATATGGACTTAGTTTATACCAGTCAAACTATAAAAAAAATTGAAGTTCGCTAAAACGAGTGATATACATGTAATGAGTTACCTGTTTGTTGAAGAACGATTGCATATCAAAGTAAGGATAAATGCAAGTTAAGTTGTGAAGTCTATTAAGTTTCAACTCCACCAGTTGCGGTAGCTCAACAACTTTGTTAATGTTGCACAAACTGCCCAGTTTTGGTAGATTAAATAAATATAGAAACTTGAGCTCCTGAAATATAATCACTCCATTCTCACTCTCATCACCATGTATGAGTGATTCCAGAACACGACAATTGTGAACTTTGAGTCGCTTAAGTTTCCTCAAACCATTAGCCATAGCAGTTGTGAAGAGGTATTTCAACTCTCTATACCCGTCAATCATAAGGACTCTTAATTTCGAAAACAATTCCTGAGGAGGATGCGTTGAAACATCTTCAACCTGTAAGACAAAGAGTTGAAGAAATTGTAACTTTATAAAGTGGCAAACTAATATCAAAACTAATAAACATGTATCCAGTTACCTGTTTGTTAAAGAATAGTTGCATGTTACTTTCAGGATAAATGCTAGTAAAATTGGGAAGGTCACAAAGTTCCAACTCCATCAGTTGCGGTAGTTCAACAACTTTGTCAATGTCACACAAACTTCTCAGTTTTGATAGATTACACAATTTTAGAACCTTTAGCTCCTGAAATATTATCACTTCACCATTCTCGCTCTCATCACCATCTATCACTGATTCCATTCCATAACACCATGAAACTGAGAGTTGCTCAAGTTTCCTCAAACCATTTGCCATAGCAACTGTGAAGAGGTATCTCAAGCTTTCACACCTATCAACCACAAGGACTCTTAATTTGGAAAACGACTCTTGAGAAGGATGCATTAATGAATCTTTAAGACGAATCATTTCATTTACAGCTAAATGAAGTTTCTCAGTTTTATTGAATAGCTCGTTAATATTGCATTCCAGAAGGTCATTGTTGTTAGTGACAAGCTTCAACGTGTTTTCGTATGAATATATCTCCTTATCCTCTTTCAGCAAACAACCGATAGATATCTTGAATCTTTCAAGATTCTTAAAGGACATATTTTTGGGTTGGACCTTATTGTCAAAGAACTCGACCTCAAATGCACAAAGTTTCAATGATAACTTCTCCAGTTCGTCACAATTGGCATCCGTGAACCAAATAGCTTTCTGGCCGCTAACTCTCATGTAGAGCTCTTCCAAATTAACCAAATCTCGAAACACACCATTATCAATATGAAGGTCAAGACATCCAGTTAAATCTAACAACCTTAGTTTTTTTAGCTTTCCTATGAGAGATGGTAACTTTTCGATGCTGCTGTTGGCAAAGCTGAGCACTTCCAAGTTTACAAGATCTCCTATAGTAGACCAATCGGATATCAATTCGCATTCATGCAGACAAAGTGCCCGAAGATGGGTGGAACATAGGATTGATGTAGGAAGCAAGGGAGGACACAACACGTCTTCATATGATAAGACTTCAAGTTTTTCCATAGTTCTATAAAAACTGTCTGGAAATTTGAGTTGCTCCACTCCACCCATCAGCTTCAAAAATGTCAGGTTTGGGCAATTAAAGTCTTTAGGAAACTCAGAGATAGCTGTGAACTTCAATATAATTCTTTGGTATGACTTGTTTGCATCTTCTGTAATCTGCTCCAACATATCGTCATGATTGACAATGGAAGCTTGCTTCACTTCTGAAGAGTCACTTAAAGCAAAAGCACGGGCAAGGTCGTGCATTAAGACACATCCTACACGATCACTTTCGGCTAATAAGTTTGCACTTATGAGGTTGCCAACACAAGTTTCCACTCGGACTCTTGCTTTTGCTAAAGTAGACACTTTAGAAAACAACTTGAGTCCCCATCCATACCTTATCAATTCTTCGATAGGAATATCAACGTCATCCGGAAACAAGCCACTGAGAAGAAAAAGTGATTTCTCGTCCTTCGTTTTTAGAGAGTCGTAGCTTATCTCAAAAACATTGTGCACAAATTCATAATGGTCTATGAGGTCATGGTGTTGTAAACGAAAAAGTGCTTCTTTCCATGCAGATTCTTTCTTTGTTTTACTTTTAAGAGTAGATGCAATGGTTTTTAGAGCAATGGGCAAATTACCACACCTCTTTATAATCTCTTCTCCAATCTTATCGAGGTCATGATCTAATCCTTTTGAAACTCCCACAGTTTCAAAAAACAAAAAATTCGCTTCATCATCATTTAAGGCGCCTATTCTAAAAATGGAATCAGTTTCAACACCCATCTGACTACAAACATCTGCATATCGTGAAGTGATCAACAACTTGAAGGGATTTGGCAATAAACTACTTGACAGTCCAAGATCCTCGAGGTCGAGCACCTTCCAAACATCATCCAGTATCACCAAAATCTTCTTTTCACCGTTTTTTGACATCCTTACTAATCTGTTCCGAAGACGCTCAGCCCTTGCATCGCTAGTTGTTTCTGTTAGAGCTCCACCAGTTTTCTCTGCCAAAGCATGTTGAAGAGCAATTAGGCCGGTGTTTTGGCCAACCACCACCTTCACAACCCAATCAAAGATGTTGTTATCCTCCACATGCTTCTTCAGTCGAACCATCATGTGGGACTTACCCACACCGCCCATCCCTGATAAAGCGATCATGTGGGTCTTACTATTCTTTGGTTCAAGGCACTTCAATGCTTTATTGAAGATAACATCTCTGGTCTTGAAGCTGTGTCGGGTGGTACTATCATCAACGGGTGCGGAGGAGGTGGAAGCCTGATATTTGGAAATGACTCTAGCAAGTACTTTTTCACCCGTAGACTCGAATTGAGGTATGTCTCCTACTTGAGTTATGTTTTGAAGGATACCAAAGGATTGTTTTCCTGCTTTGTATCTCTTCCTGATATTGAAACGTCCGATTCCAATGCCATCGGTTGAAACCGTTGCTTCTTGCCTTTTGAGATCTTCCACCTGTCTTAACCATGATGAGACATGAGGAGGCAACGATATATCCTTCACATCATATTCCTCCATTTGCTTTTCTATTTCTTTTGCGGCGTCTTTCAATCGTTTCATTTCCTTATTCATAGCTTCAACATTTTTTCTAGCGGAAAACCAGTAACCCAACTCTTTCGTAATGCGGGTCAACGTAGATCCAATAACTTGATCAATGACTGAACCTACAGCTGCATCCATGTTCCGCCTACAAACAATAAAATTAATTAATTGTTATAACGTACCTATGGTCATGTATTCATATTTGCCTTGTATATTAGGCTACAAATTTTATTTCCCTTTCCTTTAATATCGATGAATTCAGTTAATAAATCTCAATATCAACAAAAACATTTTTCTTATTATATATAGCAAGAAAAATTATGGGACTCTGAAGCAAGCAAGCGTTAATAAATGAAAGAGGTATCTTCTAATATAATAAAAGACTAGTAGTGTATCCGCGCAATGCTGCGACAGTAAATAGTTTATGTTTTTCAACATTTCGTTTTCAAAGATGTAATGCGTAATTCAATGTCACGAATTTTTTTTAGCAACATGTCCCTTTTTTCTTCAATTTTTCTTATATTTGTATCAACTATTTAATTAATTTTAAAGTATAAAACACAAAAAATAGTAAAAAATTAAAAAAGATTTATATTTATGAAATAAGAAGAGAGAAATTAATAAGATTTTGAAAAATGTATTGACGTGGGTGGATAATTGTGTTTGTGTAAGAGAGTGTGATAGTGGGAGAATATATTTTAAATAAATAAAAAGTTAAAGTTTATTAGGAGAGAGAAATAGTTAAAAATTGAGTAGATGAGATTAATTTTGATAAAAAGAATGTTGGAGATTAGAGATTGACATAATTTTAAGAAGTTATTAAAAATTAGGAGGAAAGAGAGTGTTAAATGATTTATATAGTAGTATAGATATAGATTAAGCTTCGTCGATTTAATTAGATAATCTTAACCCTTCATTTAGTTAAAATTAAATCCTAACCACTCATTTAATCAAATTCAAATTCAAATTTGACTCTAAATTGATCAAACTTAAAACTTGATTTTGATTAAACCAACTTTGACTTGCATAGTGTACTAAAATTGTAAACAAATCGAATAAATATATTATGGTTACCGGTGTATTAATATACAGGTATGTAAACTAGCTATTAATTAAACAAGCTAGAGTCATGAAACTTGATGTGAATAGCTAGTGTGAATTTTAACATTGTAGCATGATTAAAAAAATCCAGATGATTTCACTAACTTTTAATCGAATAATATCTATCATAATGAACCGACCCTTTTTATTATACCAATTGAACTGGAATTAATTTAATGACGTGTCACCTATTATTACTAATTAAACATCAAAAACAAAATTCACACTTTTTTCACTTCATATATACCGATCTAGGTGACTTTTAATATATCACTTATTCAGAAAAATCACATATAGTAAATTAACTAGGTTTTGAGTATCCGAGCTTCGCGGCGGATCAAAATCACTCGTTCTTAATTTAAATTGCTTATTTTAGAAATAAAAGAGTTTTTTTTATTATCTTTATAACACATTTAATTAAAGATATTACAATTTGAGCATGCGTTATATATAATTATATTTAAAAGTATATTTTTTTTAAAATTACCAAAATTTGAGAAATAGAGGCTATATGAAAAATATTTTAAATTTCTTTTCCAATACCGAAATCTAGAATCGAAGTAAAATTATTGAAATGACTTCTCTGGATCGAAAATAAAATAACAAAAAAAAAACCACTTCAATGGATCTCAAATAAAAAAAATACTAAATATACAGCCCATTAATTCGATTTTTTTTAGAATTAAGTCTCTTTTTGAAAAAATTATCAAAATTACGTGTGTTTTTTTTAATGTCAGAACTAATGTAGTCGAGAATGACATTCCCAACTACTGTTGCTTTTATCATCCACGTGTCACTTATCTGAATTTGTTTAAGCTTTATTGATAATTTGGGATTGTCATTCCCAACTACTTTTCCCCTCTTGTCACATCATGAGAACTCTATGAACTCTTGTCTCACATGTGGTCACTTTTTAAAGTATTCGAGAATGACAAACTCTTTAATACCATTCAATAAATGAATTAAAATTATATAAACCCAAAAATACCTCACTCTCGCGTAACATTTGTAGCTGAGACCGAAATCCGTGTAACATGTACGCAGGTGATTCGACGAAACTAGTCTCACGGTTCCACCTTCATAATTATTCGCATCTCATATTCGAATTGGATTTTGGAGGTGGATAGGAGTCGGGACACTTTCAAGTTTTGTCAGCAAAACAAAAAAGGCTATTTGTAGCATGGATCGAACGTGGGTCTCTCACCTCAAAAAAGAGGTATCTACTAGCCCGTAAAACAGACAATTAATAATTGTTTTTGCATACAACATACATTATATATATCTAACATTTATAAGGTTACCCTTTATTAGTTCCTCATAAATGTTAGTATATATAATTAGTACATACAAGCATTATGGTTTTCTTATTACCCAATTATGTAGAGAATTAAAAAAGGTGAAGCCTCATCCGTAACGTCATAACGCTTTTTTTTTCATATCTCTTTCTTTCTTTGTCTTAAGAAAGCGATTTCTCCCTACGTACAACAAAGTATTTGCATATATTTACACTTTTTAAGCCACTTATTTGCAAATTAAAATCACAGAACAAATTCGATCAAAAAGAGGTCGTAGGGTAAGTGTTTGTGTGGGCTGGATCTCAAAGCTAACGGCTTTTAGTTTAAAAGGCACAATCATTTTACTTAATTTTTTTCACATTTTAATAGACGTGAAAAGTTTATAGTTTTAGCTTTGATATAATTTTTATAAATTTCACATTTACATATGTGAGCAAACTTTATATTTTCACATGAGTTAAATATGTGACGAAAAGTTTCAAATTTTAGTTTGCACTTATAAGTGTTATCATCCTATCGTACACTTATAAATGTGAAGTTTTTTTCAGCTTTCAATATTATTAACACTTATAAAAGTGCAAAATTTTTGTACGCTTAGAATTGTGAATTTCATAAAACTAAAGTACACATTTACACATATTAACACTCGATCATGCTGTTATTATCATCACTTTTGTTTTAGGTTTTCAATTTTTCTCTTACAAACTTCTTGATCGTATGTATAAGTTTATATGGCAGACTTTATATAGACCAATTCTTGTCATCTACGTTCTCGTATTTTGAGTTGCAATTAGTAAAATTGAGATCAACTTGTTCATCTTCTACATAACATGTTGAAACAAAATATTCCAAACACACAAAGAATTATACAAAAGTATTCTCAAATTATTTATATATGTAGAGGTCAATTCGTAGAACTCATAAGGTGGTATCGAGCGGTTGGATCAGCCTAGGCATGGATTGGAATTTTTAATAAACAAACTTGAAAATTATATGTAAGACATGTTCGTAAAACTCAAACATAAATTTATAGAACTCGAAAAATATATTTAGAAACATTAACACAATTTGTCAAACATAAACATAACTTAAATCATACATGTATAGTATGTTTAAATGAAATTATAAAGTTTGTTTATAACATGTGCTTAAATTAAGGTACTGCAAATCAAAATCAAACATAAATAAAACGCATATCAAACAAGAACAAATTGTTTATCAAAGTATAGGGCCTTGCATTGCAATGAAAAATGTGTCTAACATAAAGACAACGTAAATAAAAAAAGAACAAGATTTTGAAACAAACAAATAACAGAACTAAGTTGTATACTTGTATGGGTCGAGTGTGAATCAAAGAGAACAAAAATCAAATTATCAAACAAGAACAAAGCCAAAAGAGGACCAAAGTTGGGATTAAAATAGGGATGAGCTTAGTTTCAAAACAGGCTGAACCGAAAAATGCCCCAAAGTAAGAATAGAGGACCAAACACACCATTCTAGTCATTTCCGGACGTTATTCGGTCTAAGTACCCGCAAACCCGAAATTGACGTTCAAGTTTTGTCCTACGATTCCTTATATTTGTTTGCATGAATAGTTTGATCCTAAATGAGAACTTGACTTCACTAGCAACCATTATTACAAAATCGCATTCAAACCTTCAAAACTTTAACTTTATCTATCTCATTCCTTTGATATTGATCACTAATCATTTAATTTTTATAGGAGTAAATTACTTAGAATTATAGTGCAATTAAACTAATCCTATGACAACCCAACATCCTTTAACATTTAAATTAGGATTGGTATAGAATCTAATAGTTTGTTTAAAATTTTATAGTCTTTTAATATTCCGGTTCAATTCCTGATAAAACTGAACCCATTGAAACCAAAATCACAAGAACCGAAAACTGAGAAAAAGAAATCAAAAACCACCCTGTTCGAGTGAAATCCGGTACGATGTAGTTCGGGTGCATACAACTTATTTTCATTCCTAGTTTTTTTTTTTTTTTTTTTTTTGAACAACTATTTTCATTCATAGTTAAAAAGTAAAAAACCGTTTGACTCAAAATATTGACTGAGTTTGCCCGAGTAATGACAGAGTTTAACTCAAAATAAAATCTATAGTTGGCTAATTGACACCCTTGCTAAGTAATTAAACTTAACAGATACCTTGTAAATGCATGAACAAACTTGACTCGCGTGATTATATAACTTTTCCAGATGATCGTGATTGAAGTTTATACAACTCAAAATTTAAGAAAGCTTACTAATAATGAATTAAAACGTTGAAGTAGAAAATAATTTTATATATATCGCGCGACTGTAGGTTTCATAAAAAAATTCAACACATACGTAGAATACTAGCGAAAACCGAAAAATTAACATAAGTACTCTTATACTAATTTAATAAAAATCATAAAAACAATGAAATATTTAATTAATCTGATAAACGAATACAAAAAACTACATAAGCGTGCTACTTATTAAATATAACCATTAGATTAGCTTTTCAAATATGTAAAGTACCGACTGATCGAATACGAGATTTGTATAAAGATCCCTTTGAATTATAAAATTAAGAGTATATATGTATACCTGCTCAACCGATCGACGACTGCTTAATTTCTCTTAGTAGCTATATATATGAAATGTGTAGGAAAAAAGGAGAGCCAAACCAACGCTTAAACATATATATACAAGAGCTAGCTGCTCGTCTTTAATTCTAATTTGTGAAAAGGAGGAAGACTTAATTAAAAACCCCAAAGTCTTTTTAAAACCTATCTTATAGTACGTAAGCATGGCATTATTTTATAAAGATTTGACTTTTTTCAAGTTTCTTAGTTGTTGCAGATCCAAAATTTACGGGTCAACCCTTTCTCCTCCAACTGCAGATGATGTAAGTTAATTAAGTTGATAATAAAGTATTAATTTCCAGAAAATTGTATCTCACCTAAAATTTGTCTTTGTTAATTACTGAATATCAGCCTCTCCAATAATGGAATTCTAGATACAAGTACACATACGTGTTTTATTACCATGCAAGTTAACCCAAATATATAATTAATATACATGGATTCATTGACAAATTTGTAAACCTAATATTTTTTGAAATAAGTTTATTATTAACCAAAAAAAAAAAATACCATTAGTAATGTGTTTTTATTTATGAGCTCGATATTTGAGATAAAAATTTGAGGTCTCGGTCTGTTGAAATCGTCAAATTCAACAAATAAAGTGGAACGCATGCGGTGGGCGACCAAGGCATGGTGGGTATTAGACAAATTAAGTGTGATGTTTATATATAAATTAATATACTAGTTTAGATGTTCCTGTAACACACGTGTAGTTATAATTATTTATGTAAAAGTATTAATTTATACTCAGCTAATTAAATATATTATTGTTTTGTACGAACAAATAAAAAACTCAAAGTGAGACGTTCTTAAAAATGGAAAGAATTTTAAATTAACTTCGGTCGACATTAAGGTGGATAGATGGACAGTTACCACATGGATCACAATGTAGTGGTGTGTGGAGGTGGTGGTGAGGTATGGAGATGACTTTTTACCCTAATTCTAACCCTTGGGCTCCTGAGTCTTTCGGTGTGTGTTATATGGAAGGATGTTGTGCTGAGGGGAAGAGTGAGGTTGTGTGAAACCTATGTGTGTATAACCTGTTTGAACTACTGAGTCTTTTCGTAGTGTAGTGTCTTCCTACCTTGTTTTGAGTAATGTTAGTCTTACCTTGTTTTGAGTAATGTTAGACGTTGTATCTACATGCGGTTGGAATATAGATAAATGTTTTATGATACATCTGTGCGAAAAGTGGAACAGAAATGTGTTCAATTATATGGTCGGGGTGGGTTGTTTGGGGTAGATTTGAATTTGTATGGTCGGAGGTCTAGAGGTGGTAGTGGATGGGTGTTATCTTTCCCTGTATTAGCCCGCTTTGAGCCTCAGAGTCGTTCCTTTTGTATTGTGTGGATGCGTGATGTATGATTCTCATGAGGGGTAGTTTGCGAGGTTCCTGTGTGTTGGTTTTAACCCGTTAAGCCTCAGATTCTTTTCTGTAGTTAGTGGGTGTTATACCCTATTGATGAGTGCAACATAACACCTCTAACTACTATTTTTTGGGGAAGGGTGGGCATGGGTATGGTTATGTGTCGGATTATCATATAGTATAAAGAAGGGCAGGAGGTGGGGAGTGGACGGGCGTATTCATACCTTATATCAAACCGTTTGAGCCTCAGAGTCGTTTTCTGTTTCTGTGTGTGTGGATATGAATTTGTAATTTATTTGAGGGGTAGTTGTGTGAGGTCCTTGTGTGTGATGTTTAACCCGTTGAGCCCCAGATTCTTTTTTGTAGTTAGTTGGGTGTTATTCCCTATTGTTGAGAGTAACATAACACCCCTAACTACGTTTTGGTCACTACTAGAAAACAGCTCGATTTCCGAGGGTGTTAATTCCCTTGGAAAATTTTTCGAGGAAATTCCTACATATTTCCGAGGGCGTTACGTTACCTAGAGTTTTCCGATAAATTTCCGAGGGCGAGAAATGCCTCGGAAATTCCTCGCAAATTTTCCGAGAGATTTCCGAGGAAAAACACCCTCGAAAAACATAGCGAGAGATTTCCAAGAGATTTCCGACGTATTTCCGAGATCTAACATGCCCTTGGAAATTCTTCGCAAAAGATCCGAGAGACTTCCGAGGAAATACACCCTCGAAAAGATAGCGAGAGATTTCCGAGAACTAAAATGCCCTTAAAATTCATTGCAAAATTTCCGAGAGACATGCGAGAGATTTCCAACAGATTTCCTAGAAATAAAATGCCCTTGAAAAGCCCTCGGAAATTTCCGAGAGCTTTCCGAGAGCTAAAATGTAATTTTTATATATTTGTCACTTTAGAACACAAATTATCAAACGTAGAGACATACTTATACAAATACATGTATCTAAATGTATCATTAAGCATAAATTAGTATATTTATAGTAAGGTAACTATATAAATGAATGTTCGTAAACAAATACGTGTATATAAATGTGCTTTTAATTTGTATGTGTCATCATGATGTGTATAGTATGTTAATATCCTATTATGATTTATTTGTTTGATTATGCTTATTATGAAATATTCATGTGCTTATTTATGTTTTGCATGTATAAATAGTGTAAAATATAAAAAAACGATTTTCGTCTTTATAAAGCCCTCGGAAATTTCCAAGGGCTTTCCGAGAGGTAAAATGTAATTTTTATATATTTGTCACTTTAAAACACAAATTTTCAAACATAGAGGCATACTTATACAAATACATGTATCTAGATGTATCATTAAACATAAATTAGTATATTTATAGTAAAGTCCCTATATGAATGAATGTTCGTAAACAAATACGTGTCTATAAATGTGCTTGTGATTTGTATGTGTCATAATGATGTGTATAGTATGTTAGTATCCTATTATGATTTATTTGTTTGATAATGCTTATTATGAAATATTCATGTGCTTATTTATATTTGTATTTATAAATAGTGTAAAATATAAAAAAAAAACGATTTTCGTCCTTAGAAAGCCCTCCGAAATTTCCGAGGGCTTTCCGAGAGATAAAATGTAATTTTTATAGTATGTTAGTATTTATTATGATTTATTTGTTTGATTATGCTTATTATGAAATATTCATGTGCTTATTTATGTTTTGAATATAAAAATAGTGTAAAATATGAAAAAAACGATTTTCGTCCTTGGAAAGCCCTCGGAAATTTCCGAGGGCGTTTCGAGGGCTAAAATGTAATTTTTATATAATTGTTACTTTAGAACACAAATTATCAAACATAAAGACATACTTATACAAATACATGTATCTAGGTGTATCATTAAACATAAATTAGTATATTTATAGTAACATACCTATATAAATAAATGTTCGTAAACAAATACGTGTATATAAACGTGCTTGTGATTTGTATGTGTCATCATGATGTGTATACTATGTTAGTATCCTATTATGATTTATTTGTTTGATTATGTTTATTATGAAACATTCATGTGCTTATTTATGTTTTGCATATAAAAATAGTGTAAAATATGAAAAAAATAATAATTTATTTCTTTGGAAAGCCCTCGGAAATTTCTGAGGGCTTTCCGAGGGATAAAATGTATTTTTTATATATTTGTCACTTGAAAACACAAATTATTATATATAGAAGCATACTTATACAAATACATGTCTCTAGGTGTATCATTAAACATAAATTAGTATATTTATATTAAGTTACCTATATGAATGAATGTTTGTAAACAAATACGTGTATATAAACGTGCTTGTGATTTGTATGTGTCATCATGATGTGTATACTATGTCAGTATCCTATTATGATTTATTTGTTTGATTATGCTTATTATGAAACATACACGTACTTTATTTATGTTTTGCATATAAAAATAGTGTAAAATATGAAGAAGAAAAAAACTATTTTTGTCCTTGGAAAGTACTCGGAAATTTCCAAGGGCTTTCCGAGGGATAAAATGTATTTTTTATATATTTGCCACTTTAAAACACAAATTATCAAACATAGAGGCATATTTATACAAATACATGTCTCTAGGTGTATCATTAAACATAAATTAGTATATTTATATATTTGTCACTTGAAAACACAAATTATCAAACATAGAAACATACTTATACAAATACATGTCTCTAGGTGTATCATTAAACATAAATTAGTATATTTATATTAAGTTACCTATATGAATGAATGTTCGTAAACAAATACGTGTATATAAACGTGCTTGTGATTTGTATGTGTCATCCACTACTAGAAAAACATGGAGTTTCCGAGGGCAGATTCCCTCGGAAATCCCTCGGAAATGGCCATTTTCCGAGGGATTTCCGAGGAAAATTTGTCCTAGTAAAAACCCTCATCGGAAAACAATTGCGAGGAATTTCCGAGGGAATTTTCCGACATATTTCCGAGGACATACATTTCCGAGGGAATTCCGTCGACATAAACTTTCCGAGGGATTTTCGAGGTAATGAGTTTCCGATAAATTTCCGAGGACAAGTTTCCAAGGAATTTCCGAGAGATAGTTTCCGATAGATTTCTGAGAACACTTTCCGAGGAATTTCCGAGGACAAATTTCCAAGGGATTTCCGAGGGATAGTTTCCGATAGATTTCCGAGAACTAGTTTACAAGGGATTTTCAATTCTTAATTTTTTCGTAATACCTAAAATTTTCATTAGATATTAAAATAATAAATCATTCATACACAAATTAAACACCATCATGTTTAAGTTGGTAAAGTTAAATAAACTAAATACCGAAATAAATAAAATATCTAAAATATGATCTATATTTAAAAATAGTGTAAAATATGAAAAAATAAAATATCCTATTATGATTTATTTGTTTGATTATGCTTATTTTGAAATATTCATGTGCTTATTTATGTTTTGCATATAAAAATAGTGTAAAATATGAAAAAAATGATTTTCGTCCTTGGAAAGCTCTCGGAAATTTCTGAGGGCGTTCCGATGGCTAAAATGTAATTGTTATATAATTGTTACTTTAGAACACAAATTATCAAACATAAAGGCATATTTATACAAATAAATGTATCTAGGTGTATCATTAAACATAAATTAATATATTTATAGTAAAGTACCTGTATAAATGAATGTTCGTAAACAAATACGTGCATATAAACGTGTTTGTGATTTGTATGTGTCATCATGATGTGTATACTATGTTAGTATTTTATTATGATTTATTCGTTTGATTATGCTTATTTATTTTATTATTGTTTGAATTTAATTTAAAATATCCCATTCTTCTTTCTTTTCTAGCCCAAATCAAAGCCTAAAAATCTATTTGCAAACAATCTACAACCCTAATTCCTCCCATAAACCCTAAGGGGGCATTTGGTTCAAGTATTGGTTTTGGGGGGATTGAGATTTATACAAAGTAATTGCATTTGGGGGAAATTCATTTGGTGGGATTTAAAATCCCACACTTGTGTTTGGTTCACCTCATCCAAGACACCACTAAACCCATAACACCACCACCAAACCGCCGGCCACTACCTCGCCGCTACTGCTCCCTTCGCTGCTCTGCGAACACCGCCGGCCACCACCTCACCGCTCTGTTTCGAACCCTAGCTACTGCTCCCTTTTTTGCGAACGACGGGGATGACAGATCCGCGAACGACGGGGCCACCACCTCGCTGCTCTGCGAACACCGCCGCCCTAGGGTTTTGAACGACGGCTAGGGTTTATCGATGGTTGCAGCGGCTAGGGTTTCTCCTTCACCACAAAAACGCCGCTCACCACCGCCAGAGTACCCAGAACGGACCACCACCGTTCTCGCACCGACAAGCCACCGCCGCCACAATGCCATACATCCCCAAAAACGCTATAGAAACACTGCTGTCGCACCGTCGTCCACCACAAAAACGTCATACAACCACCTCCGAGGTACCGCAACTGTCGAATACCTCTTCGGTCAGCCCCGTCGCCGCCACCTAACACGCTGAGTGCCACTAACCTTAACCATCTTTGTCGACCAAAGCATCAACTGATTTGAAATTTTGAGGTAAATTTCTAAACTAAAATCTAAGTTGTTAAAATTAAAAAGATATGATATGTTTAACTTACCATGACTTTTAGTTGAGAATAAATATAAATGTATCATGTATGTTTGATGTTCTTCAAAGCATGTGTCCTCATCATCGGTTTCCGTACCTTCAAGGGGGATTTGTGTATGTTTAATGGGCTTACAGTAAATGTCTTTAAAGCATGTACTGGAGTGTTGGTGGAAGTTTTTTTTTTTTTTTTGTATTTAACAGAGTTTGTAAATATTTTTTTTGTTTTGAGACTCTCCTTATTTTTCTAGTCATAAATCCCATAATAAATGCCAGACATTTTCTAATGTGCCAACGGTTACCGCTAGAGTTCAATTTTCAGAAAGATAAGTACTATATTTTTAAAGCCTTGTCATCGGAAATCAAACCGGAAATACCAATATTTGTTACCATACATGCCTTTCTTAATTAAAAGGTGAAGGCCAAATATAATACTGAATTAAGAAAACACACAAACGTATCAAATAATATGCAAAATGGGTTGCATATATGAGTATTAAAAACGCATGTTTTTAAGGAAATGTTATTTAACTGCTCCAGGTCCAAAAGAAAAGTGTATTTATTTTAAAATTTTTAAACTTAGCATATACTACGTAACATATAAGGGTTAAGCCTTATATTTTGATTTATTAAGAAAAGTTCATTTGATTAGAATTTGATAGATACAAATTCTTGACTTTCAGAAATGATGTATAATACCCGTTAGGGGTACAAAGTGGTCATATGGAGGATCGATTGTTATATTGTATATAAATTACGTGTAATAAGATATTAATAACGATTTTTCTTTATTATATATTAGTTACTCATATTTATGTGTTTGCTAATTGTAGATAGTAGATACAAAGAGTGAAGAGAGGGTAGCATCATTGCGAGAGAGTGAACAAATTAACATTGAAACAAGGAATGGAAGCACAAAGTATGTCTACGAAGCAACAAACGAAGCATTGTAAAGACAAGTGACAACCTTGACTCGGGTGATGATTCAACATTTTCAACATTGAGAACCTCCTTTATCCGCGTAGGAGCACATATCATTTGTATTGGTTAATCAAATCTTTATTGTTTGATATTTTTCTGAATGCGTATCATATTGTAATTAGATGTTTTATCTACTTCAGTATTGTAGTTTATTTAACTTTAATAAATTAAATATGACGGCGGTTTAATTTGTGTATGAACAATTTATTTATATTGAGTGAAAATTTTAGGTATTACGAAAAAATTTAGAGTTGATACTTTTATAAAGCTTGATATTTAGCGACGATTTTCTGATAGATTTGCGAGCCCTAGTATCCTTGGAAATCCCTTGGAAACTTGTCCTCGGAAATCTATCAGAATATAATCCTTGGAAATTTCTCGGAAATTGTTCTAAGAAATCTATCGGAAATATCCCTAGGAAATCCCTTGGAAACTCATTATCTCGGAAATCTCTCGGAAAGTTTATGTCCACGGAATTCTCTCGGAAATGTATGTCATCGGAAAGGCCTCGAAAATCCCTCGGAACTGTTTTCCGAGGAGGGTTTTTATTAGGACATAATTTCCTCGGAAATTCCCTGTTTTTCTAGTAGTGGGTTTTTACGGGAAGGGTGGGCATGATTCACGAGTTATGAATAACAGGTAACATGAAGTTTTTGGCGAGTTAAGCGTGCTGGTAGCTAGCTGATGGATGCTATGTTTTATTCTGCCATGGTCTTCGATGCACACGGTAATAGGGACCAATTGGTGCCGTAGATACAAACACATAGGTACGTATGTAAAGCAATTGTATAGAACAGATATGCAGAAATCGAATACATTATTACTGCTTTATTAACATATATATATATATATATATATATATATATATATATATATATATATATATATATATATATATATATATATATATATATATATATATATATATATATATATATATATATATATATATATATATACTTCTTGTTTTGGCGGTTCTCTTCCCACCAAAACTACTTAACGATACTAACACTAACTGACTAACAAGTTTGACCTTTTGGATGATGGTTTAACGGCTGACTTTAGCAGCCCCATCATCGAATTATCAATTCTAATACATGCATAACACTAAATACATATATTTACACATAGCTGTACTGTAAATAATAAGCATAATATTTTGAGGACTTAAATTGATTAAACCATTATAGCCAACATTAGTTTCTTTCAATCAGGTTTCGAGCAGATCATGTGTAATTTTAGAAGGGGACGGTTTGAAAAGTGCAAGAGGAAGACGGTATGATTGATGTTGGGCTGGATAGCTCTATGTATGGATGTGTCCGTCGGGATATGTGGGTCTGATGGCATATCCTAATACTCATATTCGAGTGTCATGTAGTATGTATTGTATATGGACTATGGTACTGGGCCTGATTTTCTTGGATGAGGCATGCAGCAGGTATATATATGGAATCTGCAGGTGAAGAAGTGGCAATAGTGAAAGGATGAATATACCAGAGAGGAACGATTAGAGCAACTATATGGATGAACATTAAACAATGATGCAAACCTGAAGACTGGTCCAAAGGATGATCCACCAAGCTAGGATGAATGAAGACAAGTAGTTTCGACTAAATTGTGTGCTCTAATGTTAGTTTTAATCATTTGGTTCTGGTTTCAGATTTGCATCAGTCAAGGGTGTATTGTGTGAGTGAGATCCGTATCAATGATTAAATTAGTGGAGCTGTTCAAAAGAGATTCAAGAGTGCGACGAAGAGTCTTCGAGCTATAGCAAATGAAATCGAGTAAAGCAATGGAAGCTGATCGAGAGATCAAGAGGTGATAATTAAAAAGTTTACCAGCGGTTTTGTGAGTGAGTCTACGGCAAGCAAAAGATAGTTGGGAAAAGAAGGAGCTGTTTTTGCGAGATGATAATTAATGGCCAGATTCAAGCTTTTAAGTGTCAACGAAGGAGTCTGCTTCAAATCTCCATGAGTAAACCTGCAAGTCAGTGGCGACCCAGGATTTCTGGGGAACGGTAGCATCATATAATGCGAGAATAAAATTAAATAAGTTTGAGGGTCTGGTTCGGGTTTTTTTTTCGGGTTTCCGGTTAATCGGGTCGGATTAACGAGGTTTCGGCTGTTTTTCTGGTATTTTAAGGCCAAATTTTAAAACAAAACACAATTTATATGAAGACCTGTTAACTAAAATGCTATTTTAAAGGTATAAATTGAAAGATTAAACTATTTTTTATCATTTTTTTTAGAAAACTTTCATTTTTCCTTTGATTTTGGTGGCATCTCCGGTGCACCCCGAAAATTTACCGGTAGCACCACCTCAAAAAGTCGAAAATTAACACTACAAACAGTTAAAAGACCGATGTCCCGTGCCCCCTTGTACATGGGTCCGCCCGTGCTGCAAGTATAACTTTGCATTGGGTAGAATTAAGTGCCTTTGAAGATGAAGGTGAGGTCAAATGGGTGCCTGCCACAATCACATTAAAGTCCAAGTAGAAAGGTTCCTGAGTGGTACTTTATGCATATGTAGTTGTATCTTATTTATGGGTTAGTTCCTCCTATCGAGTTACACTGTCATTTGATGTATGGGATATGTTTTATTAATATAATTTATCTTCTGTTAAAAAAAAAAAATGATAACTTTAAGAAGGAAATAAAATTTAATTAAAATAAGATTCGTAGTATATTTAATATAGATAGATAAGAACAAAGGATTTGAATGTTAATATCATTTTATTATTGATGTAACTTTAATTAAACTAATGTAGTGAATAACATATTTGAATTAAAGAAATAGTGTAAAGCAAATTAAACTGAGTCAAAATTAAAAGAATTTCTATTTTAACCATTCGAAGTCATATATTTGAGTTTTAATCTAGACAAAATTTAGTGGCTTGGATTTGATTTTAACTAAATAAAATATTCGAATTCTCTATTTAAATTGATGAAAGTTTAGCATTTTATTAATACTAAAAATAATAGTAATTAAAGAGAAGAGATAAAAAAAACAGGAGATAAGTGTTAAAAACTAAAAATTTGATAGCTTACATGAAGTTTTATTATAATATAAAATATAAATTCAAAAATCACATATGTTGTATATAACGCTTTAAAAAAAATAAAAACTAAATCTTTTATAAAAAGATATAAAAACAATTTTTAAGAAAAAGGAGAAAAATATATAAATGAAGCTAAAAAATAGAGAAATTAGGTAAAATAAAGGTTAATTATAGTAAGAAAAAATTCAATTAATAATGAGTATGTATAGTTTGTTGATATATATTTTGTTTACTACTTTTATAGTAAAATAAAGGTTAATTATAGTAAGAAGAAAAATTCAATTAATATTGAGTGTGTATAGTTTGTTGATATATATATTTTGTTTACTACTTTTATAAAGATAGTTTAAAGTAGTAAGATAACATTATTTAGTTAAAGTTTTGTATTTGTTGATAAATTTGTAGTTTAAAGTCAAAATTAAGTTTTAATTTTGACTCTTTAAGTCACAAATGATAATTTTAGAAAAATGAATGGTTAGAACTTAATTTTAACTAAATAAACAGTTAAGATCATTTAATTAAATAAATGAATGTTAGTATTTTATTTATATTAAAAGATTAGAGGGTCTAGCGTGTAAATGTTTCTCTTATATATTTTTCCTATTGTAATCGTATTGATTTACTAAATGTATTACGATATCATGATTACCAAGTTTTGAGCCAATCCTAAAAAAAATATACAGCTGCTGCTTGCACCATTCACGCCATCTTTAGCCACCTCTTCCCTACCGGTGGCTAAAGCTACAATCAACCTTTTTTTAGGCCTATCTGTGGCACTCATTAATATCTTGTAATATGCTAATTTAGACTACTTGTGATAAATAATTAGATAGTAAAAAGCCAACGGCCTATTTTGTACTTACTCATTTTTGTGGTCAAGTAATGTAACATTTGTTTGTATAAGTAGAATTCAAGTAATAACTTGAATTCTAAGCTATCATATTTCAATTAACTTTGAAATAGATATAATGTGTGTTTTAGTGTGTAGTGTGTGTTCTTCATCTTCTACATACTTTTACCATAATTTTGTATGAATTTATGCTAGTTTCACTATTTGATACTTGAATCTTGGATCAGCATAAGCAAAATATAATCTTAATGCGCGTAGCGCCTACTTTCAAAAAATAAACACTATTCAACTTTGAATGCGAAATAGATGATAGATGCTACTTTTCAACTATTTTTCAAGCACCACTACACGTTGATTAAAAAGGTCCGGCCCATGACGTATTTGACCATATTAGAAACCACAAAAGGCTATCTAACCCATGACGCATTTGACGAGATATTGAGATTTCACGAGAACCCGTAGTGACCCGCCATCTAAATCGACAAGAATATGATCAAACTTAACGCAATCACAACATGTTAGAAAAAAAGTAGGTTAAAACAGTCTAAAAAATAGATCCAAGAAAAAAATAGGATCTTTTATATTTAACCAATTTACACACATATAGACACAAGAATTAGATCCAAGCAGCAGATGGGTCGGGTTAGGACCCAGTCTGCGTCAGGTGCGAGAAAGGGCGAGTTGCCCCGGATTTTCGGAGCTGATGGGAGTGGTGGTTCGGCTATAAAACCGAGTCCAGCCTCCCCATTTCTTCACTTCACGAAAAACAGCTCTAGCCCTCTCTCCCTCTGCGTTTTTTGCTTCTCTGTTTTCTGCCATCATTCTTCCAGATTAAACACAAAACAGTGCTGTGTTTTGTGTTCTTGAGGCTGCATTAAATCCTGGGTCTATTACGTTTGGAGGCTGCAGCAATACAGCAACGTAATCACCTTTAAGGACAGGAGCTATTCCGTGCGGTTCTTCGTGTTACTTGCTAAAGATCAACGATTTCAGGTTGGTTTTACATTTGAGTATTGTATTTAAATAGTCCGATAACGGGACACTCTCCTTCTACCTTTTCTTTCTGATTGATCGAGGATGATCATCAGGGTTGGCAATAACTTGGTAATAATTAATAAAAATCGGATTTTTGTTGCTTGTTAATGTGATAAGAACAATCAAGTTTCATTCTTGATATATATATTTTGATTGTTCATATCATTTGGGAACATATTATTAATTGTTTAATTAATCTCTCTTGTTAATCTGAAACCTATTTTCAACAATCTTAAAGGTGATTATCTTTTGATAGTTTTTTGTGAAACTATTTTGTTTTCAGATTAACTACAACAATCAATGGACTCTGAATTGCCTTTAGCCAACCTTCGCTTCATGAACCAAGAGTTTGTGAAGCTTGACCGCTTTGATGGGCAGAACTACACCCGTTGGGTGGAGAAGGTCAAGTTCATGCTGATGGTCCTGAAGTTGTATTATATTCTGGACCCTAGCTTGCCTCCCATCCCTGCTAACCCCATTCCCAAGGAGGGGAGTGAGCCAGATCAGAAAGAGATTTATGATTTGGAAAAGCAGAGGATGAAGAGGAAGGAGGATGAGGATCTGTGCCTGGGGCACATTAAGAACTCACTCTCCGACCGCTTGTTCGATCTGTACGCGCAGGTTACGGATCCGAGGGACTTGTGGAAAGCGTTGGAGGCTAAGTACAAGGCACATGAAGAAGGTACCAATAAGTACCTTGTGTCGAAATACTTAGACTTCCATATGGTTGACGACAAACCGATCATGGAGCAGGTTCATGAGCTCCAGGTTTTAGTTAACAAATTGAGAGCGCTTTCAGTTGTCCTCCCAGAGCTCTTTCAGGTTGGGGCAATCATTGCAAAATTGCCGCCTTCTTGGAAAGATTTTTCCAAGCGAATGATGCACAAGTCTGAAGATTACAGCTTGGATGACCTATTGAAGCACCTCCGCATTGAGGAGGAAACGCGCAATAGGGACAAGCGTAATAAGGCTGGTCCGAGTGTGCATCATGTTGCTGGGGGTTCTGGGTCTAAGAACAAGCAGCCGTGGGTCCCGAATAAGGGAAAGAATCTTGGCCCTAACAAGCCTAGTTTCAAGAAACCGGCTAATCAACAGAACAAGGCCAACTCCTCCAGCCAGCCGAAGAAATTTTCTGGACCGTGTCACGTCTGCGGAGAGACAGGGCACTATGCGCGAGACTGTAAGGATCGGAAGTCCAGACCTGCGGCTAATGCGATTGAAGGTGGGGAACATTTTGTTGCTAATGTGGATTTAGGAGGGGTCTATATGATCTCCTCTTTGACCAGAGTAGTTGCGGCTCGTGGTTGGTTTGTGGACACTGGGGCCACTATTCATGTTAGCGGACAAAGGACCGATTTCCACACCTACCGTCCTGCACCTCCGGGGATGGTAGTGGTATGTGCAGATGGTCATCGTGCTGAGGTTCTTGGGTTCGGCGATGTGACTCTGAGTTTCAAGAGAGGTCGCACGGTCACCCTCAAGGATGCACTCCATGTTCCTACTATTAGCAAGGGGCTGATTTCTGCTCATAAGTTTGATGAGGCTGGTTTCAAGATGGTGATTGAAGACAACCATATCGAGATCAGCAAAAGCGGCACCTACATTGGGAAGACTGTGTCTTGTGGGGGCATGTATCGTTTAGCTTTAGCTAGTGGTGGTGAAGTTAATAATGTAACTGTTTCTCATGTTGCTAGTAATGATGTACCTTCCAGTATTGGAAGCAATGATGTACCTTTCGCTTTTGCTAATGAAATTTCTTATTCTGGTTATTTTGTTTGTTCTATTTCTTTATGGCATAAACGTTTAGCACATACAAATGTTAAAAATATTGAGAAAATGCAAAGTAAAGGTATGTTAAAATTTGACAAAGAGGATTTTGGTAAATGTGAAACTTGTGTTAAATCTAAATTTACAAAGAAACCATTTCCTTCTGTCAAAAGAAATACATCATTACTTGAGTTGATTCATTCTGATATATGTGAATTAAATGGAATACTTACACGAGGAGGTAGGAGGTATTTCATCACATTTTGCGATGACTCTAGCCGTTACTTATATGTTTATTTGCTGAGATCAAAAGATGAGGCTTTTGATGCATTTAAAATATATAAGGCAGAGGTTGAGAATCAACTAGAGAAACGGATTAAAATACTTCGTTCAGATAGAGGTGGAGAATACTTCACGAGAGAGTTTGATGCATTCTGCGAAGAGAATGACATTAAACATGAACGAACTTCACCCTTCACTCCCCAACAGAATGGTTTGGCTGAGAGAAAGAATAGAACCCTAGTTGAGATGGTCAACTGTATGTTGAACCAATCGGGTTTGCCAACCAATCTTTGGGGTGAGGCTCTACTAACTGCATGTCATGTGCACAATAGGATCACTAGTCGTGTGATTCCTACGAGTCCATATGAGTTGTGGAAAGGGAGAAAACCAAACATCGACTATATGAGAGTCTGGGGGTGTTTGGCTTACTACCGCACGCCTGATCCTAAGAGATCCAAACTGGGAGACCGAGCTATTAAGAGCATATTCGTTGGTTATGCGATGAATAGCAAAGCCTACAGACTTTTGGATAAAGAATCAGGTGTTATCGTAGAATCCAGAGATGTGGAATTCTTCGAAGATAAGTTTTCAAAAGATGTTGAAAACTCAAACCCCACTGTAACTCCTAGTACTTCTCGAGATGTTCCCGAGCCTTCTCGAGTTATAGAAGAGCCAAGGAGAAGTACTAGAGTTAGAAAAGAAAGAAATCTTGGAGATGATTTCTTGTCTTATTTGGTTGAAGGGACACAAAAGAAAGTGACGAGACAGGTCATTTTCACCATTAATTTGGATGATGACCCTAAGACCTTTACTGAGGCTATGTCATCTAGAGATGCTCCTTTGTGGAAGGAAGCTGTGAATGATGGATGGACTCAATTTTGGGTAATGGAACTTGGGAGTTAGCTGATCTTCCTAAGGGAAAGAAACCCATTGGATCTAAGTGGATATTTAAGAAGAAATACCACCCAAATGGATCCATATCTGCCTATAAAGCAAGATTAGTTGCTAAGGGGTATAGGCAGAGAGAAGGCATTGACTATTTTGACACCTATGCTCCAGTTGCTAGGATTAGTTCTATTAGAACTCTCATAGCAATATCCGCTTTAAAAGGACTGTACATTCATCAAATGGATGTGAAGACAGCTTTTCTTAACGGATACTTAAATGAGGAGATTTATTTGGAGCAACCCGAAGGGTTTGTGATACCCGGACAGGAAAACAAAGTGTGTAGACTTATTAAATCCTTGTACAGGCTTAAGCAAGTACCTAAGTAGTGGCATGAGAGATTTGATACCACTGTAACTGCCTTCGGATTTCGGCACAACGGTGCTGATAGGTGTATTTATACTAAATGCACTTCTGATTACACGGTAATCATTTGCCTATATGTTGACGATATGTTGATCGTTAGCAATCACCTAGAAGGTATTTCTGAGACGAAGAAATATCTCTCCTCGAACTTTAAGATGAAAGATCTTGGAGAAGTTGATACCATTCTTGGTATTAAGGTGAAACGAGTAGGCAACCAGATTTCTCTAAGTCAGTCTCACTACATAGAGAAAATTCTGGCAAAGTTTCAGCATTTGGATTTAAAGGAGTTTAATACTCCCTTTGATTCAAGTGTGAAACTTAGTGTGAACTCTGGTCAAGCAGTGGCTCAACTAGAGTATGCTAGTGCAATTGGTAGCATGATGTATGCTACACATTGCACTCGACCTGACATTGCTTTTGCTGTAAGCAAACTGAGTCAGTATACTGTTAGCCCTGGTGTAGAGCACTGGAAAGCAGTAAGCAGAGTATTGGGGTACCTGAAAAGGACCATTACTCTTGAATTGACATACGCGTCATCTCCCGGTATACTAGAAGGGTATTCTGATGCTAGCTGGATTGATAAAACCAGTGATTCAAAATCCACAAGTGGTTGGATTTTTACCTTAGCAGGAGGAGCTATTTCTTGGGCGAGCAAGAAACAGACGTGTATAGCACACTCGACTATGGAAGCTGAGTTGATAGCCTTAGCTGCGGCGGGCAAAGAGGCAGAGTGGATTAGAGATCTACTCTTGGACATTCGTCTGTGGGATGTTCCTATGCCTTCAATTCCCATGTACTGTGACAGTGAGGCCACACTGTCTAGAGTATACAATGCAGTGTATAATGGGAAGTCGAGACATGTTGGTCTTCGACACGATTTTGTGAGACAACTTATTGAGAACGGTACCATCAAAGTTGTCTTTGTCAAGTCGAGTAAGAACTTGGCAGATCCACTAACCAAACCTCTGACGAGAGATTTGGTTGGAACTACCACAAGAGACATGGGTCTAAAACCACAGTAGAATCGGTTAGTGATGGAAACCCAACTTGAATTTAGTGCTCCTATCTCTCAAGTTTAAAGG
Organism: Pulicaria dysenterica; assembly: GCA_947179395.2. NCBI lineage: Eukaryota > Viridiplantae > Streptophyta > Magnoliopsida > Asterales > Asteraceae > Pulicaria > Pulicaria dysenterica. The sequence continues at coordinate 8,318,140 of OX359290.1, forward strand.
GTAACAACGAGTCACTTAATCGATAGAAGGCACTATCAAATGTGATAGATCCATGTGTGGTAATGATAGTGTGTCGTTGCCGAGAATCAGGTTGAGATTATTCTCTTAACAAAGTTTTGGAGGCATCTAAGCAACGAAGATGATGTAAAACTTTGCCTATATGACCTAGAGGTGGTGCCGCCTTGAATGAAGATTTGTGGTTTATCTTCTAGAGAGTCATGAATAGGATTTATAGCGCATGGCCATATACGCGCTCAGTGAAAACTGGAAGATATTATGTGATATGTGTAGGTGAGCCGGAGGGGTCACCAGGTTCTTGGTTTAAATCCATAGGATACTATTGAATCGATTTCTCTTTGTTCACTTGCATCAAACTAGGTTTAATCTTCGTGACACCTATGTGATATCTCATATCTGAATGACAGAAAACTTGCCAACATGGTGGGGGATTGTTGGGATTTTTATAGAGTTAAAAATCAAAACTTGAATGTTGTCAAGTTTGTGTCCCACATAGGAGGGGAGAGAAACTTTTGGTGGGTTTATAAGGGATTTCATTCCCTTAGTATTCAAACCAAATGGTGGGGGTCTAGTAGAGGTGTCCCCACACGCGCGCCGAGAGGGAGCCGCGTGCCCGCGAGTGGCGCGTGTAGGTGCACTTTGCACTTTGCACTTCGCACGTACGCATCGTCGCTAGGAGCTAAGGAGCTTTTCTTTTTCAGTAAAGTGGTTCGGAGCCCGGGTATTCGTTTCGAGGTCTCGGGTATTTGATCCAAGCAGCAGATGGGTCGGGTTAGGACCCAGTCTGCGTCAGGTGCGAGAAAGGGGGGGTCAGCCCACGTTTGGGGGAGTTGCCCCGGATTTTCGGAGCTGATGGGAGTGGTGGTTCGGCTATAAAACCGAGTCCAGCCTCCCCATTTCTTCACTTCACGAAAAACAGCTCCAGCCCTCTCTCCCTCTGCGTTTTTTGCTTCTCTGTTTTCTGCCATCATTCTTCCAGATTAAACACAAAACAGTGCTGTGTTTTGTGTTCTTGAGGCTGCATTAAATCCTGGGTCTATTATGTTTGGAGGCTGCAACAATACAACAACGTAATCACCTTTAAGGACAGGAGCTATTCCGTGCGGTTCTTCGTGTTACTTGCTAAAGATCAACGATTTCAGGTTGGTTTTACATTTGAGTATTGTATTTAAATAGTCCGATAACGGGACACTCTCCTTCTACCTTTTCTTTCTGATTGATCGAGGAGGATCATCAGGGTTGGCAATAACTTGGTAATAATTAATAAAAATCGGATTTTTGTTGCTTGTTAATGTGATAAGAACAATCAAGTTTCATTCTTGATATATATATTTTGATTGTTCATATCATTTGGGAACATATTATTAATTGTTTAATTAATCTCTCTTGTTAATCTGAAACCTATTTTCAACAGAAAGTGTAGGGAAAGCTGATTTAAGTTTTCGATTAGATACTTACCTTTACCTATCAGCGGCAATGGGAGGACACAACCGCACAAGTAAGACAAAGTATGGTAGATTCAACAACATTTCCATAGACGAGCTTATTCCTTATCCCTTCCTCCCTCGAATCATTTGGATATTAAACAACATGAAATGAAAAGTTTCGGTGGGAATTAAAAATTTAGGAGTGGTGTTAAATGTTATAAACAAGTTGTTTATTTCAGCACAGTATCGCGGGGCTTTAGAATGTATACGTTTCATAGAAGAAGATAGATATAAATTGGTCCTAACCAATAACATTACTCAATCTCGTAATAGATACATTTATTCATGGGTAGAGAGAGTGTTTCTTGAAAGACTTTTTGCCTAAAAGAGATGTCAACCGTTGTGTCTTTAATTCTTTTAAAATGTATTTATTTATTACTTTTTATTATTAGTAGTATTTTATTTATCTTATTTTAATTACTTATTAATTTATTAATGTGTTAAAGTTGCAAAATAGAAATGTTATTATGATAACCCTTTTAAATTTCGGGATAAAAATAATATAATGATGAAATTAGAAATAAACGATAAAAGATACCATTATAAGAGTAAAACCAATGGGATATAATCCCCGAGATCAAAAAGAATTTAGGACTTAAATTCAATAGCTATTAAACATGAAGTTAATTGCGTCAAATGAAAGTCTGTTATGTTCTTCCCTGAATTCGTGAGAATTGGAGGAAGAATCCAATTACCAGAATCACTTATGAGATGAAAAGAGATTGAAGGTAAGAGGAACTGAATGTTTATTGAACAATTAAAGAAGTGAGAGAGAATTCAATTTGTATTATTAGACCTGATCCTTTACAATGGAAGATTCAATCTATTTATAACATTTGTCATCCTATCAACTAACTAGCTAACATCATATCAATTCAGTTATGAGACACCTGTTATGCACGTGTGTGTGTCTTGATGTTATCCATGTGTACCTGGTGATTCAGCTCATAACAATCCCCACCCCTTAACATGATTCTTGTCCTCAAGAATCCTTTTGTAATTTGTTTTATTTCCATGGACTTATGCGAGCTGGACTTTTGTTTTCCCCCTCGTTTTTTGTAACATGTTTCCCCATGATTCCTTGCAATTCACCACGAGTAGAACCACGTAACGACACTTTTCTCCCTTGATAAAGAAACTCCATCTTTAAGTGATCAAAGTTCCATTGGATGTTACCCAGAGTAGCTAGCCATTGTACCCCTAAAACCATCTCACATCCACCTAATGGTAATAACATCATATCTGATTGAAACACTTCTCCCTGTAGTTTCCACCGAACTCCTTTACATTCATATGAACTGGTCAAGGAATGCCCCCCTGCTACCGTTACCAGTAATGGACATATAGTGGTAATATGGCACCCCAATTTCTTGGCTGTAGCTAAATCCAAAAAAATTATGGGTACTACCACTGTCGATCAATATATGAATCATCTGATCATTCAATCGTCCTCTAACCCTCATCGTTTGAAACGTGTTTGTACCAGATAAAGCATTCAAGGTAATTAGAGGAGCAATTAAATCATGATTATCTACTTGCTCATTCAGATTATTTTCACAATCATGAATTAAATTCCCCACATCAGATAGTTCATCAGGGAAGATTTCCAAAGAAAATAAATGTCCATTACATTTATGCCCTGGAGTATATTTTTGATGACAATAGAAACATAAATTCTTAGCCCTTTTCTCTTCTATTTCCTTTTGATTTAATTGACGACGGGGTTGTGCATTTGTAGTGATGGTTTTTGGTTTCACACAAGGAAGCGTACTTGATGTAGATGGTAAAGCTAACAGTGGGGTATTCTTACTGTGATAGTCATTAGTAGAAGAGATCGATGAATTCACATACCTTGAATCATGAAACACTGAATTTGAGTTTCTTTTACTTACATTATTGTTTGCTTCTTGTAGCTTAGCCAAACAATAAGCATCACTGAGTGATTGTGGTTTGAACATACGAACCATCATCTCTATTTCAGGTTGTAACCCTCCTATGTACAAGCTGATTGACTGTGCTTCCGTTAGGTCTACTTTACTTAGCAGCCTGTCAAATGCATCTTGATAATCTTGTACTGCCCCTTCTTGTTTCAAATTCTTTAAATCCGCCATGGGATCTTCATACACTGTCCCAAATCTACGTTGTATCTCTTCCAAATAAAAGTCCCATCCAATTTTTTCACCATATATTCTAATGAATTGTTGATGCCAAGAAAGAGCTCTGTCATACAAGTGTACAAAAGCAACTTTAACCTTTTCTTCATCATCAATATCTTCAATTGCAAAAAATTGCTGACAACGAAATCCCCAGCCTTCCAAGTCATCACCGTAAAATTTAGGAAACTCCACTTTCGATAATCGACTAAAACGGTTCTTGTTCATTTTGTTTGTCGAACTTGACGCTTCGCCGGAAACCTACTGAATTTCATTATCAAGGAAATTATATCGTAAACATACACCATTGATAGAATTGTTGATGGATTCAATCGATTTGTTCACTTCCGACAAGGAAGCTTGAACAGTAGCGGTGACGGTATCGGTAATGAACAATTTGATGCCATCATCCATGACTGATGATCTTGTTTGAACCATATACACTTGAGACACACAGCACAGATTCAATTTCTTGGAGCCAGAATCGAAGCTCTGATACCAATTGTTATGTTCTTCCTTGAATTCGTGAGAATTGGAGGAAGAATCCAATTACCAGAATCACTTATGAGATGAAAAGAGATTGAAGGTAAGAGGAACTGAATGTTTATTGAATAATTAAAGAAGTGAGAGAGAATTCAATTTGTATTATCAGACCTGATCCTTTACAATGAAGATTCAATCTATTTATAACATTTGTCATCCTATCAACTAACTAGCTAACAACATATCAATTCAGTTATGAGACACCTGTTATGCACGTGTGTGTCTTGATGTTATGCACGTGTACCTGGTGATTCAGCTCATAACACTTCTCATAGTTCACCAACATTATGGTAAGAAATCATGCGAAATTAAAGAAGGGGGGATTTTTATAAAAACAAAGATGGGAGAACAACATGTTTTACTAGTAACAAATTCAAAAAGCTGAACAACATAGAAAGTGCGGGTCTAGAAGAAAAGTTTTCTTTGAGGGAGGTAAGACAAGCGATTTGGGATTGTGGGGTAACAAAGCACCGGGACCTGATAGCTTCAATTTCAACTTCATAAAACAGTTTTGGGATATAATAAAGGACGATCTTATGGTAGCGGTAAATTGGTTTTGGGAAAATAAAAAAATATCTTTTGGTTGCAATGCGTCCTTCATAACACTAATCCCAAAAGTGGCAGACCCGTTAGTGTTTGGTGACTATAGACCCATAAACTTGATTGGTTGTTACTATAAATAATTTCGAAAATTCTTGCAAGAAGATTGAAGTTGGTAATTTCAAATCTCATTGGTTTTGAGCAATCGGGTTTTCTACAAAATAGATAGATCATGGATGGTATACTAATTGTGAATGAAGCCTTGAAGGATTTAAAGAAAAGAAACCAGAAAGGAATGATACTGAAACTAGACTTCGAAAAAGCCTATGATAGTATTTCTTGGGAATTCCTTTTGGAGACTATGAGAGGCATGGGTTTTGGGGAAAGATGGATAAGTTGGATCATTGCATGTTTACAATCATCAACCATATCGGTCTTAATAAACGGATCACCTTCCTCAGAATTCAAAACAATGAATGGAGTAAGACAAGGGGACCCTCTAGCACCCTACTTATTCCTTATTGTTGCAGAAGCCTTAAATGTGATGATGAAGGAGGCACAAGAGAAAATGATCTTTCAAGGGGTTCAAATTGGCAAAGACAAAACCATTTTGTCTCATTTGCAATATGCAGATGATACAATCATCTTTGGATTTTGGGAAAGAAAGAATCTCAAAGCCATTAGCGACCTATTAAAGTGGTGGGAAAAGGCTTCGGGTCTCAAAGTCAATTGGAAGAAAAGTGTGTTGTTGGGTACGGGGTGTTCTGTTAGAGAACAAGCAAGGATGGCAAAATTGGTGGGTTGTAAATCAGAAGAAGATATTTTCTATTACCTTGGAGTTCCCGTAAACGTATACATGAAAAAAAAATCACATTGAGAGAAAGTCTTTAACAGATTCGAAGTAGTTCTTCAAGGCTGGAAAAGGAAGGCCATGTCAATAGGTGTGAGATGGACTTTGATTAAGTCGGTATTGTTAAAGCAAATTGAAGAGTAATTTGATAGGAAAAATGTAGATCTATATTATTGAATTTGAACAACAGAGACTACATCCTTATATACACGAAGTAAGTGTAAGAAGCAAGCTAACCAACTAAGCTAACTAACTAACAGAATGACAGCTAATTAATTACAATTAATTAAGAATTTGTTGTGAAGCTCTCTGAGACCATGTGGACTATTTCTTTGGATGCAATTAATCGAAGATGTGGCAGTCTTGTGTGCTTCATTATCCCCCCCCCCCCCCCCCACAAGTTGGCATATAGTAAGGATTACTTATGCTCAACTTGGATAAACACATGTAATGTAGAGGTTTATGGAGGCTTTTTGTTAAGATATCCACAGATTGTAACTTGGTAGGAATATAGGTGGGTAGAATATCTCCAGTTTTGATCTTGTCACGAACGAAATGGCAATCAATTTCTATATGTTTGGTTCTAGCATGCTGGACAGGGTTGGAGGCCAAAGCTATAGCAGAAGCATTGTCACAGAGAATGTGAACAGGAGTATTGACATGAACATCAAAATCTTTGAGGAGAGTGTGTATCCATGTAATTTCACATGTGCAATCAGCAAGAGCACGATATTCTGCTTCAGTGGATGATCGTGAAGTAACTGATTGCTTCTTAGATTGCCAGGAAATTAAACTGTTGCCCAAAAATATTCCATATCCAGTTACTGATTTACGAGTATCAGGGCAACTTGCCCAGTCACTATCACAGTACCCTTTGAGAATCAAATTGTTGTTAGTTGAGAAATGAAGGCTTTGTCCAGGACATAGTTTGACATAACGTAAAGTTCTTATTAAAGCCTTCATGTGGGTAGTACGAGGAGCTTGAAGAAACTGACTAAGGGTTTGGGCTGCATAAGACAGGTCTGGTCTTGTGAGAGTGAGGTATAACAGCTTGCCAACAAGTGTGCGATAGATGGAAGGATCTTGTAAAAGATCACCATCTGACCTATGTGAGTTTAGTATTAGGATCCAGTAGTGTAGTAGCAGGTTTGGCATCAAGTGCATTAGCTTGTTTAAGAAGATCAATAGCATACTTACGTTGAGACATAGTGATGCCAGTGAAGTTTCTTAATATTTCGATGCCTAAATAGTAATGAGTGAACCCAGATCCTTAGTACTGAAGATGTTGTGAAGTTGTGATTTGACATGCTGGATATGAGACTTGTGATTGCCTACTACAATGATGTCATCAACGTAGATGAGTAAGGTGGTGAAGATAGTGTTTTGTTTATAGGTGAAGAGAGAGGTGTCCATGTAGCTTTGTTTAAAACCAATGGATTTGAGGAATGAAGTGAGCTTCTCAAAACATTGTCGATTGGCCTGTTTAAGGCCATAAAGCGACTTCTGGAGTTTACATACAGTGTTGGAAGAAAGAGGTTTTGGGTATCCTTGAGGAACAGACACGTATACCTCTTCATTGAGGTCTCCATGTAAAAACGCATTATTAATATCCAGCTGCTCAATAGTCCAACCTTTTTGTACATCAATGGAGAGTAATGTTCTAACAGTGGCCATTTTGGCTACAGGAGCAAAGGTCTCTGTGAAATCAATTCCTTCTCTTTGATTAAATCCCTTTGCCACTAACCGTGCCTTGAACCGTTCAATGGATCCATCTGCATTGTATTTAACTCGATATACCCATTTGCAACCTATGGGTTGTTTACCAGGGGGTAATGCAGTAAGAGTCCAGGTGTTATTTTGTTCAAGGGCATGAATTTCTTTGTTCATTGCCTCTATCCATCTAATATCTTTGGATGCCTGTATAAAAGATTGTGGTTCCACAATTTTATCCACATAATTAATGAAAGTGTGTGCTGTAGATGGAAGATGATTATAGGAGAGAAAATTTGAATGATGAGATCATTTTCCCAACAAAGACTCTGAAGACTTGTTCGAGTTCTTTAATCTTAGGAATTATAGTTATGAGAAGATAAACATCTATATATATCCGTAACTAAATGATTTCTTGTTAGTATAAATTGTGGAAAGTTAGTTTATCTTAGCTTAGCATATATGTAGATGTATATGTACGCAGTTAGCTTAGTAGCCTCAAGATCAATTAATCCCTACGATAGATCGAGAGTATTGTACGTGTATTGATTCACACTGAATTAATATATTGGGGCTTGGTTATCAATTGATTTGTGTTTCACATATTGAGTTATTTACTTGATTCTTGATAAGTCAAAGTTATTCTGCAAACTTCTTTCATTATATATTGGATTGTTTATTCGTTGTGTAAGTTTGATCCTGACATAGTTGGACCCAAATCTAAAACGGAGTCATAAACTAGAATTGTAAATCTATATGAGATGTAACAATCAAAAACTCTAAGAGGTTACTAGGATTGAGCATCGTGGCCAAGTGATGTCGAATTGAAGACTTTGCAATCGAAAAGTTGAAATGAAAACCTAGCAATCGAAAATCTAAATTGAAAACCACACTTTAATGAGGAATTGTAAAGTAGATTTCAGACTTAGAGTTTTTTAAAGGCATTCTGAGTGTCAAATGTACATAGGATTTGTACCCCTAATTGATGACTAATATTATGATAATTTGGTATTTAGGGGATTGCGAGTCGACGAATAATATATTCTTGCTACACATCGAAATGTTATTGCTATATTTCGGCTGCACTAGGGTGAGTACTCTTATTTTTACAGTATACTAGCTAGTAATTCTTGTGGTAATGAAGTGTAAGTAGGTTCTAATGTTGGTAATAATAACATGTGAATTATTGACCTTATGTGAATGTTTTAATGAGATCGATACTGTTGCAGATAGACCGTGACTACGGTAACGGGTATGATGAGAATGTCCGGGATGTACATGTATGTTGTGCCTGCCTACTACTATAGCGGGTATGTTATGCATGAGATGATGTTATGTATTATGTAATATGAGAATGATTAATGAGTAACCGGTGTAGCGTATAAGTAAAGTGCTCGCGTAGGGGATGTGCGTGACAAGACTCCAGTGCTTTGAAGATGGCTCATAATTGAAAAGACTTCCGCATGCAAATTTTAATGTTTATAATACAAGTGGTTTAATTTCTGAATATAATGGTGTTTAACTTGAGATATTGGTTAAAGAAATATTGATTTAATTAAAGACTTGTTTATGGTTGAATTTATGATTGAACCAATATATACATTTATATCATCTCTGTTTTCAGAAAAAAAAAAGGCAATACATTACTTCTCACACTACTGAAAAAAACAGTCTTGATTTAAAACAGTCTTTATAATTGAAAAAAATGGGCAATACATTAACTATAAAATAACTTTGCTTTTGTTTATACATGTTTTACCATTCTATTCTATTAAATTGGGTTAAGATCAATAAAACATAATCCATTATATAATTCTCTGTGAAAAAAGGTTATAAATCTAATTCTCACCAACGTATATTCATAAGTGTTCTCCTTTATGTTACGTACTTTTTTTGTGCTTAAAGATTTAAGGGTTCACCCTTAATTAAAGCTTAATTTACCATATCAAAAGGTTCCGCAAGTTAAAAGGTTAAAGTTTTAAACCATAACGTAATGTAATTTTTGGAGATTGAAACGTAGTTACTCTAATACAGAAGCATATATTTATTACAAACTGAACAGGTAATAACACTCTACAATGATAAAACAAAAAAGAAAAAAAATTGTACTACTTGAAGATAGCGGTCATACATCGATAAGGAATGTATGAATTCTTGAGGATAGCGGTCTATACACCGATAAGGAATGTATGAATTCTTAAAAGATAGAGGTCGTACACCGAGTGAAGATAGCGGTCAATACGTACACCGATAAAGCCATGAGTAGCGCCTGGGGTGAACCTAAAGCCACATCAGCTTTCCTTCAATTCCCAACCAAAACTCAACCCAAAACCTAAGTAGCACCTTAACCTTCAACCCGAATCAACCCAAAATATTATCTCTCTCCTTACTCACTCACAAAACAAACCAAAACAAAAAAAATAAAAAAATAAAAACTGACATCCCCACCTTCGGCTTGTTCGGTTTCACCAAACCGGAGGAGTGAGAAAAATGGTGAACCCGATGGTGCGTAGGGCATTTGGGATGCCAACCTGAGGGAAGCCGATGCCAGCACCAGAGGTGCTACGTTCGGCCTAAGGAATGTATGAATTCCCGAGAAGAACGCCCTGTGAGAAAGCTGCAAAAAGTTAAGATGAAAATTAAGGAAATATAATGTAACTCATCAGCTAGTGAATATAAACCTGCAGTTACTCTTCAAAATTTTCAATCCACAGATTAATTAAGATTTGAGTTTGATAAATAATTTAATTAAAAAGCGAAGTAAGTTCACCAAAAGAAAAGCCATATGTACGTACCTTTTGTTCTTGGCTATTCGTAGCCCATTAATTGCCTCTCGTCCAAAATTTCTCCTCTATCATCTTCTAATGTCACACGTGCTCTCATATCAAAATTGATGCTCTTAGGTGAGAATAGATCTCCAAACCTCGGACACTTCAATATAGATATTTTCGCTACACCTCGAAAGCAAGAGATGTAGCGATCAGATGAGACAACATGTCCACCTTTAAACCTCCATATCTCTCTTAGCTTCTCTAATCCCTCCGCTTGAATTTTATTCAAGCTACTGGTAAGTTCATCAATACTACCAGCACTTCTTAAGTCCATGTTGAATAACACTTTAATGGAACCACAATCTTTAACATGAAGGTCTTCTAAATGACATAGGAACGGCAGTGGGTTGCATGGAAAAAGATTTTCAAGACTCTCACATCCCATCACGTCAATCACCTTCACGTATGAAATGTTATTATTAGCTTCCTCCTTCTGATCACTACCAGTGGCAGTTGTAATTTCAAACGGCCATATCTGCTTCAGCTTCTTCATATTAAAAATTCTCAACTCTTCCAGTCTTGGAATTTGTACCTGTACGTGCGTACAAGAATTAGAACTTTATAATTTAAAATATTAATACTCAATCTATAAGACACAAGGTTGAATTTGTCAATACAAGTAAGGTGTAACTTTCACTATGCATTAACATCAAAACTAATATATATATATATATATATATATATATATATATATATATATATATATATATATATATATATATATATATATATATATATATATGAAAGAGAGAGGATAGTTCATTGAGAATCGATTTTAGTGTGAGTTCCGAGAACAAATTTTAGCCGTTGATTTGATAATTAGTGGAATTCACGGATGTAGAGCGTGAAAAGATCAATTAAGTGTGTCAGGGTGCATGTGTGAATTCATAGGTGGGTGATGATATTGAAGAAGGGGAATTGGATGACTCAGATTGGCTCTCGCAATAAAAATGGTTCTCAAATAAACTTCTTCCTATTATATATATATATATATATATATATATATACACACACAATTTAATTACCTGTTCATTGAAGAATGCATATTGTTGCATAGAATTGTCAGGAAAAATGGTAGTGAAGTTCGGAAGCTCAGCAAGAATCAACGTCACCAGTTGCTGAAGCTCAATTCTATTCTCCATGTCACACAAACTCATGAGGCGTGGTAGATCATGCAAACACAGATACGTTAGCTTTGGAAACATAATCATGCTCCCTCCGCCTCCGCTGTCATCATGTATCAATGTTTCAAGAACAGGGCACCTGGAAACTTCGAGTTGCTCGAGTTTTGTCAAACCACTTGCCACTTGACGTGTAAAGAGGAATGTCAGGTCTGTACAATCAAAAACCTTAAGCTCTCTTAAGTTGCAAAATGAGTAATTCATTGAAACATCTTCAATGTTCTTCATATCCGTCACTTGTAAATAAAGTCTCTCTGTTTTCTCAAACAACTCATTCATTTTGCATTCCACTACGTTAATGCGGTTACTCACAAACTTCAATACGTTTCCAGAATATTCGTTGTCTAAATAATTCAATTCACAACCCATAGATATCTTGAACTTTACAAGTTTCTCAAAAGAACCATCTTTCAGATGAAGCTTATTTTCATACAACTCGACCTCTAATGCACAAAGTTGCCTCACAAGAATCTCCAGTTCCTTATAATTGGCATCTGTGAACCTAACACGACTCTCAGAATCAGCTTTCAGATAAAGCTCCTCAAGATTGACCAAGTTCTCAAAGACACCATCTTCAATGCTAAGGTCAACACATCCTGTCACGTCTAGCAACTTTAACTTTCTCAGCTTCCTTATTGAAGACGGTAACTTTTGAATACCACAAGAAGCAAAGCTGAGTGTCTCCAAGCTGAGAAGATTTCCAATAGAAGAAAAATCATCTGTCAATGAGCATGAGTTAAGACACAGAGTTTGAAGATTGGTTGAGTATGACGGAAGCAATGGATCAACCATTGCATCATAAGCTATGACCTCAAGATTTTCCATTCTATCATAAAAATCTCGAGGAAACTTGACTAGAGTTTTCTCACCCATTAGCTTCAAAAGTTTGAGGTTTGGGTAATTAAAATCTGCGTGAAACTTAGACATACCCTTGCAATTTAAGAAAATTCTTTCATAACACTCATCTGCATCTTGTGCCAAATTTTCATGGTCAATAAAAGCTTGTCTGACTTTTATAAACTTTCCTAAAACAAAATCACGTGCATGCTGTTGCATCTTGTATTGTCCCACAGGGGAACTTTCAATCAAAAAGTTTGCATGTATGAGCATATCAACGAAGGCTTTGATCCACTGTCTTGCATGTGCTATAGTAGTAACCACTTCCGGAAACAACTTCAAACCCCATGCATACTTCATCAACTCTTCCACAGAAATATCAAAAAGAAAGTCCTCTGGAAAAAGACCACAAAGAAGTAAAATTGCTTTCTCATCATCTGTTTCCAGATTGTTGTAGCTTATCTCAAAAGCTATCTTCAAAACATCATAAATGCCTTCAAGCTCATGGTCTTGTAAACGAGAAAGTGCTTCTTCCCATTTGGACTTATCCTTTATCCTACCTTTAAGAACAGAGGCAATGGTTTCTAAAGAAATGGGAAAATTACCACACCTGATTATTATTTCTTCTCCAATCTTATAAAGATCAGGATCCTCATCTTTTAGAAGTCCCACAATTCCAAAAAACAAGGATTTTGCTTTAGCATCGTCTACAACGCCCAATCTAAAAATTGAACTCTTCTCAACACCCATATGAATACAAACATTTTCATCTCGTGAAACTATCAACAACTTAAAGCCATTTGGCAAAAGACTACTCCATAGTCCAATATCTTTGAGGTCCAACACCTTCCAAAGATCATCTAATATCACCAAAATCTTAGTTTTACCATCTTGTGACATCTCCAAAAATATGTTATGAAGATGCTCAGCCCTTGCTTCTTTAGTTGTTTCCGTTAAATCTTCACCAATGTACTCTGCAGTAGCTTGTTGCAGAGCAATTGAGTTAGCTTCTCGCCCAATATTTAACTTCAAAACCAAATCAAACATTTCCCTATCATCAACAACCTTCACTAGATTTTCCATCATTCTAGTCTTCCCCACACTCCCTAACCCACATAGAGCTATCTTTGTGACCTTGCTATTATTCTCAAGAGATTTCAATGCTTTATCAAATAACAAATCACTGGAATCTTGCATATCAGTGTCCAAAAGTGCGCTCATATCAAAATTGATGGTGGCAGGTGTGAACACTTCTCTAAAACTAATACATTGATGTATGTATATGTTTTCAACAGCTTGAAAACCGCTGACTTGATATTTATCCACCCCTTTTACCCTCCACACTTCTGTTAGATTTTTTGAATGTGTCACATGAATGCTTCTCAGGTTACTACTTACTTCCTCAATCTTACGATCATGTTCCAAATCAATGTTGAATAAGACTTCAATGGCGTCACACCCACATACTCTAAGTGTTTCCAAATTACGCATTAAAGGCATGGGATTGATGGGGAACAGATTGACAAGACTATCACACCATCCCACTTCAACCCCTCTCACCATGGAAATTTGAAGTTCCTCATCAGAATTAATTTCAGCGGGCCATATTTGCTTCAAATTATTCATATCCAAAATATCCAATCTCTCCAACTTTGGAACCACAACCTGCACAATAGTTAAGCATTCTATCAAACTTACATTAGATCCATAAGTTGCTCCATCTGAACAATACACACGCTAGAAAAGAAGTTTGATATAGTTATATTTATAAACGAGAAAGTGCACAATAATATATGTATATTGTTAAAGTGTATAAAGTGGTCAGGCCCAAAATAGACCTAACGGGTTCGTAGGCTTTAGTTTAAGTCGTAGTCCTCTGTCTATTGCATTTGTGTATTATGTTTAATCAGGTAAATACAAGTTTTATTTGTATTTCGGTCTCTGTTTTTAGGGTTAAGATCCTCTCATGTTTGGTCAAACATGATCTATCATGTTCTCTCACAAACATGAGAGTGGACCCTACAAAGGGGACCTACTTGACTAATATAAGGGACCTACTCTCATGTTTGTGAGAGAACATGATGGAATATGAGAGGATCCTAACCCTTGTTATTATATGGCATCAGAGCCCTAGGTTCTATGGTTCGTGTCACTTGTTTGATCATCTGTGGCTTCCAGTCAAACTCTGTTGAGTGCTTATTGTTCCTCATCACCACCATAATCGAAGTAAGCACTGTCTAGTGACCAGACATGCCAAGTGCCACCGCATCTGTATCATGTGCCGTTTCTGTTCTCCGAAATCATCACCAATGAGATCCTGTCATTTTGTGATTAGTCTTCTTTTGGATTTGAGACGGTTGTGTCGTTTCAATACCCATACATCTACATCCCATGTTACTATTGCTGATGCATTATCTTCTATATATTGTAAGTCTACCTAATTTTCTGTTTAATTTTCTATCTCTAACGCCCCGTTCTCGAGTTGTTTTTTGGAAGGAAAGGGAGGGGAAGGGAAGGAAAACATGAAAGTTGTGTGTTCTTGAGTTTTTTTAAGGAGGGAAAGGGAGGGGGAAGGAGGGGCTATTTGTTCAAAAATCTATCCTCCCAAAAGTGGGATGATTGGGAAGGAAAGAACTATCCCTCCTTTTCCTTCCAACTCAAGAACACATCTTAATCATTTCTTTCCCTTTCCTTCCATTCCCTTCACTTTCTTTTCCATCACTTTCCTTCTTAAAAAAACTCGAGAACGGGACGTAAGTAAAATTACCCATAGATTGAAGTGTAGTGCCACGTTTTTTTCCTGATAGTTGTGCTTTCTAAGATCTTTCAATAAAGAAAATAATTGGAAGAGGACGAGAAGCTGGTGCTCTATCCGTATTTGACACCTACGAGAATCTATTACGTCATTATCCCGTTGAACCTTAGATATTTAGTTGAAGTTATTTTGTTGGGAATCCTCAACCTTAGATTAGCAAATTGGATCCTAAGTTTCGCCTAAAGAAAGGATGTAGGTGCTTTCTCCAACATCGTCTCATGAGATGTCACTTTTCTTAAGAGTGAACCTTTCAATTCTTTCCGGTAACCACCTATCGACCTATCGTGATCAAGGAGATAATGATGATTTGTTCGTATATGTACTACACGTTGTTCCGGACTCCACTGTCGAGATTCCTATAAACTCTAAGAAATCATGGAGCCTGCGAGGCCACAAGTGATTCACGTATATAGAAATGAAGTTCATACTAAAAAAACATGTTGATTATATAACTAAAATCTAGCTAGTTAACTTCTACACATAATTTAGAGGTGTGAAAATGGGTAGTTTGTCCATGTTTTATAGTAGTTTTTCTCATTTTTATCAAACATGGTCTATCATTTTCTTTCATAAATATGAAAGTAAGACCTACAAAAAGATCCATTCTTAAATTAAAATAATAGACCCGCTCTCATGTATGTAAGAGAACATAATTGATCATGTTTGACCACAACATGAGAGAATCTAATTAGCCGCTTCATTTAATTTGATCCGATGGTCTACGTTTGGCATATTTATATCCCAACCATGAATTGCGACATCTCATAAATTTGAACAGATGAATTGCGACCCTTGGATATATATATATATATATATATATATATATATATATATATATATATATATATATATATATATATATATATATATATATATATATATATAGAAAAAGCATCAATATAGAACCATTACTTAAATAAAGAACCTAAAGAACCAATATCAACCATTAGATATACTAATCAATGGTTCAGATTAAAAGTAAAAAAAAAAAAAAACTGAATGTTCACAGCTTCACGCGCATAACAAAAATATCCAAGGGTACTTTTGGAAATTTGTATCAAAAGTGGAGCCTGATACAAATTCATCCCACGTCTCTTCAATCATACATTAATTATATTTTTATGATTCAAGTTTCTATCTCTCTTTCATAGTTCTTAACTTCCGGCGACAAACAACAAATTAATCCGGCCACCATTGATTTTGATTCAAGTTCCTCTATGTATTTCCTATCTCCTATACTCCGGCGACAAACATCAGATGGCCATCGTCGATTTTGCATCGCTCCTCTCCAACATTTTTTTTTGTTGCAGATCGTTTTCCATTTCTACCCAAGTTCCTCTCTGTCTTTCCTAGTTCCTATCCTCCAGCGACAAACATCAGATGGCCAACGTTGATTTTGCATCGCTTCTCTCCAACATTGTTTTTTGTGTGGGTTTGTAGATCGTTTTTCATTTCTACCGTTGTTACATCGAGATCGTAGAGTTAACAAGGAGGTGCAGTTATCTGGGTTACATTTTTAGTAAGATCTTGTTTGCATTTTCATTTTTTACTCATCTGTACATTCATTTAATAACAATAAGAATTATGTATCATCTTTGTTTTTTCATTTTCAGTGATGGATATTGGGTTTTTACATGTTGATTATGTGTCATATTGGGTTTGCATATAATGTTTGCATTTTCATTTTTTACTTATCTGATACATTCATTTAATAACAATATGAATTATGTAATTTTTTTGGTTTTTGCATTTTCAGTGATGGATATTGGGTTTGCATTTTGATTATGTATCATGAAAATCAATGGGTTAATAATAGATAAAAGGATGTCAAGTATTTAAAAACAATTTTGCATTTTGAGTTTGTATATGTAATTTTGCATTTTGGGCTACTTTTTCACTGAATCTGATTGTGTAAAACAATTATGTGTCATATTGGGTTTGCATATAATTATGTGTCATATTGGGTTTGCATATAATGTTTGCATTTTCATTTTTTACTTATCTGATACATTCATTTAATAACAATAAGAATTATGTATTTTTTTTGGTTTTTGCATTTTCAGTGATGGATATTGGGTTTGCATTTTGATTATGTATCATGAAAATCAATGGATTAATAATAGATAAAAGGATGTCAAGTATTTAAAAACAATTTTGCATTTTGAGTTTGTATATGTAATTTTGCATTTTGGACTACTTTTTCACTGAATCTGATTGTGTAAATGCAAGATGTTGTGGGTTTGCATTTTGCATTTTCATAATTTGCATTTTGGAAGCATCTACATGACCTGCATCTTCCATATTTTGCATTTTCGATTTTTTGCATTTTGCATTTTGAAATGAAACTCAGATGAAAATGCAAATTTTGAGAAATTTGCATTTTCAAAAAAAAAAAGTTTCAAAAGTATATCAAGCCTAGTCTTGTATGAAAGATGACGAAAAACTGAATGTAATGATATGATTTTCTTGCTTAAACTCTAAAAAACGAAGAAGTTATGATAATTTAAATGTTTAAATGAGTTTTTTTAATTAAAAAGATGTGTTTGCTGGAAGAGAAGGAGGCGCCTAGATATTTTTTTTAAATTTTTTTTCCTGTTTTGCCCTTATATATAATGCCACATGTCATCACCACATGAGTTCTTTAGGTTCTATGTTTAAGGGAGGTTCTTTGTTTAACCACACCCTATATATATATATATATATATATATATATATATATATATATATAATGAGAACTGTCTTTCGTATGTGATCTGTGAGAACCAATCTTAGCCATGGATTAAATTAATCAATGGCTAAAAATTTTTGGCGGCTCATTAATGGCTTATTAATGACGCATTAATTAGAGGTATTGTGGGAAAATCAAGCTTCGCAATTAAAGATAGTTCGCCCAGACACAATTCACGGTTGGGTAAATATATAAATTACCAAAATACAACTATAATAACTCATTAATGGTGTTAAAAACAGTTCACCTAAAAAACAATTCTTGATTGAAATTTTACCTATAATAGAAAATTCCCCTTTCTGATAACAAGGTGGTTGTAAATTTCCAGTCTTTATATATAATCACATAATTTCTTATTAATATACAGAAAGCTAACGAGTTTAATCATTCTTATAATTTACTCTTTGTTCCTTTTATTTTCATTTGTAGACTTACTGGTCAGATAAGGAAAAAGCTTCGAAGACTTTCATATCATAATTTTTCTTTTGATGTCATGATTAAGAAAATGTAATATTTTATTATGTAACTTTAACATATATTACAAGTAATAATTAAAGAGCTAAGTAACTTTAATAGGACATTAATAAAGGTTATAGATCACTATCAATGTCACAATAATTGTTTAAAGAATTTAACTAATAAATTTAAAGATAAAATACTAAAAAGAAGTATTATGCTCTTCAAAATTATTCTTTTCCTGAGAGGGAGAAGGTATTAGCTTTAAAAATGTCTTTCTTCTTTTCACAATTTTAATTTTTAAAGTTTTGTCTCATTTGATTATATTATATAGTCTTAATTTATATTACTCAAATTACAAAAGAAACTGAATTTAGTTAATACGAGTGAGAAATATGTAGTAAATTACCTTTTTGTTGAAGAACGATTGCATTTCACTATTAGGATAAATGCTAGTGAACTTGGGAAGATCCCAAAGTTGTGACTCCACTAGTTGCGGTAGCTCAACAGCTTTGTCAATGTCGCACAAACTTCCGAGCTTCGGCAAATTAATCAAAGACAGAAACTTTAGCTCCTGAAATATGATCACTCCATCATTCTCACTCTCATCTCCATGTATCAGTGATTCCAAAACAGGGCAGCCATGAACTAAGAGTCGCTCAAGTCTCCTCAAACCACGTGCCATAGCAACGGTGAAGAGGTATCTCAAGTCTGCACACCTTTTAACCACAAGGACTCTTAATTTGGAAAATGACTCGTGAGGAGGATGCCTTAATAAATCTTTAAGATGCATCATATTCTTTACTTCTAAATGAAGTTTCTCTGTTTTCTTGAATAGCTCGTTAATCTTGCAATTCAGAAGGTCATTGCTGTTAGTGACAAGCTTCAACATGTTTTGGTATGAATATATCTCCTTGTCGTTTACGAGTAGACAACCAATAGATATTTTGAATCTTTCAAGATTCTTAAAGGATATAATTTTTTGTTGGACCTTATCGTCGAAGAACTCAACCTCTAATGCCGAAAGTTTCATTGACAGCTTCTCCAATTCCTCATAATTGGCATACGTGAAATGAATAGCTTTCTGTCCGCTAACTCTCATGTAGAGCTCTTCCAGCTTGTCCAAATCTTGAAAGACACCATCATCAACACGTAGGTCACGACATCCGGTCAAATCAAGCAACTTCAGCCTTTTTAGCTTTCCTATGACAGATGGTAACTTTTCGATGTGGCTGTTGGCAAAGCTGAGTACTTCCAAATTTACAAGATCTCCAATTGCAGACCAATCAGATATCAATTCACATCCATGGAGACTAAGTGTCCGAAGGTGGGTGGAGCATACACTTGATGTAGGAAGCAATGGAGGATACAACACATCTTCATATGATAAGACTTCAAGTAATTCCATATTTTTATAAAAACCTTGTGGAAAATTGAGTTGGTACACTCCACCCATCACTTTCAAAAATGTGAGGTTTGGGCAATTAAAGTCTTTAGGAAACTCGGATATAACGGGAAACTTTAATAGCATTCTTTGGTAACACTCATTTGCATCTTCAGTAAGTTGCTCTGAGATATCGTCATGGTTAACGATGGAAGCTTGCTTCACTTCCGTAGAGTCACTTAAAGCAAAAGCACGTGCAAGGTCATGCATTCGGACACATCCTACACGATCACTTTCAGCCAATAAGTTTGCACTTATGAGATTGTCAACACAAGTTTCCACTCTCAGTCTTGCTTTTGCTAATGTCGACACTTTAGAAAATAACTTGAGTCCCCATCCATACCTTATCAACTCTTCGATAGGAATATCAAAGTCATCTGGAAACAAGCCACTAAGAAGAAAAAGTGACTTCTCCTCCTTCGTTTTCACATAGTTGTAGCTTATCTCAAAAACTTTGTGCACAACTTCATAATGGTCTGTGAGGTCATGGTTTTGTAAACGAGAAAGTGCTTCTTTCCATGCGGATTCTTTATTTGTTTTACCTTTAAGAGTAGAAGCGATGGTTTTTAGGGCAATGGGCAAATTACCACACCTCTTTATAATCTCTTCTGCAATCTTATCAAGATCATGATCTAATCCCTTTGAAACTCCCACGGTCTCAAAAAACAATATTTTTGCTTCATCATCATTTAAGGCGCCAATTCTAAACACGGAATCAGAATCAACACCCATCTGAGCACAAACATCTGCATATCGTGAGGTGATCAACAACTTGAAGCCGTTTGGCAAAATAGTACTTGACAATCCAAGATCCTTGAGATCCAACACCTTCCAAACATCATCCAATATCACCAAAATCTTCTTTTTACCATCTTTTGACATCCCATCAAATCTGTTCCGAAGACGCTCAGCCCTTGCATCGCTGGTTGTTTCTGTTATAGCTCCACCGGTTATCTCTGCCAGTGCATGTTGGACAGCAATTAGGCCGGTGTTTTGACCAACCACTACCTTCACAACCCAATTAAACATGTTTGTATCCTCCACGTGCTTCTTCAGTCGATCCATCATGTGGGACTTACCCACACCACCCATCCCAGATAGAGCAATCATCTGGGTCTTACTATTCTTTGGTTCAAGGCACTTCAATGATTTCTTGAAGATCACATCTCTGGTCTCGATGCAGTTTCGGGTGGTACTATCATCAACTGATGCGGAGGAGGTGGAAGCATGATTTTTAGTACGGACCCTAGCAAGTACTTTTTCACCGGTAGACTCGAATTGAGGTATGTCTTTTACTTGGCTTATGTTTTCAAGAATATCAGAGGATTGTTTACCTGCTTTGTATCTCTTCTTGATGTTGAAGCATCCGATTCCAATGCCATCGGTTGAAATCGTTGCTTCTTGCTTTTTGAAATCTTCGACCAGTCTTAACCATGATGAGACATGAGGAGGCAACGGAATATCCTTCGCATCATATTCCTCCATTTGCTTTTCTATTTCTTTTGCTGCATCTTTCACTCGATCCATTTCCTTATTCATAGCTTCAACATTTTTTCTAGAGGAGAACCAGTAACGAAACCCTTTCGTAATGCGGGTCAACAAAGATCCAACAACGCGATCAATAACTAAACTTGCAACTGCTTCCATATTCCACCTGCAAAGAATAGAAAATAATTAATTATTAAGACAATTAGTCATGTAGAGGGCAGTTCATGCAAAAGTAATTTATTTGTGAAACGTGTGAGAAGTATTTAAAGTCATTAGATCATTTAATCAAGGGCTAGGATCAAATGACATTTGTTTAAATATATTGTTATCAATAGGCGGCTCATTAGTAACTCATTAATGGCTCATTAATAATGCATTAACGATGGGTATTTTAGGATAATCAAGCCTTATTCTTTAATGATGTTCCACCCTGACGCAATTCAGAGTTGAGAAATTATTTGAAAGACCAAAATACCCCTAATAATGAGTCTTTAATGGACATTAATGGTGGTTACAATTGGTACTTGTGGTACAGTAGTACTCACAATAAGAACGATTCTCAAATGAACTATATATATATATATATATATATATATATATATATATATATATATAACGAGAAATGTTCTTCGTACTAAAATCGATTAATGTAACATTGTTAATGACTCATTAATAGGGGTATTTTGGTCATTTATATATTAGCCATGAGTTGCGTCTAAATGGACCGTCATTAATGTGTCATACATGTGTACTTTTAAAAATTGAATGCTTTAAGATAGTGTAATACATGCATGAGATATGATATTACTTATCTTAAGATTATGTCTTTAAAAAATAAACTAAATGCATTAGAGTAGTAGATATGATATAGAGGCAAGATCAAATTAATATCTCTTAATTTGAAAACCAAAGAATACCTCCTAACCTTCAGATTACCCTCATCAATGGCTTAATTTTTTGAATTTTGAACAACTACAAACGCACCATCCCAATCTACACCTTATGTCCACACTAGGGCTTGAACCCTCGATCTCAAAGAAGGTACACCTTAAACACACATCGATACCACTAAGAGAAAGACCTTTTCAACTAATTTTTCTACTATCAAAATCTAATGTACATAAAGTTAAAATGGTATTATGGGTATACAAAGTTTTCTCTTTGTTACTTATCTTTCCATACTATATTTATCTCTCTCCCCATTTACAATTCCTATCCGGATCTCATATCTTTCACTTCCTTAGTAGTCTTAAATCGGGAAGACCATGGGAAGTCTCCCTTGGTGTTTCCGTCTCTATCTCTGGTCTGAATCGTACCACATGCATCTTTTATCCCCGCTACATCTATTTAATATTTTGTTTAAATCGACAAGAAATGTCTTGGAAATGAGATTATGAAGTCTACAAACCCACAAAATCACTTGTGACGTCCTTCTTGTGATATTCTGTATTGAGAAAAGGCTGACACCAATGGATGTGACGCACCGGTGGAAGTTAGGGATGTTTATTGAGAGATAACAGGGTGATGTGGCAATGGGTGTTACTGTGTTAGTGATCACGGTAGAAAAGGGTTGAAATTGCCAATCGTAAAAGAAGATAACAAGAATCGTGTCATTATATTCCGATGTCTTCTTCAAATAATATTTATGTTATGTATATAGTACATTGTAAACAAATAATAGGGTGGTGCTTGTCTGGAAATCACAACCCTTTCTTGAAATTTAATTTCATAAGTTGAAAAATCATCTCCTTTTCTAGTTTTGCCTTCCTAAGTATTTGATTGTTGTATTGGTCAAATTGTCCTTTAACTTAGCCATTTTTACGGATTTAGTCCTTTAACTTTAAAAGTGGAGGAAAACAGTGTTTTAAGAAACATTTTGTGACGAGGATAGTTATTTTTAAAAGATTCCGTTTGTCATCTCCGTTAAAATAAGATAAAATGACAATTTGACTTTTATTTTTATTATCTTATCATTAAATTTAATTTTATTAATATTTATTATATGTTTACCACCACTTTTAAAATTTTATCAATCATTTTTCATAAAAAGTTTGCACTTTCTTTCTCTTAGGCCAACCACCACCACTTCTAACACTACCTCCCACCACCGCCCCTATCGGCGGCAACCACCATCGCCACTACTCTCATCCTTGCGTTTATCTCTTCTCTCTTCCTTTCTCTCTCTCTCTCAACCCTTCTTTCGGTGAAACAACCATCGCCGCCGCCTCATCTGCAAAACACCCCTCCTTCCTCTCTTTCTGTTTCTCTCTCGTAGTGGAAGCGCGCACCACCATGTAATAACCGGGTTACGAAAATAAGCGAAATTATTTTATTGACGACTATTACTATTTTCGACGCTCCTAGTATAATGATAGGGTTATGGATTTTAGTCCTGGATGTAGATTAGGTTTGGCTTAGGGTTATAAAAGAATATTTATTTTAAAGGTCGACGATTATTATTATTATGAAGGATTGGTGGGCTTAGTCATGGTATGCAAGGCTTAAACAATAGGACTTTATTAAATTACATTGGGCTTAAGTAGTTGGGCTTAAAAGCCTTAAGAGTTGCAAGATATATAGACAATTAGGTTACTGTTGTATTTAGGTGTAGAAGAGAAGAAGAAAAACAGACAAGAAGAGGAGTGGGTGTGGTAAGTGCCAAGAACTACAAGAGAAAGAATATCGCGGTGCGACGGGGAAGATCGCGGCACGATCGGGCGAATAAGTCCAAAAATTCATATTTTTAACTCAGCGAGCTGATTGGGATAAATTCCAAGATCGCGACTTGAAGGGGAAGATAGCGGCGCGATTTGCTCAGTTTCAGCACATATTTATATCTATCAAACCATTCGGTTTGGCATTTATTCATCCAACTTTTTGCCATCTTCCACACCAGAAAACATCATTAAAACATTTCATAGAAGCTTGGGAGCATTGGCTTGAAGATTTTGATACTATTTTGAAGATCAAAGTTTAGATCTATTCGGCTTTTTACGGTTCTATCATTCTACTCATCATATTCTTGTTTCTTAGAGATTTCCAGAGTATTATGATGAATGTTCTACGCTAAGATTTTGTTTTTCCTACCTAGAGGAGATGACCCTTAATTATGTTGATTAATTCATAGATTTTGATACTTTAATCATGTTTTATTCAAGTTTTGCTTAATATTTGTATTAATTGCCTTTCAAAAAAAAAATATTTGTATTAATAATGCACTAATAATATGCTCTATACTGTCGCTCTGTCACTCTCTTCCCGACCCTCGCTTTGTCGCTCTCGTTCCGACCGTTGTAGGCGGCGACTCGCTGGCCACCGCCGACCCTTTGCCGTATAGAACACCGCCACACTCTAGGGCTGGTACGAAATCGTCACCCCGGCACCCCTACCTCCCGTATAGAAAAGGACCGCCGCCTCCCAGCTTCCTTGCCGGTACGAAATCGTCTCCCCCTACTTCCCTGCTTCCCGTATAGAAGAGGACCGCCGCCTCCCGGCTTTCATCGCCGTCTCGCCCTCCTGGCTGTCACGCTAAGCTATCGATGCGGACCAGAGCCTCCCCCGCAACCACATCGCCATCGCCCGGCTCACTTGCGCAGGCTGCTTTGACGGCTGTAGGCAACACTCGAGACGTGCACCGGACCTGTATTGTTTGTTTGGGTTTGGCTCTCCCCAGGCTTTCACCTTCTCTACCGGAAAAACACTTTCTCTCCACCGGCCAGGTTGGTAAACGGCCGGCAGGTTTGTTCCCTGTCCCCCTTTAACTTTTTAACCTAATTTCTTTTTTACTTTGTCAGCTACGGCCTTTTTTGCATTTCCTTTTTACCTAGTCTTTTTTTGTTGTGTTTCTAACCTTTTATTCTCTTAATTTCTTTAAACCTTTATATTTTCTCTAAACTGATCTTAAGATTTAGCTTATATTTATTTTCTTTTATATTTCTGCACTTTTAGAATATACGGTTATAGTTTTTTATCTTTACATTAAATTTTTAATCAATACTATTTATTTAAAGCTTTTTACATTTTGGTTTTCCGTCTTTTAGATTTAATACCTATGTTAACGAGCACACTATAGAGTATAGTAGGTATGACAGTAGACTGAGATCATGTACTATGCCTCTAGAGTCGAGGGGGGTTGTAGGGAGTCAATTAGGGTCGAGGAGGGTAGAAGGGAGCGTAGGGCTGACGGGTTTTAGAGCTTGCAAAAAAATTGGTTATGTAGAGGCTGGCCATAAGCTTAGAATCGGTAGTTGGAATGTGGGAACTTTTGGAATGTGGGAACTTTAACAGGTAAGTTTTTGGAGTTAGTGGATTGCCTAAAAGAACGCAGAGTAGAGATAGCGTGTTTTCAAGAGACAAAGTGGAAGGGAAGTCGATCTAGGGAATCTAATGGATATAAGCTTTGGTATTCGGGCTCGGGTAGTGCTAAGAATGGAGTAGGAATTGTCTTAGCAGCTAGGTTTAAGGATAATGTAGTGGAGGTGAGAAGGCTTAACGATATGATTATGGCAATTAAGGTGGTGTTAGGAGAAGTGGTTGTTAACATAGTGAGTGCCTATGCACCTCAGGTGGGTTTTGGGGTAGAGGAAAAGACCAGCTTTTGGGAGTCATTAGATGATGTTGTGAGGGAGATCCCAGAGGATCAACTATTGTACATAGGGGGAGATTTTAATGGTCATATAGGAACAGGTGTAGAGGGGTACCCAAGTGTACATGGAGGTTTTAGATACGGGGAAAGGAACGACGAAGGGCGTTCCTTACTAGAGTTTGCTTCTGCACACGAGTTGGTTGTTACAAATTCCTTCTTTAAGAAAAGGGAACGGCACGTGATTACTTACCTAAGTGGGAGCCATAGAACGCAAATCGATTACCTTCTTGCACGTAAAAGGGACTTGAGGAATTGCAAAGATTGTAAGGTTCTTCCACGAGATACTGGGTTCTCGCAACATCGTTTATTGGTGTTAGACATTATTTTCAGGAAAGGACTTATAAAGGATAGAAAGGAGGGTAAACCTAGAATTTTATGGAAAAACCTAAATGGGGCAGTAAGTGAGTAGTTTCGTAACAGAGTCGTTGTAGAGATTACTAGTACCCCTACAGGAGATGCGGATGTAGAGTGGAACCGTATGGCCCAGACTATTAGAGAGGCAGCCAAAGTAACCTTAGGAGTTACCTCCGGTAAGGTACGTGTTGATAGGGAATCTTGGTGGTTTAACAATGAAGTTCAGGATAAGGTTAAAAGAAAACAATCTTGCTTTAAAGAGTTAGTAC
Organism: Pulicaria dysenterica; assembly: GCA_947179395.2. Classification (NCBI taxonomy): domain Eukaryota; kingdom Viridiplantae; phylum Streptophyta; class Magnoliopsida; order Asterales; family Asteraceae; genus Pulicaria; species Pulicaria dysenterica. The sequence continues at coordinate 8,344,489 of OX359290.1, forward strand.
TAGCTAAGGTAGGTGGAGGAGGAGATTTGGTGAGAGCTTTGAACACTTATAGATAAGCTAAAAGATAAGCAAAGAAAGTTATAGCCCAGGCTAAAGAAAGAGCTTATGAGGACTTATACAATAGACTAGACTCTAAAGATGGGCAAATTGAAATCTTCAAAATAGCAAAAGCCAGAGAGAGGAAGAAAAGAGATATCGGAAACATTAAGTTTATCAAGGATGACAGATGGAGAGTACTTTCTATAGATAGAGATATTAAGGGTAGATGGGGTGATTACTTCCGAAATTTATATAACCAGGAGTTAAGACAGGTTGGGAGGGGTAGTGGAGAAGGCCCTACGTTAGGTAGTGGAGAGGGCCACGACGTTCAGAATAACTGCTATTGCACTAGGATTTCCACAAGGGAAGTTACAAGTGCTCTACGCAAGATGGGGAGAGGTAAAGCGGCCGAACCTGACCAAATACCTATCGAGGTGTGGAGGTGTATCGGAGAACCAGGCATCTACTGGCTGACGAACCTTTTTAACCTTATCTTTAGAACGGCTAAGATGCCACACAAATGGAGACGCAGTGTGGTCATCCCTATTTTTAAGAATAAAGGAGACTCCCAAAGTTGTGAGAACTATCGCGGTATTAAACTTCTTAGCCATACAATGAAGTTGTGGGAAAGGGTAATAGAAAATAGGTTGAGACGAGAAACTATTGTTTCGGAAAACCAGTTCGACTTTATGCCAGGGAGGTCTTCGATAGAAGCAGTGCATCTAATTAGAAACCTAGTGGAAAAGCATAGGGAGAGACAAAGAGATCTACATATGGTCTTCCTAGATATAGAGAAAGCTTATGATAGTGTCCCTAGGAATCTTATTTGGAAGACCCTAATCGATAGAAGAATCCCAGGGAGTTACATTAGGGTATTGAAAGACATGTAAGAGGGTGTGTTGTCATGCGTGACCACCCCGGTTGGAGATAGTGAGTATTTTCCGGTGGTACAGGGGCTACACTAGGGGTTAGCTCTTAGCCCTTTCCTTTTTGCACTCATTCTGGACGAGCTTACGAAAGGGATTCAAAGAGGAAGCCATTGGTGTATGGTTTTTGCAGATGACATTGTCTTGGTCTCTGAATCGAAGGAGGAACTAAACATAATATTAGAACAGTGGAGGGCAACGCTCAAGGACTCAGGACTTCGGATTAGTATGGGTAAGACCGAATACCTTTTTTGCCACTTCAATAGGACGGAAGAGGATAGGAGGCTAGATATCTGCCTTGGGGACCACGTGTTGAGACCCAAAGATTCCTTTAGGTACCTGGGCTCCATATTACACAAATCAGGGAGGATAGACGAGGATGTTACAAACCGTATTCAAGCGGCATGGGGGAAGTGGAGAACGGCTACAAGAGTTTTATGTGACAAGAAATTTCCACTTGAGCTTAAAGAAAAATTTTACAGACTAGCAGTTAGACCGGCCATGTTGTACGGGTCTGAGTGTTGGCCCCTGAAAAAGGCGCAAGTGGAGAAAATTGAAGTAGCCGAGATGAGGATGCTTAGATGGATTTGTGTGAAGACTTTGTTAGATAAAATCCTGGTGGGTGTCTTTAGAAACGAATTAGTAGTCACGTCTATTGTCAACAAGTTGAGGGAAAATAGATTGCGGTGGTTTGGACATGTTAAAAGGAGACAACCATCTGCTCCAGTTAGGAGAACGGACTCGATTGTAGTTGAAGGTATTAGGAGACGTGGTCGCCCGTATCTGAGGTGGGAAGATAGAGTTAGAGCAGATCTACAGGAGCTTTCTTTTCGCGAAGACATGATCTCAGATAGGATTTCATGGAGAAGGAGGATCACGATTCAGGGCTAGGAAGCACCGTGGTTGTAGCTTGTAGCTTAGGGCTTATAGAATATGAAGAACCGGGGTTGTAGCTTGCTAACGAGGATGTCTTGGTTTTATTATTTTTATCTTTATTTTATTTTTTATTTTATTTATTTATTTATGTATTTATTTATTTTTATTTTTATTATTATTTTATTTTATATATATATATATATATATATATATATATATATATATATATATATATATATATATATATATATATATATATATATATATATACTCTGTATTCATATTTTACCTCCTAGTAGTTCCCTTTTGTCTTGTGCGGTGCAAATTTTATGGTACCTATGTTTTACACTCCTTTTATATATTATTTATTTATTATTTCTAATATTTTTCCTCTTATTTCAGTTATTTATTTTTTTACTTTTCTTTTTATCTTGTTTTCGCGGCCGTTTCCTGGAAGCAATCTCTCTACCTACAAGTATGGGTATGATTGTCTACATTACTACCTCCCCCATACCCCGCTTTTTGCAAGATTGGATACCGTTGTTGTTGTTATTCATGTTTTGCTTAATCATTAGTTCATCCATGTTCTAGAATTTGTTTTGGTTGTTTATAATATGAGTTTTATGTATTAGAAAATCAATTTAATCATAAAGCTTGAATCTTGATTATCTAGGATCTTTATGTGTTAAGTTTAATATTTTGTTGATGATACAATCATTAAAGATTAAAGCTTTACTTGAAATCGAACCAATTGGCTAATTATACTTTTAATCGCGCTTTTGACCATAAATGTTATTAATTAGTGTAATTAGATGGTTATAATCGGATCAAGGTTTTAACCACTTTAGAAGTTGATGCATGATGTTTAGTATCATTTTCTTTTAATTCCATGAATTTAATTGACTTGAAAACGATGACATCGAATCTCGGGAGGAAAAGTCTTCATTATATAAGATTTATCCACAAGGTTCCTTGCTTTCTTGTTTCTTTGGTTTGTTTTATGTATTTTCTAGATTTTTTAGTGGTAATTAGTTGTTTGAAAGTGTTTTTCACATAAATTCCCCATTTTTATTTGCTTTTTAGTCTAGTTTAATATTTAGGTTAATATAATTTTATCAAATTATACTTCTTCCCCAAGTGTTCGACACTCGTACTTATTTTCTATATTATAATACGATTAGGTCATCTTGCCTATTTATGTTGTAGTCGTAGTAAATAAAAACGGATTTTATAAATTTAAAACCGGTACGCTTTACGCTCATCATAATAAATAAATTTAAAACTTTCATTTATCATATACTTAAATATTTTTGTACTTGAACTCTTAAAATTTAAGCAATAAAAAATTATTAATATAATCTTGAACATCCTTACATTTTTTTAAAACACACCTCATTCAAATCAACACAATTCACAAAGTCATTGATATGTTCTCATCATCTTTTTTATAAGTAGAGATCTTTTTTCTTATTTTATTTTTTTTTCAAAAGTTATTTTAGAAATTAACGGGAAAGTTAATAGATAATAAAGAAATAAATAAAATGTAAAGAGAGAAAGAAAATAAACATGCTGCGAACGGAAATTATTCGACGTCATCATAGTGCGTGAATATCATACCTTACGCTAACGAAAAACGGGCATATTATCGAGTATTAATTTAATTATTCATCATCGTCACATTGCGCGGGTAACATGCTAATTAATAATAATGTTAACAATCGAAGTGATCTCAATGTTAAAAATGAATCTAAAAATATATAACAACCCTATGTCAGCGGTTGTGTCGCGGGGTAACTTTATGAAGCGTAACGGTGTTTGCGTCAATTGAATTAAGGAGGCAATGAAGTTGGTTGTAGTTGTCAAAGAACGTTTGACTTTCGGTTGTGGCGTGGACCTTGGAAATACGGTGGCGGTGGCGGTGGTGCCGGCAGAGGTAGAAAGAAGACGTTAGATCTATGCTAAAGGTTGTAGTGGATGTGTTTGTTCCTCGGACCATATTTAGAACATCAGAATACATGGCCGCGGAGGAGAATCCTGACGGCGGCCACAATTGAAGACTGTTGAGCATGGACGGGTGACGATTTGGGGAGGCAGACATGTCGTGGTTAGGATTGGCAGTGGCTATTTGGGGATCGAGGCGAGAGATGTGGAAACCCTAGATCTATGTTGCAGAAGTAGAGGTGACTCATGGCGGTGGCGACAGCAGTTGAGGACGGTGGAGAATGGTGGCCATTTGGGGGAGGCAAGAGGTCTAGGCGCCTGGGCTATGGGGAGAATGGGTGTAACTTTAATTTAATTTTTTTTTTGGAAAATGAGACGTTAGGCCATCCGTATGACACCCAAAGCTCTCTCTCTCTCTTACCTCAATGTTCCATCAGCGTCATATCATACATTCTCCCCTTTCCCCCTCTTACCTAAATACCTAGTCTAGTTTAACCCAAACAAACTCATCTTCTCTCTCTTACCCAAATAAGAGTCAGATTTAGAAAAAAAATTAATTGTATGGGTGTGGGGAGCCGAAAGGCTACCCGTCGGGTACCAAAAGAGGGGGGGGGGGGGGGGGGGGGGGGGGGGGAAGTACCAGTGTTACGTGCCTCACCCGAGGATTCCGATAAGGATCGAGCTAACTGCTCCAGGCGGTCTTAGAGAATAAAAAGTAAAGGTACATATCAGTTCAATTATAAACGGACAACTCTACTCTCTCTACCGGTGGCGGATCCAGAAAATTGTTTAAGGGTATGCACTCTATGGAAAATCTATAAAAATATTTTTTTAACAAGATATGTCTAATTATTTAACACTAAATTTTTTTGTTAAGGGTATGCAAGTGCATACCCAAGCTAACACATAAATCCGCCCCTGCTCTCTACCCCTCCGTGTTGAAAAGTCTTAATCATGTGGGGCGGTAGGATTGAAATTGATGGATACTTATCAAAATTTAGTCTCTCATTCTCACTTTAATTTGCAGTCTCGTTTACACCAAAGTCTATATATACATATACAAATAGGGAAAACTTCATTCGAAAATTGCTCTTAATGCAAGTATAGCGAGAACCATTACTAACTACCGTTAATGTTTGTTAATGACTCATTAATAGGGTGTCTGGTCTTTTGGTCTTTTTTAACTGTTTAGCCAATGGTGAATTACGTCCGAGTGGACGAATTATTATTCAATGAGGTTTGACTTTTCCGAAATACACCTTGTTAACGAGTCAATCATTAGTTATTAATGACCTATTAAAATTATTAGCCATTGATTTATATTAATCAAGGGCCAAAATAGGTTATCGGCTTATCACGGTACTCGTAATAAGATAATTCTCAAATGAACCCTTCATTTTGGTACATTAGTGTTTGCGTAATAATGTAATTCTCAAATAAACCCTTCGCTTTGGTACATTAGTGTTTGTATTGCTTAACTTAAAATTAGTCTTATTGAAAAATAGTTTAAATGCTTTACTAAGTAATAGAGATAATCAGCCACAATGTAACCTTAACCGGTTGTGATAAACTTAATAAAACACCTAAGGTAGATATTTTAATCTCTATCCTGTTCGCACGAGACCCTAATAAACATAGCATATAACCATAGTAGCGAACCAACTCAACACGAAAGCAGCATAATACGTACTATATCTATGTTGATTGATTAAAATGCTTTACAAAATACACATAAATTAGAGGAGAGAAAAGAGCACCTACTTGTTAATCTGATTTCGAGTATTCAGTTTTGACTGAACAATTATGAACAAGGATTCTTTTCAAACGTTGTACTCTTGGCTTTCAAAACTGCAAATTAATTTAAATAAATATATAGCGCAATCAGTATATCTATATCAAATTATTTGCAGTTGATTAGTATTAATCAATTGATCAGAAGCATTTTAGTTTAATATATGATTCAAGAATTATCCCTTTATTCTTCCCAAAGAAGGGACTAAAAATGAATGATAACTGGGTTACCCGAGTTATGATCGAGTTTGACTCATAATAGAATAAATCAGGTGTAGGTTTCGTAAAGAACACTATAGTGAAAACCGAAAAATTAACAATATTACTTCTATATTAATCTCAAAAAACATCATAAAAATAATGCAATTTTAAATCATACTAATCAACTAATACAAAAACTAGATAAGTGTGCTAATTAAATAAGCATAACTCGCAAATGCATAAACATACGTACGTAGCTAGTTTTTGTTATTGTTTGATTAGTTTTTCAAGAACTGAAATACGTTCTCTATATTTCTTTCTAGAGCAACAAACCCATATTTCTTTCTAAAGTAACGATCGAATGCAAGATTTATTAGAAGGTCACTTTTTTTATAGAATTAAGAGAAAATATGTATATATTTACCTGTTCAATCGACGACTGCTTAATTTCTCTGTGTAGCATATGATATGAAATGTGTAGGAAAAATGGAGAGCCAAGCCAATGCTTAAATATATGTAAGAGAAGAGCTGCTCGTTTTAATTCTTGTGAAAGCGAAGAAGACTTAAAAACCCCAAAGTCTTTTTAAAACCTACATATCTTAGCTGTTCGTTGTAGATCCAAGATATACGGGTCAAGTCCACCCTTTTTCCTCCAACATGCAGATGATTCAATTAAGTTATTTAGTTGATAATTAAATATTAATTTCCAGTTAAGTATGTACGTTTCACCTAATTAAGATATTTTTTTATTAATTCATTATTTGTTTCAATATGTACTTGGCCATCTCATATTTCCAGTAAATTATACCTCACCTAAAATTATGGCCACATGCCATCACATGCTTATATTTGTTTCAGTTTCTACTTAATTGGCCAAACAAAAAGTCAATGAACATATGTTATTTTGGTTTGTAATTTTGAACGGGTATTATTAAAGCTATAATTTTATCTTTTTAGTAAGTATCAAAATTTGTGTTTATATTGTATTAAATTTGGTCTTCCTAAATTTTTAATTTGATTAGTGAAATGTTTGATTAATTATGAGACCATCAGCATCCATCTTGAGCTAACTCATGTCACGTCAGCGCCACATCATTTTTCTCTTCCCATCCCACATCATCCCACAAACACCAACATCCATCTTAAGCCATCACATATCTTTTATTAGTTTTTATTTTTTATTTTAGTTAGAACTATTAATTAATAATTTTAAATAATTTAATTTTTATGTAATTTGCAATAAAAATTATTGGAAAATTATCGTTAATAAATTACGCTAATAATTTAAACTTACATAAAATAAGATAAAAATATTAAAAATACATAACTTTCAAATAAAAAAAAGGATAACTAGTTGTCTTCGTTGTTGTGTCTTGGGAGCCGCGAAATGTGTTCGATTAAATCCGCTCGAAGGTTATGATGCGTTTCTTGGTTTCGGACTTCTAGAACGTTGGCTTCGTATTGTGCCGCACTAATCTCGACCTCATCTTTCTCACCAACTTGATTTGCGTTTTCATCAAAACGGCAAATCGCATTACCTTCATCTTCCAAAATCATATTGTGTAATATGATACACGCGTACATTACGTTTCGGATTTTATTCAGATGCCACATTCTTGCCGGGTTTTGTATTATGTGTCAACGGGTTTTGTATTCCACTGCCTCTAGCATAATAGTCGGCCTATCATGATCACCTCTCATATACTGCCCACGCCAAGCTGTTGGATAATTGTCCCAATCCCAATGCATACAATCTAAGCTACCTAACATGCCGGGAAACCCGTGTCGTGTGTCATGTGAAGCATATAAAAGCTTAATATCATCGTAAGTAGGTTTACGTAAGTATCGTTTACCGTAAAGTTTGATAATATCTTTGGTGAAATTGTTTAAGCATTCTCGTGCAGTTGACTCCACCATCTTTAAGTACCATCCATACCGTCAGCAGATACCCCATAAGCCATTTGTCAAATTGCCGATGTACATTTTTGCAAAGTAGATAACCCTTGTCTGCCTCTAGCATTCATGCCCTGTTTGAAAAATGTATACTCTTGCTTCAAATCCTCGGCAATTCGTAGAAATAGTCGTCTGCTCATACGGAACCGTCTCCTAAAAGCCTCGTCATTGTAATTGCAGTTTTCTGCAAAATAATCTTGAAATAGTCTTTCGTGTGCAGCTTCTCGATCTCTAGTTTGGTCTGGTCCCCTCCGTCTTCGTCTTGGTTCTTCATCATCATTAAGAACGCGCAGTATAGTTTCTCTAACTATTCCATGAAAAAACATGTTATTCAATTGACGATACGCTCCTATAAAGTCGACTTCCGAACCCGAGGATGACCAAGACGATGACGATTCGTAATATTCTGACGAATCAAATGATGAAGATGACATGTTTTTGGTGAATGGATTTGGGAGAGAAATGTATAAAATGTGTGAAAAATAAGTAGGATAGAAAGGATATATACAGGAGAGTAAAAAAGAAAAAAAAAGCCAACTTAGCCGTTGGCAACGGTCAAAGAGGGAAAAAAAGTTTGAAACCGAACTAGAGGGTGAAACCGAGAGAGGGTGAAACCGAGAGAGCCCATGATGGGCGCGATGGTGTGGGAGCCGGACCCTAGGCAACCCACCATGCCATCCCGAGCGGATGCGCATGGTCTAATATTTTCATTGTATTTCACTACTTCAAACTGTAACTTTGATATGTTATGGTGCAAATCGATTAGCAACGAGTATGAAAAGGTTGATGTTGATCTACAATGTCAATGTAGTTCGATCCTTGTTCTGATAAAGAAGAAAGAAAATAGCACCATAGAAAACCATACCACCGTCATACCAAAGTCAACAGTGGTTATATGTTTTTAGAAAGTGTGCATTGGTGTAGTAGACCTTTTGATTGTTCCTTTTGATTTGGTTGTTATTTTGTTTTTGATTGTACTCTTCTAACTCCTGGCTAGATCTTTAGTTATTAATATAATAATGCCCTTTTGCCGTTAAAAAAAAAAGACAAGGAAGAAGATACATGAAAGGAATGCCTTCTTTGTGCAAATCTTCTAATATATATAAAAGACTAATTTGAAAAAAATTATTAGATAATCTGGACCCTTCATTTAATAAAAGATTTAATCTTAGTCATTCAATCCTTTAATTCTAAAATTTTGATTTTAACTTTTTAGAGTCAAACTAATATGAATTAGAAAAAGATAACTCTTAATCAAATCAATGACAAATATTAGTAAACTATAAACTATTTGGAATTTATATAAGATAAGATTATATCTAAGCTAATATAAATTTAATATACTTAAGCGATATTATCAATTTAAAAACAACATTACATAAATTTAATTATATGAGAATCTCATCTAAGTTAGTAAATACAAATTAATATCATTTTATATTAATTTAAAATTAATATAAATCCCTTAATAATGTTTAATATTAATAACTAAATTAGATTTTATTATAATACACGGGTTGGTTGTAAAAAAATAATAAATATTAAATATTAAATGTGAATAAAAATATACTAAATAATTGTATAACGCCAAAATAACGAGAAAGTAAAAAGGACAACAAAAAGTTTCAAATTTAAGTCAAAACCGAATCTAATTTTGACCTAAGAAAAAACCAAAATTAGATTTCGGTTTTTTACAAAAATGGTTGGTTCAGATTAGATATTAATATTTTTTTATCTATGTTGTGACCCATGTCAGGTTTGGTTTTATTTTTTTACAAATCTCATCGTAAATAAATTTTACATCACTTTAAAGTTGTCATAATTACTTCTCTATGTTTAATTAATAAAGCGCTTGATCTAGAGTTAAATTTGAGTTTTAACTTTGATTGAGTTTCAATTTTGAGTTTTGACTATTTGAAGTCAAAATAGTCAAAATTGAGGCTTAATTTTAAACTAACTAAATAGTTATGTTTTTGTTTTAAATAAATAAAAAGTTAGGATTTTCTAATTAAATTGATAAAAGTTAGTCTTTTATTTATAGAAGGATGATAACCATAGCCCTAAGGGCTGTGGATAAGAGCAAAAAAGTTAATATCATTATTTAAAATTAGAAATCACAACTCATGTGTTCATAATTAGCTTTCCATATATTTCATGGTTTCCTTTTAATTCGTTTTTAATTTTCTATACATGAAACAAGATTACCATTTTTAAAAACTAAAATTAATTTATTTTTAGATTTGGGCTGTGGTTATCAAAATCCTTATTTATAATAGAAAATAATATGATTAATAATAATCTTTTTCATATAATGAACATACAAGAGGATCTTATAATATATGAAAGTATAATATTTTGGTATTATAATTTAAAAATAAATTCATATATATTGTAATAATAATAATAATAAACTTCTATAAAAAAGCGTTTTCAATTCTTAATTAGCTATAATATATTACACACACTAAATAGGTTGCAACTTTTATGATGAAAAGGTATAAAAAAGTTAACTATGTTTTATCAAAGTGTTTTTGTATGATAACATATATGAAAAATATTCATGTTATGTACTAAAGCGAGTTATAATATAATATATATTTTTAAAACATAACAAATTTGTTGCATTAATTCATAACTTATTATAATCATCATATAGTACGTGTTAAAGTAAACCAAAAAGAATAAATGTTATAAATAATAGTTTAAAAGTATTAAATGAACGACCCAATTGTATAAGGGTTATAAATTGTTATGTAAATGAATAGAAAGATCCAACGAACCAATGATCTATTAGCCTAGTGGTTAAGAGTGAGGAGGAGACAAAGCCTTTTAGGAGGTCCAGGGTTCAAACATTGGCAATGGAGTTTAATTCTAACTTTGTGTTACTAACTTACTAACAACTAACTTTGCCGTAAAAAAAATCCAACCAAATCATAGAAATTTGGATACTTCTAAATAAGGTGGTCAAAATCGAGTCTTTTGGTCAAACTTAAAAAAAAGGAAAGGCTATTATTGGTTAATTGAAATTTTATTGATAGAAACTTTCCCATAATTTTCTTATATATATATATATAGATATATATATACAAGGGTTCATGCGAAAACCACCTTATTTGCGAAAAATGCAAGAAGCGATCTGGACCATATAATTATTTAATCAATGGCTATTAAAATATGTGGCAAGATTGTAATTATAAATAAATAAGTAGTATTTTATTAATCTAGAAAAGGGTAATATAGGAATTTAACAACCCTCCCCCCTCTCTCTCCTCGTTGATTAGTCGCTCTCTCTCCTCTCCTCTCCTCTCCATACGTCTTTTTCTTCTTTTTAAATCCAAAAAGCCCTACAATTCTCAAACATTTATGCTGGCATGCTCCTCTCCGAGATCCACCGCCGCCGAGGTCGCCGTCGAGGTCCGCCGCCGCTTTAGGGTTTCGTCGCTGCCACACTCGAGCATCTACCCCCCGCCGCCATCCTCCAGCACGAAACTACCATCGATTTAGGGTTTCATCGCGCCACCGTCCTTTCCACTCTCGACGTCAAACACCACCGGCCTTCGTCCCTTCTTCCCCATCGCCGGCAACTGTAGACCGCCCCTTCTCATCCCTCTTTCCCTTATGCTCGCCGCCGGCTCCTCTCTCTTGGTCATCGTGCTACGCCGGCCACCGCTATCTGCGTAAACGGCACCGCCACACCACCACCCTTAACAGCTCCGCCGCCGCACCAATTCCTTCAACAGAGACACCGCCGAACCACCACCTTTGCTACCGCCTATTAAGCTACATCAATCGGTATTTTCACTTTCCCTTTTCTCTATTTCTGTTTTTTAAAATATTTATTTATTTCTCTGTTTTAAATTTTCTTGTTTTAGATTTTCTTTTTCTGTAGTATTTAAACTTTTCTTTATAATTTATTTCAGATTTGTTGTCATTGTACTGATAAGTTTAGTTTGTTAACTAATAGAATGGTAGTATTTACGTATGTTGTTATCATTCAATAGTGGTGATGGATTTGTTCAATACTGTTTATACATATATATGTTGTTTATGTATTTGTTCAATACTATTGATGAACAAAAGTTAAAGTTTTCTTATTTTCCTCTTTATTGGTGTGAATAAATTCTAGTTTTGTTTCCATTTTCTATTACTGTAAATGCTCGATCCTCTATGCAATAGTGGGTATTTGATGTAGGTTAAGTTGGTCAACCTTCGTCACCAAAGCCTCCTCAATCACCATCGTTGAACACCATTTCTTTCTACCCTGATGATCACCATTTTTTTTATTTATTTTCATTTTGTGGGTTTTTAATATATGTTAATCGAGTTAATATAAGTTGGAGTTTCGGTATTTACTGTTGAACACCATTTGGTTTTGTTAGACTAATGAGTTTTTGAATCTAAGTCTGGTGAATAATCGGAGGAAATTGGTCGCGTGTAGTATTGAATATTGTTCATAATCAGACTAGTATATTATTTGATCTATTCAATATTGAATGTTGTAAATTTATCTTAAAAGCGGTTTAATTTTGACTGTGTTCATTATCGATCACATAATTAAAACAAGAAGTAGTAAAAATTTGCAATATCGAAATTTTTGTAAATCATTATATTCATTAATAAACAAAATACACCTAACGAAAATTTGTACACCTTGTTCAACAATGTACACCGTATTCAATAATAAAATAGAAGTAAATTATAAATTTGGAAAAAAAAATAATTAGAAAAAGAAAAAATTAATAAAGAGAGATAAGGATGAGTATTTAAAAAAAACTGGAGAAAATAAAGAGGAGAAAAAATAGGAGTTGGTTAATTAAAATTAAGTTAAAAAATTAAATAAATTGATAAAAGACCTTATTACCCTTTTAAATTAAAAAAAAATAACAAAAAACTAGTGGCACAAAACGCTTCTCGTACTTTTCGCAAATAAGGTCCTTTTCGCAAAAATGGGGGTAAGAAAGAAGCTAAGATGGACGGTTTAGATCGGTTCTCGCAGTTCTCGTATTTTTTTTTTGTTCTCGATGGAACCCTCCCATATATATATATATATATATATATATATATATATATATATATATATATATATATATATATAGGGGAGGGTTCCATCGAGAACAAAAAAAAAATACGAGAACTGCGAGAACCGATCTAAACCGTCCATCTTAGCTTCTTTCTTACCCCCATTTTTTTCAAACTAAAATATCTACCAAATGCCAAGATATTAAATTATGAAAATTATACCAAATTAACGACAAAAATATGCTCTTTAATATGACATCCATATTGCTATATTTTTTTTCAACAAAAAATAAATAAATCGTTTTTGTCGGGGTTTTTTTCTAGCACTATAAGGTATGTTACACAAGTGCATCGGTAATTACACAAACTTTCAAATGACTCTTGTGCTCCTATAATATATGCATTACACAAAAAAAAAGACATACTACTGCAAATGATTAATAAACTAGAACAGTACTCAAATGCTAGTTCGATAACAATGTAGTCAATCTAATGGGTGAAAGCACATGGATTTCCAAAATAAGCACGCACACACAGCACTACAAAAAGAAACAGAAGAAATACCAACTTAATAGCAGCAAAAGATTTGTTAACGTATAATATAAGCCTAAAATGTGTGTAAGATAAGGTATGTATGCATATATGTAACATACCTTATAGTACTGATTACATATATGTTAGTACGGATGCATATATGTAACATACCTTATAGTGTTAGAAAAAAAAAACCCGACAAAAACGAATTTTTTTTGTTGAAAAAATATAGCAATATAAATGTCATATTAAAAAGCATATTTTTGTCGTTAATTTGGTATAACTTTCATAATTTAATATCTTAGCGTTTGATAAAAAATTTAGTTTTAAAAAAATGGGGGTAATTAATTAAAAAGAAAGAAGTTAAGATGGACGGTTTATATCGGTTCTCGCAGTTCTCGTATTTTTTTGGTTCTCGATGAAACTTCCTCTCTCTCTCTCTGTGTGTGTGTGTGTGTGTGTATATATATATATATATATATATATATATATATATATATATATATATGGTAAGGTTATATAGAGAACCTTTCTTAAACATAGAACCTAAAAAACATTCTGTGGTAATGACATGTGTCACATAGTTTAGAGGCAAAAAAAGAAAATTAAAAAAAAAAAAATTGGCGTCTCACAGCCTTCCCCCCCAAGCAACCCCCAACAAACTTAAAAAAAAATCCTCCACTTACTTTAAATGATCATAACTCGTTCGTTTTTAACAATTTTAATCAAAAAATTATACCGTTAGATTCAGTTTTTCGTCCTCTTTCAAACAAGACCGGACTTGATATATTTTAAAAACTTTTTTTTTGTGAAATGCAAATTTTGCATTTTGAGTTCTGTTCATACTAAATGCAAAATGCAAAAAATCAAAAAATGCATAATATCATCATGCAGGTCATCCATATGCTTTCAAAATGCAAAATATGAAAATGCAAAATGCTTCCAAAATGCTTTCAAAAATCAAAACACTACCTGCTGCCCAAATGCAATTTCATGTTAAAATTTTTTTTAGAAAAATATAGGAAGATTGATCTTGTTTGAAAGAGGATTAAAAAAACTAAAAGATTGGTATAATTTTTTTGTTTAAATTCACAAAACTTAAAAAGTTATGACAATTTAAAATTTTGGGGTTTTTTTTAATTCTTAGGTTGTTGGGAGGGATATTATCCATATTTACCATTTTCTTCATAATTTAATACATAATAATTACAGTTTTGCCATTGTTCAAACTTATCCATTGATTTTGATGATCCAGTGGTCTACATTAGTTCTTTAGGTTCTTTGTTTAATACATGGTTCTTTATTGATCCATTTTATATATATATATATATATATATATATATATATATATATATATATATGTGTGTGTGTGTGTGTGTGTGTGTGTGTGTGTGTGTGTGTGTATAAACAACATATATATGTATAAACAACATACGTAAACAACATATATATGTATAAACAGTATTGAACAAATCCATCACCACTATTGAATGATAACAACATACATAAATACTACCATTCTATTAGTTAACAAACTAAACTTATCAGTACAATGACAACAAATCTGAAATAAATTATAAAGAAAAGTTTAAATACTACAGAAAAAGAAAATCTAAAACAAGAAAATTCAAAACAGAGAAATAAATAAATATTTTAAAAAACAGTAATAGAGAAAAGGGAAAGTGAAAATACCAATTGATGTAGCTTAATAGGCGGTAGCAAAGGTGGTGGTTCGGCGGTGTCTCTGTTGAAGGAAGTGGTGCGGCGGCGGAGCTGTTAAGGGTGGTGGTGTGGCGGTGCCGTTTACGCAGATAGCGGTGGCCGGCGTAGCACGATGACCAAGAGAGAGGAGCCGGCGGCGAGCATAAGGGAAAGAGGGATGAGAAGGGGCGGTCTACAGTTGCCGGCGATGGGGAAGAAAGGGACGAAGGCTCGTGGTGTTTGACGTCGAGAGTGGAAAGGACGATGGCCAGCGAGTGTGTACTCACGGAGAGGATGTAGAGCCGGCGAGGGTATTGGGCGACGATGAAACCCTAAATCGATGGTGGTTTCGTGCTGGAGGATGGCGGCGACGTTATACGGCGGGGGGAGTGTGGCAGCGACGAAACCCTAAAGCGGCGGCGGCGGCGGACCTCGACGGCGACCTCGGCGGCGGTGGATCTCGGAGAGGAGCATGCCAGCAAAAATGTTTGAGAATTGTAGGGCTTTTTGGATTTAAAAAGAAGAAAAAGACGTATGGAGAGGAGAGGAGAGGAGAGAGAGCGACTAATCAGGGGGGAGGGTTGTTAAATTCCTATATTACCCTTTTCTAGATTAATAAAATACTACTTATTTATTTATAATTACAATCTTGCCACATATTTTAATAGCCATTGATTAAATAATTGTATGGTCCAGATCGTTTCTCGCATTTTTCGCAAATAAGGTGGTTTTCGCATGAACCTTGTCTATATATATCTATATATATGTATATATAGGGGAGGGTTAATGCGAAAAGGGTCTTATTTACGAAAAGTGCGAGAAGCGTTCCGCGCTACTAGTTTTTTGTTATTTATTTTTTAATTCAAAAGGGTAATAAGGTCTTTTATCAATTTCTTTAATTTTTTAATTTAATTTTAATTATCAAATCCCTATTTTTTCTCCAGGATTTTTTTAAATACTCATCCTTTCACACCTTAATAATTTTTTATTAAATACTTCTATTTTATTATTAAGTACGGTGTACATTGCTGAACACAAGATACAAATTAACTTTAGGTGTATTATGTTTATTATTGAATACAACGATTTACAGAATTTTCGCAATTGCAAATTTTTACTGCTTCTTGTTTAAATAATGTGTTCGATAATGAACACAATCAAAATTATACCAATTTTAAGATAAATTTACAACATTCAATATTGAATAGATCGAATAATATACTAGTTTGATAATGAACAATATTCAATACTGCACGCGACCAATTTCCTCGGTTATTCACCATACTTAGGTTCAAAAGCCCATTTGTCTAACACAACATAAATGGTGTTCAACAGTAAATACCAAAACTCCAACTTATATTCAACCGCAATTAACATATATTAAAAACCCACAAACTGAAAATGAAAATAAAAAAATGTGATCATCACCGAAGAAATGAATGGTGTTCAACGGTGGTGATTGAGCCGGCTTTGGTGATGGGAGTCGACCATCTTAACCGATAACAAATACCCACAGTTGCATAGTGGACGGACAATGAAAACACGATGTATAATGCCTTTAGATCCACCGTTCACTAACAAGCAACATATTAAAATCCACATAACATAAAATCCAAAAGGATCAAATACTTTTAAATAAAGAGGAAAACAGAAAATTAAATTATTTGTTAACATTGAAAGATAAAAGAAATTAAAAAAGAAACCGGAACAGTGTTGAAGTTGGAGTCTCACAATGGCGCCTGTTGGGTTGGAGTCGGCAGTGGCTAGGGTTCCAAAATGCATCATGACAGATCTGATGATGGGAGTAACACCACTGAAGTGTTACGGTTGTGACCTTGTTTTGGTGCTTGACGGAAAACAGTGAGGTGGCTAGCGACAACGACGGAGGTCCGCAGTGGTGTCGACGGTGGAATATGGTGAGAACGGTTGTGGTTGTTGTGGTGCTCGGCAACGAGTTTTGAGATTGGAACAGGTGGTCGACGGCGGATGAGGGTGAGAACGGAGGCTTCACAAACCCTAGATCTCGGTTTATGGTGTGATGGGGACGACGGCGGTGGTGGTTCGTTGCCGGAGACAGCAGCCGGAGGCGGCGACGGAGGCCGTAGATAGCTGCGTCGGCGGCAAACGGGATGTAGATGGAAATCTCAAAATCTGTTTTGGGAGAATGGTTGATTGCTTAAGGGTTGGGGTTTATGCAACGTGGGAGAGAGTGAGATCGGAGAGAGATTGCAGACTTTTTATTTTTCCCCAAAAAAATGGGTTAATTTTGAATTAAATAGGATATTTGTTTAAGGTGTAAAAGACATTTATGTCCTTTTCTCTTTTATATTAATTCCTTTGATTTTAAACTAATTACAAAAATGCCATAACTAATCTTAACCACTAATTAAATGATCTAATGGTCTACAAAGCTTCTCGCACTTTTCGCAAATAAGAAGTTTTTCGCATGAACCCTTGTCTATATATATATATATATATATATATATATATATATATATATATATATAGGCAAAAGTTCAAACGAGAACTGTTTTTCGTACGAGAACTGCGAGAACCAATCTAAACGTCCAATTTCCCCTCCTTTAATGTCATTGCCCACCCATGAATTCCTCACATGCACCCTGCCACACTTGATCCTCTCCACGCTCTCCATCCATGAATTTCCCATATCCAAGGAACGGTTGAGATTTGTTCTCATAGTTCTCGTACGAAAAGTAGTTCTCGTTTGAACCCTCCCCTATATATATATATATATATATATATATATATATATATATATAGGGTGAGATTCAAGGGAGAATTTTTTTGGAAGAGAACGGTGAGAACGCATGGCAAGATAGGCAAAATTGAAAATGTTATGCTCCAGCAGTTTGCACGTTTCATGCATCGCCAAGAACGGTTATTTTAAACACCAGGCACTTTGATTTGATCATATATTTTAGAAATCAACTTTTTAATTAATTACAAAAATTACATGAATAAATCGAGTCTATTATCATCTTTAATTTGATACCACGATTGTTAATTTTTTCTTTATAAAAGATGCATTAAATTTGATGCATCAAATTTGTTTCTCGTTGGTTTGTAGCGTCTGTAGAAGATGGGAAGAAAAAAGGAGTAGAAGAAAAGAATGTTGTATCCGATATAAAGGATTAGAAGAAGAAATAAATTCTTTAAGAGTTTATAGTTACCTTGTGTTCTTTGTAGTACCCAATGAAATTAAATTCTCCATCTCATGAATTCTTGATCGCATATACATTATTCTTCCCTTTAAATGACTTAAGATCGCAAGTAAAACCCGAGATTGACCACTGAAAGCTAATGATCAATAAAACACTGCATAATCTCAAAATTAATGCATATATTTGAAGGTGATGCATACATTATATGACTAAATATTGATGCCTTTGAGAGTAATACAAATGTAATGCATACATTTGAAAGCGGTGCATACATAAAAAAGAAATCCTTAAATTTGAAAGTAATGATATAACTATCACAATACTAATAAGTTTGAAAGTGTATACACAATGAACAATACACAATAGAACAACTGATAGCCTTTCACATTTGAACAATACACAATGATCATCAAATAAAAGAAAAAATGTATACTGATGAGATGCAGCAGGATTTATACTTCATAATTATGTGGAGATTAGAGGGTAATAGTGCATGCTACTTCATCGGGTTAAAGATTTTTTTAAAACATTAGTGAATCAGTGTTTGAGGTGGTTTTGATCGGATAAATATTATACTTATTAGTTCAAGAGATTGCTAGTTCTAAAGATAACAAACTACTACTTACTCTGTACAAACAAAGTACAACCTAGTTCTAAAGACCACAAACTAGTGATTTAGTTTCTTTTTCCAATGGCATTATTTGAAAAAGGGAGGATGGAAGCTAAAACTTTGTTGTGATGTTGTTAGAAAAATTCACAGAGAAAAGAGAAGAATAATTATTATTAATAAAGAGTGAATGAATTTTTTAGTCACTAAAAAAGAAGTGCAGCAGTATTGGGCATTTCAAATTAAGCAGAGAATTGGATACTTTGAGTTGTTGAAAAAGCATGAAAGTGATGAGATTTTATGGAAAATTTGATGTATTCTTTTGGTTTCATTTGATAAGCAGATAAAGTTTTGTTCATTTTCCTTTACTTTGTTATAACTATATGTTCTTGGATACTTTATTTTATTGTGAATCTTTGGGACAATGAAATTATATGTATCATTTTGCTTTTATAAAAGGTTTTAAATTTGTAATATGTATTAGCTGTTATCGAGTAAACATAACTACCAGAATAGAATAGATTGTATATTGTGATAGTATTTGTAACTTGTAAGTGCTAAGTAGGTAGGTTAACGTGAAGTTTCTCTGAGTTGATTCAAGAAGTTAACAACTAATTTGGAAGAAATACATCAATTCTTATAGTAAATGTAGCAATGAGAAGTCTTTATCCTAAAAATAGCTAATAGAAACCTCATTGGCATTTCATCGAACATGTTGTATGCAGAAACTAAACAGCAAAAGAAATGATGAAACAAAAATCACATACATTTCTTTCTTCTCCTTTGAATCATTTATAGATTTAAAAGCTTTCCTCATTGCATAAAACTAACCCCGTTCATACCCATTAGCTTGTTGAATCTTCTTCACTATGTAACAAGAATTGTATAAACTTAACTAAAAAACCTGAATTGAAATCAAGAAAGGAAATTGCTTGAATTGAAAAGCCAAGTACATTCTACAGCAATTAATACTATCAAATAGATTAATCTTAAACCCAAATATGATTATTAAGAATGAAGTACCTTGTTTGAATCGTTCTTTATCATTCGAAACATGAAATCTTACTAAACAATGGTGTTTGTTTGTCTTCATCAAAAGGGACTGCTACTGTTATGCCTTTCATGTCCCGCCCCCTGATGATTGAATTTAGAATACGAATCAAGTAATTGAAGCCTGTTGGTTACTTTTTCGTGCCCCCAAGGTGAGAAATTGAAAGAGCAAAGCCCGAGCATTGGCTAGTTGTCGTCTCCAATCTCCAAGGCGCATATGCACACTGCATAATTTCAAAATTAATGCACATATTTGAAAGCGGCGCATACATACAAATGTAGTGCACACATTATTCTTCCCTTTGCATTAAATTTGATGCATCAAATGCGGCCCTGTCCGTAGGAAGTAGCTACCTTAATAAATGGCATTGGGTTTTCCATGAACAGAAACCGCATCACACTTGCGTTAGTTCAAGTTCTGTATGGACCGATTAAAAAGTGAGCATCGATAGGGGGACATTGGAGATTTGTCAATTGGGAGAGAGGGCACCGATAAGGTTTTATGAAACTGATGGAACAACGAACTAGAACCAGAAAGCTAGAACCGATTTTGGTAGGTCGGTCTTCATTGTGATTTCTGAAGCCGGAGAAGAAGGATATGCATCGGAATTTATAAGGATGGCCGGTGAGATTGGCTAGTAAAATGAACGTCGAAGAGGGAGCGTTACTTTTGATGAGATAGGAATTGCAGAATAATAGAGAGCAGCAACGTGGGGGAGATATCATGGGAGAAATATATGTGCAATTCCTGTTTTACCCTCTGCTCACAGTCAAAACATACAAACGTGAAGAAATTTCCACCGTACGATCAATTAATTCAATGGCCTACAACAATTCTCTTTGTTCTCTATTTTAACTTGTTCTTCTTAGATCCTAACTCTATATATATATATATATATATATATGTCTTAGAAAAGCTATATAGTCTTAGAAAAACAAGTAATAGTTATGGGTTTTGATATCGCTTATTTTATACATATTCATTGCGCGATATCTTATTTAATTTAGCCAACGATTATGCCAAAATAGAACGAAAGGTACTTTTTACCTTTATATATTATATTTCAGGCTAAATACATGATGGGAAGTTAATATGGTGAAGAAACGTTGAAAAATGAGAAAAAAGTCAAAATCTGGTCAAAACGAGAATACTATTTGGTGGAAAAATGCACTACTTGAGGTCGCGACTCGACGCGATACTGGCAGCCGAGAATACTGTTCATTTAACGAGATCGCGACGCGACGGACCATTGAGGTCGCGACGCGATGTGGTCTGGCAGCTCACATGTTCAATAATTTTCCATTAATTCGGATTTTTGGCACCTTGCACCTTTTCTCCATAATTGTACACCATTATTAAGCATATTATTTGGTGGAAAAATGCACTACTAAAAGGAGCTAGTTGTTTAATCAAAGGCAATCATTGTAAGAGTTGTATATATTGTTGTATTTGTATTTGTTTTGGAAGAGAGTTTTAGAGTTATTTCCCTAGTATAGTTATTAGTTAGTAGTTTGTATTCCATAGAGAGAGGTGAGGTTTGGAAGTTCAAGTTTGGAGATTGAAGAACGAGGTCACGCTTGTACCCGACATCTTTCCGGTATTCATGTCAACTTAGTTTTCATGTTTTACTACGATTACGGTATGTGTAACTAAACTCTTATCTTTCCTCCCTTTAGGAGATGTATCCTTGTAATATGATTTGATTTATATTAATTTGGATATTGAAAGTGTTATATATTTATCATGTCTTGTTTAATCTAAGATTCGCATGTATCGAAATTTATATCTTTGTTGTTTATTGGCTAAGCTTGCATGGGTTTGATGACCATTCTATCTTTGCATGCTTGAATCATTATTATCTAGGACCAATAGATAATCTTGACTAGTGATGGACCAAATCCTAGGGGTTAAACAACAAGATAGTGATTTTGACGTGTGTGTAATAATTGCATGCGATGACCATTCGGTGTAGTTTTTGGTTGTAATGAACTATTACGACCATATTTGATTAAGTCTTGCATGATTCGAATAAATACATTAGTTGTGTTAATTATTGATTCCATGACCATTGGGTTAGTATTTTGCATGATTAATAAGTTAGATATTCCGACCACGAAATGTAGCTACTTTAGAAATCGGTATTTGACGCTTAAATATCCATTGCACTTTTATATATAATCATCCATATTTATAGGAGAAGTCGACTTTAGGGAGGTTAGTTTTTATAAACAAGCTTTTATTGCCTAGTTCCTTCCTTGCCTTTGTTTGTTAGTCGTCCTGTTTGGTTGCTCATATATTTCCCCCCATTTATTTGCTTTATTGTATTTAGTATATTTTTGCGGTTTAGTTTTATTAAAAAGTCTCACCATTCCCCTTGAGTTCGACACTCGGATTTACCAATACTATACTATAACTCGACTGGGTACATTGCCTAAGTTGTGTTGTAGTCTATTTGTAGGTGGATCTAATCTATAAATTTAAGACTAGTTTGCATCACAACAAGTTTTTGGCACCGTTGCCGGGGACATTGTTAAGAACGCACAACAAGTTTTTGGCGCCGTTACCGGGGACATTGTTAAGAACGCACAACAAGTTTTTACTAACTTTGGACACAATACAATCAATTATGTGTATTATATCTGTATGTGCTATACATAGTTAATTAGTGGGTTTCTATATTCTCATGTGTGAGAACTTCATGACGATATGTGTGTCCAAAATAAAGCAAGCGTGAATAAGATATCGTTACTCAAAGTTGAGTATTTGAAATAAAATTGAATAAGCTTACAATTTGGTTTTGTAATCAAAAGGTATTGAAAGTTTATAAATGTCGATTATAAAATTAGATTAATTAGTAGTTAACTACAAATTCATTCTGGTAACGAATTAATTACTTAGGTTATAATGTTTATGAGAAGTAAGACTTGTATTTTATTCGTTTAATTATTAGAGAATTAACGAATTAATTATTTAGGTTATAACTTTCACAATAAAATGAGACATTGGTTTCATCGTTGGAACTTAGGTGCTGTTTGTTTTTTGAAGACATAAATGTCTTATGTCTTATTCCATGTTTGCACGATAAGATGTGGTTTAAAAGGTCTTATGTACTGTTTGTTTTTTTAATTTTAAAAAATGTCTTATTTACTATATTTACCAACCATCACCTCCACCACCATCACCACCGCCGGTGATCACCACCAACCGCCAACCACCACCTCCGCCGACAACCACCAACTGCCACCACCACCTCCGCCGACAACCACCAACTGCCACCGCCACCACCGCCACCACCGCCGTCGACCACCTCCGCCAACCGCCAACGCCACCAACGCCGCCGACCACCACCACCGACCACCACCACCGACCACCATTAACCGCCACCTCCACCACCGTCACCACCGCTGGCGACCACCACCAACCGCCGTCGCCGACCACCACCACCATCGCCGCCGACCACCACCACTGTCACCATCGCCGCCGACCACGACCAACCGCCGCCTCCGCCGAATAGCACCAACCGCCACCGACACTACAGCCGCCGACGGTGGTGACGGTGGCGGTGACGGTGACGGTGACGGCGGTGACGGTGGTGACGGCGGGGCGAAGGTAACGGTGGCGGCGGCGGCGGTGATGGGGCGGCGGCGGTGACGGCGGTGGTGGCGGCGGTAACGGTGGCGGCGGCGGTGACGGTGTTGGCATCTTACGTCTGATTTTAAACAAACGGTCTTTTAATAAAATGTTTGCGAGCCCGCAACATTTATAAGAATAAGTACTTATTCCAGAAAAACAAACGAGGCCTTAGACTTTTGAAGTCTTGAAGAACCTGACACTTGAAAAAAAATACTCTTTCACTCTCTTGTTGTTTGCATACGAACTTTTTGACAACGTTTCTAGACAAATGGTTACCTTTGGCAGTACATTTGCTTAGACTGTTGTATATATACCGGAAACAAATGACGAATCTGGTTAAGGGAACCATGTTAAAGTTCATGTTTCAGGAGTTCCTTTCCTGAATATTTTTCAGAATTAACCTAGTTTTCTGAATCAGTTTTAGAACCTAACTTTTGGAATCTGTTCCTTAAATTTTAGAAATAAACAATTTTACCAACACGTAGCACAAAGGGTTGCAGTTAAAATTCAATGAACTTCGACTTAGGTCTATTTTAGTGGAACTTTCAAATTTTTATTGTCAAACTCCAAGTAAGCAGCCAATTTAGACGTTCAATTATCTAATAAATAAGAGCGTTTAAGAAGACTAACCACTTATCAGGTTGGCAGGAGGAGAAATACTTTTTCCGATTTGATCTTATACAGAGTAAAGTCGCTGAATTTCACTCTACTTTTCCAATTTTTCCGGATGATCACCTCTTCACTTTAAACAATTTTAAATCTTGAATGCTCCAGGTGCATTAGGCTTATGCTACATGAGTCCTACATGTATCACTTTTGAAGTTATTACCAATTACAATCGATAATTTAAAACTGGTTCTCAAACAACACTACCCATCCCAGACCCAAACCAGAAAACTAAAAAAGTATGCGACCGTATCAGACCCATTTGACAAGTCTGTTAGTATTTAACCTGAACCGATAGTCTCTAAACCCCAACCAAAAAATAGAATCTCTTACAGTTCACTTATTTGTACACACATAGACATAAACTCTAGACCTCAAACACAAATGGCCTACAAAAGTGATCGGTGGATCCTAGGCGCTACAAGCTCAACTTAGTGATAGGAAAATTAATCTTTTGATCCCTATGTAACTCTTTGGTTTTGTTCTTTAAAAGACAATTTGATTGTTTGTCTTGGAAATCAAATTGACTTGAAGAAATATGGTTTAAAGGTGGCTATTTCATTGAAATAACAAATAGCATTTTGAATCTCTCATTTACTTATTGCTTCTTACTGGGACTTTGAAGAGCTGCTATATATAACTTAACCCCATCCTTCCCAACCCGATCCTAACCATCTTAATTGTGACCATCTATCTCAAACGTACAGCTTTTGACATCTTAACAGTTACTAATGCAGTGTTTTCACGTTTTGCCAACTCTAAATTATATATATCACTTTAGTATAACAGGATTAGATTAAATTAATAGGAAAACTTGCCATGATTGATGTTGTGTTGTGACTAAATCGCACCAAGATCTGCTTCACATTTATAACCAAAGAAGATCTGAAACCAAAGTAGATAAATCAATATACCCATTTTGATAGGAAATAGACTAGTGGTATTTTTGAGGGACTAAAACAGTAAAATTAGTATTAATAATAAATAGAGGCAAGAGAGTCGATGAGAGCAGGCAGAAATTGGTACGTATGGTTTAGACTTGTTAGTCGGCTCATAGCCTTTGGGCTATCGAGAGAGGGCACAGCCCTGGATCAATCTTCCACTTGTGGTTGATTGGGTTTATCATTGTAATTCAATTTCAGTATATTGTTCTTAATTCAATCAGTTTTTGCTATTCGATTTCTCAGTTCGTATCACATTTATTTCCAAAGTACATTGAAAATATGTATATAATTTTGCACTATTTTATTGATATTTGCAATATGGCAGATAAAATCAATATGCTTCGCTAGTTTGGAATCACTGCTTTAAAATTTTAATTTATATATGCAATAATTAATATATATCTTGAAAATATGGTGACTGAATTAACTAAAAAAATTGAAGTGATTACAATATGTAGTTCCGACCAAAGCCGCTTAATGTAAATTTTTTGAAAACCCAGTCTTACTTCAGAAAAAACAATTTGAGCAAATACTAGAATACAGAACTCCACCAATACCAAAAAGCACACATACATTAGATCGATACAATTAAAATATAAAGTTAGAAAGAACATACAACAATGTTTACCATCGATGAGGAAGTGTATAGGGATAGTTGATTTAAGATATATGGTAAGGTACTTAGGTTTACGATTTGCCTATCAGCAACATGAATAAGACGAATGAGACGAAGTGTGGAAGATATAACAATGTTTGCGAAGACGAGCTTATTCCTTATCCTTTCCTCCCTTGAATCATATGGATATTAAACATCATGAAATGAAAATTTCCAGGGGGATATGAAGTCCTAGGTGAGAAATTAAAGTTTAAATGAGGTCATAGAGAAATATATGTGTTGGAGTTGTTGATGCACCAAAAGCTGCAGCAAAAATGATCACATGATCTGGTTTGATCTATTAAGTTGATTATCTACTTGTTATCATAATGAATTAATTCAAATAAGGAAAGATCAAACTATTGGTCCTAACCCAACCCACAATAAAAATTACTCAATTTGAATTGATAAGTGTAATCCCACTCACTTCGGAACCTAAAGCGAATAAAAATCAAAATTAAATAACAAGAAAACGGAAATAGGGTGATTAAGAAGGATGATACCTCTTTCATATGAAAAATGCCAACTGCAAGAGCTAAACAGAAGCAACTATTGCTATCAACCCTATCATAAAACACCTACTACCAATTCGTAACTAAAATCTCTGTTAACATTCAAGAATTAAATGAATCTGTGTCAAATTTCAAAAGATGTCAAGTTACTGATTGGCAGTATGGTAATAAGATTATAAATAGGATGAACTTCGACTGTAACAATTTATACAACAAAACAATGTAGTACCAACAGCTACTAATACCCTATTGGAAAAGAGACGTGCTTTTGTTTTACTTTTGTAAAACATAAACGAAAAGAAAAACAACATTCACAAGATTGATTAGTTCCAATTTTCAGCTAGTATGAACTATAAAAGGTTAAGATCCTCATGACCATTATGTTCTCTCACATTAGAGTGAGACCTACAAGGGACTGATTCTTGACCTAAAATAAGGGACCACTCTCATGTTTGTGAGAAACCTACAAGGGACTGATTCTTGACCTAAAATAAGGGACCACTCTCATGTTTGTGAGAAAACATGATGGATAAGGTGACTTTTTAAGCAAGAGCTAGCTTATAGTTGTTAGTTCTTTGTTGAACTTAAATTTCTAAATCCTTGTCAAAGACACATGTTGTCAAGCTCACATGGCCACTTATAAACCACACGATTGAACGACAATGAAGAACATCAAGATTTGTATTTATGATAAGTGATGGTTCAAAAGTTTATTTCTTAATGACATTTCGGAGAACAGTTGGCCGGCAAGATTTTATCATCTTCAAATTTCCAATATAATGACTGAACTGAACATGAAATGCATTCACCAAAACCTAATTTGAAGCAAACGCTTGTGCAAAATAGCTACAAAAAAAAACTATGCATGCAAGAGATAGTACGTCTTAATGGAGGTATGAGAATGGGAAAAGAAAGAAAGGAACCGACAACTAATCAACCACATTTGCCATTGAGGTCAAACGTTACCTTATCGAGAAGAAACCTCCTCTATTTCTGCGACCAACAGTCTCACGAAGTTGCAATCCGTCGCTGGCAAAGGGGAAAATATCAAGAAGAAAGTAACGCCATCCATGGTGGACAAAGGGGAGAATAGGAAGCAGAAAGCAAAAGAAGGGGTGTTTGTTTTCAAGACATATTTTACCGACTGTTCTCGAGCTTTTAGAGAAGTGTCCGTTCCAATTATTTGAAAGTTGGGAATAAGTTTTTACACAAAATAGGAGAAATTATCTTTCTCAATCTCAGTAATTTTTTATTTTCCTTTTTTAAAAAATCTCAACAACACAATTTCTTTTCTCGTTCTTTCGCAATTCTTTCTTTTCTCTCCTTAAAATAATTTAAGAATAAACCGTTAAAAACACAAATAACTTACAAGAAAGTTAGAATAAATTACCTGAATTACTCAGATTAATCCACCGGTGATAATGCAATGAGAACTCCTACTAGTTGGAAAACATAACCACGATCTAATACCAAAGCTTGGATTGATCAAACCATTGGTCAGATATTGGCAAAACCGAAACTTGGTTTTGCCCTATGAAAGTCGACGTGAAGGTGAGAAGGGAAAGGGAGAGATTTTGCAGGTATTTTTATGTCTTAGATTTGTCTTACTAAAAACTCTTAGCTTAAGCCACTTATTTATACTAGCATTGTACACGCGCAATGCAGCGATAATGATTAGTTTATACTCGATTACATGTTCTTTTCAAAACGTAGAGTTATAGTATTCATGTAGTACGACAACAGCGAATAATTTTAGTTTGGTAACATGTTTATTTTCTTCGTTTTTCATTTCATTTATATTTCTAATCTCCATAAACTCTTCTATTACTTTCAAATTATATTTTAAGAACAATAAAATTAGAAAAAAGTTTCTACTTATAAAATAGGTAAATTGCATCAAAATAAAGGATGTAAGAAGCATTTTAAATTTAAAAAATAAGAAAATAGAGTGGATAATGGATAGTTATATTCAATTTTATTTTGATTATATGAGCTATTTAAAAATGTTTATATGATTATAGGTTATTGAGATTTACAAATTCTATTTATACACATTTTCTAGTAATTAAGTTAATATATTTATTATATTATAGAATATTTAAAATGGAAGGTTTGTTAATAATTTTTTTTTAATAATTATATTAATTTATATTGACTTGATTTTTTAAATATGGAAGGTTTAGTTATTAAAATGGAATCTAGGAATAAATTAACTCTATTTAATAGTTACTTTATTTAATAGTTTCTATTTAATATATATGAAGGTTAATTTAGTATTTTTCAAATGACTTAAAATTTAAGAGTTTAAGAAAAATATGTAAATCTATACTATATTATAAAACATTTAACATTCTCTCTCTTAAAAATTTTAAGACTACTTAATTTTAAGTAGTACATGTTTTTATGCAAATAGTACAAACTTTCAAAGCAATAGCCCAATCAACTATCTCCTTAATTATCTCAACTAATTAATGGTAATTACTATTAACAACTCATCAAAAAAGACACCAATAAAAGTTTTAAAAATAGAATATTTTTCTATGTAGTTATTTTTCTATTCTTTTTCGTATTTTATTCTTCTTCAAAAATTATTTAAAAAATTAATAAAAGAGTTTATGGAAAAGAAGAAATAAAGATAATAGAAAAAGTTAAAATAAAATGGATACGTTGTTGATTAGAAAATATTTGCTCACATCGCATTGTGCGAGTATATATCATACATTTATATTCTTGAAATCCACACGTTATCGAATACAAACTGTTCGCCGCCGCCGCATTGCGCGGGTACAATGCTAGTAGTTTATAATATAGTATAAATATAGATATATAAGAAACATATTCTAATTAGGAAACAACAATAAAAGTTCTAGCTTCCTTTTTGTTCAAAAACCCTTAAACTTAAAGAATAAATAATCTATTTAAATAATTAAGATAAAAAGCATTTTATCCATGTAACGTCACCTCTAACGAGCTTAAAATTAGAGTTAATTTAAACTTTTTAATTACTATTATCAAAAGCGTGCAGCGGATTTAAACGCCAATTACAAAACAACGTTAACTGACTCGGCTATTTAATTACATCAAAAGAATAAGCCAAGTTCGTAATCTACAAGCGTTACCTACTAGTTCCTACCATCGGATCCATATACACAACAACGTGGTTCCCAAAAGATAATTACAACAAAATACTACCATCAGTACCCGCCTCACCAGGCCTCTAGCATCAACCTGCGAAAAAGGGAAATCTTGCACCGTTAGCTACAACTAGCTAGTGAGCACCAATTACACATAAGCATCAATAAGCAGGCTATCACGTATAAGAACAGCACACAAGGCTATCCTATCATCTTGCGGCGCGCCAATCACGTCAGCAGGAGTCGTATCTTGCAGGGGAGCCAGCCCCGCTCAACAACCCAAGCCGGGGAATCAGCCGCAACCAACTGCACCAGTGGGGGAGCGAAAAGCAGTCTACGTGGTACACTCTGTCTATCATGCTGGTTCCAACCTAAGCAAGGAACCCAGTTCCGTAGAGGAACGGTGGCCTGCAGAGCCATACCCAAGCGTATACTCCCGAGTACCGTTAGTTCCTGATCGTGTGAAATCTAGTTATAAATTTAAGTCCAAAAATCACCTAAGTTTCACCACACACTACCAGCAAGTATGACTGGATCATGCAATAGCATAGCAAAGGTAAGTAATGGGTATCGTATCCACGGAGAGCAGTGCAACACCAAGAAGAATGATAAACTAATAGTTAACCTAAAGATGGGGAATTTTCAGTATTGAGAGTGATTAAAACTATTGACTAATTGAAAGCAAATAGACAAAGCAGTAAAATGAACTTTTACAAACAGCCAATTAAAAGCAAGTATCCACCTTAATCTATCCCCCCTGTTGTGATATACTTTAAGATCAATTTAATTGATTACCTGGATTGACTTAGCTATACTCCACTTCCTATTTCATATAGCTATTGTGCAACGGATAGAGAATAACAACTTCCTATTGATCATCTAAATCCACACAACCTATTGCATAATTCAACACGCATATCAAACAAGTTTAATATAAACCAAACGTTTCCTCGATTGTAAAGTTCTAGAAGATTAGGTTTAGGTTATGGAATCTGGATTCTATTTACTTTTCCTAGTAAACCCTTAAACAATTCATAGACAAATCATTCAAAGAGGGACATACATCATAAGAACTTCCTATTCAAATTCAATATGAACCATAAATCCAGAAACGAAGATTAAAACCATAAAGATCCAAACTTTCATTAATTGAACATGGAACTAGTATCAATCCAACGATAAACAAAGAAATCAAAGCATATCCCAACTAGGGTTCAATCATAAGGTGAATACAAGATGAGTTTAGCCCATAATTAGGCTTAAACAACCAAACAAAGTCTGAGAAAACAAGCCTAATGGAAGACTAGCCATAGATTTGACAAACCGGGTTGTTGATGATGATGAATGGTGATGGAATATGGATCCTCTAAGCTCCAAGGGTGTTTCCTCCCCCTCCAGGGTTGTAAACCTCGGAACATGTCGCCTGAAGTCGGCCGTAGGTCAAAAGATTGTGACCGAATGATTTAAAAATTGAATTTATAGAAAATATGATCTGCGATGCTTCGCGGCGCGAAAAATATATACCTCGCGGCGCGAGGAACTTTGACCCGTGTCTAAAATTTCCAGAGACTGCTTCGCGGCGCGAGTGTGGCCTATCTCACGACGAGAGATGCCTTTTTGAGAAATGGCCATCAAACTAAAGTTGTAGCCCTCTGAGTCTAGTTTCCGTGGCCGCTTGAATCACCTCAATCCGAGTTCGTATGAGCAAGATATGATCAAAACAGTGGAGGTGTGTTGGAGTTGACAGCTTTTCTCAATTTCTTAATTTTCAACTCTTTTTCCGCCCTTTCTTCGACAATTCCACCATATTCAACCTAAAAACATCCCAAAACATATATTAGTGTATATTTTGCTCATTTGCACATAAAATAGAATGTAAAACTTATAATATTTACGGATGAAAACCTAGATAAATCCGGAAATATCACAATTCCCACACTGAACTTTGCTTGTCCTCAAGCAAATCATCAAATAGAAGTAAACCAACCTAGCCACCCAAATTCCCCAACTTATTTACCACAGGTAAGATAGATCATCCCAAACTCACAAATTAGTCGGTACACACTCAATAATCGAAAACATGCAAAGCCTCACATCCTCTCACTAGGAGTTCACTCAATCATTCAAGTGTTTAGGCTTTATATTTTGGGGTTAACACTCCTGATAGCTAACAAGCAACCAACTAGTATAGGCTTGTATCCAATTCTAATCTCTATCACTAGAATTGTCAACCGTTAAGAGGGCTTTAAGGGTTGTAATGTTAGGTTAGGGCAAAGGTAGGGAAAATGGAATTTAAAGTGACTAAGATAGCAAAAATCTAAACTGTGCTGAAAACAATGACTCACCACTCAAACTGGAGCGGTCAAACACGAATACTGAAACAAAGGAATGATATGAGCAATTTATTTTGTTGAACTCAAATCATTTAGGGCATAAGATATTCTATCACTTTTTTTCATGCACCTTTATCCCTTTTTTTGTGCAATTTTCGGTTTTTTTTTCAACTACGCCTTTGGCGAGAATTCTATAACATGAACATGCTCAAGAACCCGCAATTTATTGAGGCGGCATAGTACTTTTATTGACTCGATAGGACGACACGCAACACTGAAGGAAATCATGTATCCAACACAATTAAGACTTAAGCTAAGGCCAAAAGAAGCTAAAATGGAATTGGCTAAACAATGTGGCTAGAAACGAATAAGCTAAGGCTTCAACATGGTGTCAAGGGTATCGAGTACTAAAAATGAGCACTACGCGTTAAAGGGTAGGGCAGATTAGAAAAATCTAACAATAAGATATTCTAATGAAAAACAGGCTAAAGACATGGCTAACACAAATGAAGGCCTCTATCAGTGCAATGGTGACAAATACTCATTGTGGTGATCTCGAAAAGTAATATGGTAACAAGTTCTACAGTCTATGCTTGCAGCTATCCTCACACAATCGAAAAATTTCTACTAAAATATCTACTATAAGGCTCAAAACTCTCGATTATGGAAAATGGGTTAAGTGATGATCAACAAAGCATGCAATCTCAAATCTTATGTTACCAACAACTTATTTACTTGGGCTAACCTATAATAATGTGGATTGTAAGGTAAGAAAGAAAACTAGCCAAAAATCAGATTATACCACAGACAAATGCTTGAAGACAAGAAAATTTAAGTTTACTTAACCCCAATTCCCACACAATAAAGATTTGCATTGTCCCCAATGCAGTCAATTAAGCAATAAATATGAACTAGGGTAAGAAACTTCCTGGGATGTATATGTAGTGGAAATGAAGCGCGGTCTTGTCTAATCAATCATCCATCATCATCTACAACACGCAAACGGCTGCCAACACTAACAAACAGGTTACAAGCACACAAGAACAGAAAGAAATAAACTAAAATAAATAAGAAATAAAATAAAGCAAAAAGTACAACCCACTCGTATGTTATCTAATAAGCACATCCAGAGTAAAAAAATCTATCTAAAATTGGACTCCAATTCCTACACAATAGAATTGGAGTACTTTGACATGATAAGCTAGAGATAGACAGAGAGAAAGAAGCAAACCTCTCAATTCCAACACAATAGAGTGAAAGTGTGAACTCTATTGTGTCCCATGTGTAGAATATATGAGTAAAGGCATTAAAGACCATAAGTCAAACTGAAAAGTCAAAGGTTAACCCGGTGCATCATGAGTGGTCCTAAAAATTTCTAGAAAAATAAGTGTTTGAGGGGAAGCACCACCGGGTTGTTGATGATGATGAATGGTGATGAAATATGGATCCTCCAAGCTCCAAGGGTGTTTCCTCCCCCTCCAGGGTTGTAAACCTCGGAATATGTCGTCTGAAGTCGGCCGTAGGTCAAAAGATTGTGACTGAATGATTTAAAAATTGAATTTATAGAAAATCTGATCTGCGATGCTTCGTGGCGCGAAGCATATATGCCTCGCGGCGCGAGGAACTTTGACCCGTGTCTAAATTTTCCAAAGACTACTTCGCGGCGCGAGTGTAGCCTATCTCGCGGTGCGAGCTGCCTTTTTGAGAGATGGCCGTCAAACTAAAGTTGTAGCCCTCTGAGTCTAGTTTCCGTGACCGCTTGAATCACCTCAATCCGAGTTCGTATGAGCAAGATATGATCAAAACAGTGGAGGTGTGTTGGAGTTGACAGCTTTTCTCAATTTCTTCATTTTCAACTCTTTTTCCTCCCTTTCTTCGACGATTCCACCATATTCAATCTAAAAACATCCCAAAACATATATTAGTGTATATTTTGCTCATTTGCACATAAATAGAATGTAAAACTTATAATATTTACGGATGAAAACCTAGTTAAATCCGGAAATATCAGTTCCCTAATTCATAGTCCCGAAGGACCCTGGGAACCCAGCCAGATATTATCACCCGTCTACCTGACTGACCTCCGTTGTTCACCCGTTCAGTGTCCGTACATAACCTCATAAAAAAAATAGCTGATCCAATAAGGATCCAGTTCATGCGCGCATTTAATCACACCAATATCTTTCATACTGATAAATAAGCATGCGTATATAACTCTATCATAGCATACCTCGTGTCTCACGTATCAATACACCAATCACGTGTCAACATGTACAACAGATAACTTACCTACTGAGACTCATGGGAAACCGGTACTCACGTCGAGATTACAGGATGCAGATATAAATGCGGGAATCCCAAGAGCACACAGAATCGTCCGAATCACCTAACACAATAGACACAGATCAAACACTACTTAGTATACACTACATTAGACTGCACCAACAACTGTCTCAACAAAAGGTCAACATGGCTTCTGACAGCCTCCTACGGCCGCAGGAACATGTTCCTACGCCCGCAGGATGTCTTTCCAACACCTCCTACGGCCGTAGGGGATATACCCTGCGCCCGTAGAAAGCCTCCCCAGGAAACCATGACCGACGGCCGTAGGGACCACACCCTACGCCCGTAGTAGGTAACCTTTGGGTAACTACGGCCGCAGGTTATGTACCTACGCCCGTAGTCTTGTTTCCTTCACCCGTAGGTGGTAACTCTCTTAAACATGACCCTACGGCAGCAACAACCATTTCCTGCGACCACAGTAACACTGACAAGCTCCTACGGCTGTAGAAACATTCTACTACGCCCGTAGGAACTACAATTATAGTAAGTGAAGGGTTTTGTAGGGTATAAAAACATATTATCAAACATGCACAACTGAAATCAAAACCCCCTCTAGTGATCTCATCTAACTCATACAGGAACTAAAAAGAGAAGAGGGTCAGAAAGTTATACCTTTAGGAATTAAAAACTTTTCTTTGACCTCTACACTGTGTTGGGATTTCAATAACACACAACGGAAGCGAGAACAACATAAAACATGCATACAAGTGTTCAAAACAATGAAATCCCAAGCATGGATCTACTCTATGTACAAAATAGCAACAAAACCACAAGGTAAGAAGGTTATACCGTGCTCCTAAGCTCCAGTAAAGTCCTTGTTGGTGGCTGATCTTGGATGTTGAAGCAAGGGTCTCCTTCTTCTTGTCCTTGGCCTTCTCACGAAATCTCAAACGGGGAACAAAGTCCAACAACGAGTGCTAGCAAGCTTGAGCAAGATCTTCACTGGAAACCTTACTCAAGAACAGCAAAATAGTCTCTGGACCACGAGATCTCTGGCTCACGAAATCACCAACCCAAGGTATCCAAGTGAGAGAGAGATATATGTGAGTTTGTATGCTAGAGAGAGAGTTTGGACAAGAGGTGGTAATGTTCCAGGAACCACTCTTTATAAAGACCTTAGGAATGTCACTTAAGCTTCCCAAAGCCGGCCAAGATGATTCTAGATACTCTCCCCAACTGGCTGTTAGTGGAGACCGATATGACATAAAACCCATGCAGGGTTAGCGGCGCTAACCTTAACCCGCTAGCGACGCTAACGCGGCCTGACTTCGATATGACATAAAGCACATGCATCCTTAGCGGAGCTAACCTCTAACAGTTAGCGGCGCTAACTCGTTATAGTTAGCGGCGCTAACGTGGCCTGCATTGCCAACTTCCACTTTTGCCATCTTTGGTCCCTCAACCCTATTTGCTGTCATGTTAGACCCCGGTTTGTGACCCTTATAGGCTCATACATCATCGGCAGTGCTTTAAGGCGTACATATATTATCGGGCAGATTCTAACAAACTCCCACTTGCACATAATATACTGTACCCAGGCAAGCACAGACAAAGAGCGGCCTCTAGCAAAGCATCATTGCCCCCAAGTCTGTATGAGTTCTGAATACCTGCAGAAAACCATCATACTAAAGTAGTGGTCCTAGATAAGTGATCTTAGACATCCTTTTGTTCGCGATATCCTTGTGAACACAAGACATGGATTAGTAAATGTCAATCTCCAGATCGTTCACGATTATGTTTCTCGATCTTGATTGGTGGTGACCAAAAGGTAAGGACATATCTGATTCTCAATCAATAGTCCTTGTGCATGGCCATGCAATATTTTGGCGTCAGCTCCCAATCATCGAGGGGCCCAGGGATATCTCTCATACAGGAGGAACAAATCCCTTTGACTGCATAATCCCATACCATACCTCTTGACTTACCTAGTCATTCCCTTTATCACAGCCATTTACGAACTGCTTTTGAAAATGGCTAAAGCAAGTAAGAACTATGATATAGCGATTCATACATCTCGGGTCTGAGGATGTAAGATTTTATCATCCCAAGTTACTCGTGACTATAATCCATGAAGTATACTTGGGTGTGGGTCTTCCAGTCACTTGAAACTCCTTTCAAGCACAGGTTACTGTTGCGTTTCATGCATTCAATCCTTGATTAATGCATAACCAACACCTAACCTCAGCCTTATTTCAAACTTCCTTCCCTTGAAGAATGACTGACTGTGGAAATTTAGAATGTATAAACATTCTGGGAAGTGGTTAAACATGCTAAGATGGAACACAGTAAAGTCTTATGAATGTAACCGAATCACTCGCATATCGAAACAAGCATAATTACAATACTGTCTGTATCGTTCCCAAAATAAATTAATACATATCAAATAAACTAATATATATACAACTCAAGCCAAATCGCTAGCAAATCTTACACCTATCCCTCTAGTGTGAGATTCATGAGATGCTTGCGGTAACGGCTTAGTGAATGGATCTGCCAAGTTTCCATTCGATGCTACTCTGCTAATGATGACTTCACCACTTTCAATTACATCCCGAATAAAGTGGTATTTGCGCGAAATGTGTCTTGTCCTCTTATGAGCTCTTGGTTCCTTTGCCAAAGCCACCGCACCCTCATTGTCACAAAAGATCTCAATAGGGTCAGCAATGCTTGGAACCACTTGTAGATCTTGGATGAATTTCTTCATCCACACGGCTTCTTTTGCTGCTTCACTAGCCGCAATGTACTCCGATTCGGTAGTCGAATCAGCCACCGTGTCTTGTTTTGAGCTCCTCCAGCTGACAGCACCACCATTTAACAGGAACACAAACCCCGATTGAGATCGGCAGTCATCCCTGTCAGTTTGGAAGCTAGCGTCCGAGTAACCCTTTACTCTCAGCTCTTCTTCCCCACCATATACCAAGAACATCTCTTTCGTACGTCTCAAGTACTTAAGAATGTTCTTCACTGCCCTCCAGTGAGGTTCTCCTGGGTTCGCCTGATATCTACTAGTCATGCTTAAAGCACATGACACATCAGGACGAGTGCATAGCATGGCGTACATGATCGAGCCCACAGCCGAAGCATATGGTACTCGCTTCATTACTTCTATCTCCTCCTTGGAGGTAGGACATTGAGTTTTACTCAAAGTCAAACCATGCAACATAGGGAGGTTTCCTTTCTTGGATTCCTCCATCTTAAAGCGTCTCACGACCTTTTCTATGTATGCACTTTGAGAAAGCCCTAACAGCCTTCTCGATCTATCTCTATAGATCTTTATACCCAGAATACAGCTCGCATCGCCTAGGTCCTTCATTGAAAAGCAATTCCCTAGCCAAGCTTTGACACTCCTTAAGCTTGGGATATGATTTCCAATAAGTAGAATATCATCTACATATAGAACCAAGAAGACTATGGTGCTCCCACTAGCCCTGACATATACGCAAGGTTCATCTTTACTCTTTGAAAAACCAAACTCTTTGATTTTCTCATCAAAGCAAAGATTCCAGCTTCGAGATGCTTGCTTAAGTCCATAAATGGACTTCATAAGCTTACAAACCTTGTTTGGATACTTTGGATGTTCAAAACCGTCAGGCTGTCTCATATA
This sequence comes from Pulicaria dysenterica, assembly GCA_947179395.2. NCBI lineage: Eukaryota > Viridiplantae > Streptophyta > Magnoliopsida > Asterales > Asteraceae > Pulicaria > Pulicaria dysenterica. The sequence continues at coordinate 8,382,134 of OX359290.1, forward strand.
CACCTCTTCATTAAGCTTCCCGTTAAGGAAGGCGGTCTTTACATCCATTTGCCAAATTTCATAATCATGAAACGCAGCAATGGCAAGTAGTATCCTGATTGACTTCAACATGGCCACTGGGGAGAAGGTTTCATCATAATCAATTCCTTGCGTCTGAGTGAAACCCTTCGCCACCAGTCGGGCTTTGAAGATATCCAAGGTTCCATCTATGCCTGGTTTCTTCTTAAAAACCCATTTACACCCGACGGGTTTAATCCCTGGTGTAGGATCAACCAGTTCCCAAACCTGGTTATCCGACATAGATTGCATCTCGCTCTCCATTGCCTTCCTCCATTGAGCAGACTCAGGGCCTGCCATGGCTTCCTTGTAGCTGGTGGGATCATCATGATCCACCAATAACTCATCGCCCTCAGATATGAGAAACCCATATCTCTCTGGCTCAAAACGAGTTCTACTAGAATGCCTAGGAGTAGACATAGCAAGAGTGTCAGGTACCGCAACATTATCTTGCTCGGTATTTTGGCTAGTGCCAACCTCAAGTCCTTTATCGGCCGACCCTTGATCTTCCTCAAGGTCAACTTCCTTACTGCCGTGTTTGGATAGCAACTCTCTTTCAAGGAAGAATGCCCTTCGAGCAACAAATACCTTGTTCTCTGAAGGTTTATAAAATAAATATCCAACACCGTTAGGAGGATAACCGATAAAATAACACCTCTCCGAACGAGGTTCAAGTTTGTCTTCAGCCTCACGTCTCACGTAGGCTTGACAACCCCAAACTCGTAAATATGAAAGTGTCGGCTTCTTACCATGCCACATTTCATAAGGTGTTTTATCGACTTTCTTGGTTGGTGCGAGGTTAAGGATTATTACCACAGTTTCTAAGGCATATCCCCAGATACTAATAGGTACCTCCGCTCGACACATCATAGACCTTACCATATCAAGCAAAGTCCGGTTCCTCCTCTCAGCGACCCCATTTAATTGTGGAGTCCTCGGAGGTGTTAATTGTGAAACAATTCCACAATTTTTAAGATGATCGACGAATTCGGTACTAAGATACTCTCCACCTCTATCAGACCGGAGTATCTTTATAGTCTTGCCCAACTGATTCTGAACTTCGTTTTGGAATGTCTTGAACACCTCAAAGGTTTCATTCTTGTGTTTAACAAGATAGACATATCCGTACCTACTATAATCATCTATAAAGGTTACGAAGTATCTTGAATTATTCCTTGTAACATGCTTGAAAGGTCCACATACATCCGTATGGATTATGTCTAAAAGGTCCTTTCCCCTTTCACTTGTTCCCGTGAAGGGTGCTTTCGTCATCTTGCCTAATAAGCAAGATTCGCATACTTCATTTGATCCTTGGTCAAATGATTCCAAGATCCCATCCGCTTGGAGCTTGGTGATACGAGTCTTGTTTATATGGCCAAGACGACCATGCCACATGGAATATTTATCCAAACCATTTTTGGAGTCAGAATCAATATTCATGATAGATTTTCTTGATTCAATGTATGCATTTGCCTCATATATGCCATGACATGGTAGAGCTTTAAAATAAACAATTTCATTCTTAAAGCAAATGATTGTACCACTTACAAATTTAAAATCAAAACCATCGTCATACAACTTGTGAAAAGAAATAATGTTTCTAGCCACATTGGGCGAATAGCATACATCCTTTAACAAAATAGAAAAACCGGTCTTGAATGAAAGCTCCAAGTCACCTTTAGCTTCCACAGGGACAACCTCCGAGTTTCCCATGACAAGATCCAGTTCTCCCCGCTCCAAGCTCCTACTTTCCCTTAGCACCTGCACCATATTACATATGTGAGTGCCACAGCCAGTATCCAATACCCAGCCTTTAGAAGTAGAAGTATGGTGGAGTTCTATCATGAACGTACCTGACGTATCCGGACCCGATATGCTCATTGCCTTGAGCTTGTTGAGTCCCTCCAGGTACTTTGGGCAGGTACGGCAGTAATGGCCCTTGCCCCCGCAGAAAAAGCACTCCGCATCCTCCGGAGCCTTGGCTTGGGGAAGTTTCCCCTTGCCCTTGCCCTCGGAGGCCGGGTTAGGCTTGGCCCCGCCAACCTTTCCCTTACCCTTCCTTTTAGAGGAAGAGGCGGCCTTCTTCTTCGTGATGCGGCCTTCCCGGATGGCGAGAACATGAGAGGTGGAGGAGGATGGCTTGTTCTTGGTCATGCTAGACTCAGCGGTCTTCAACATACCATGAAGTTCCATCAAGGTTTTATCCATGCTTTGCATATGATAACTCATAACGAATTGATCATATGCACCGGGCAGGGATTGGAGGATTAAATCAACCGCCATCTCCCTCCCTATGGTAAAACCCAACTTCTCCATGCGCTCGATGTTTGCTTTCATACGCAACACATGCGCGCTCACATTCCCACCCTCTTGCATCTTGCAAGCAAGGGTTGTCTTGAGGCACTCGTACCTCTCTTGCCTCGCCTGCTGTTGGAACATGTCCTTTAGCTGCACGAGCAAGTCGTAAGCACTAAGATGATCCATTTGATTTTGCAAATCTTGGTTCATCGTGCTCAACATGAGGCACGTGACTTCCTCAGTCTCCTTGAGGCGCTTTTCATACGCCTCACGGACGGCCCTTGTTGCACCAGCAGGAGGTGCCTCGGGGAGGGGTTCCTCTATGGTATGCAATTTTCCTTCATACCGCAAGACCAACCTCAGTTGTCTATGCCAGTCCATGAAATTGCTACCGTCGAGTTTCTCATTTTCAAGGAAAACCCGAAGAGAAACATTGGTGGTGGTGTTAGTTGCGCTTGTTGATGCCATCTAAAATTTGCAAAGTAGATATTAGTTATTATGATATTTTATCTTGTTTAATAATTTACCCAATAAGAATTAGTTAAACAAGGCTAAGAACCGTATTTCATCCTACCATGTGACGGGGTTACCGCGGATCACATGATAAAACTATTTAGGTCGGCAACCATTTTGCCAATTGCAATCTCCATCGCAATCCTTAGCACATGCGGGATCCTACGACATCCAATGGTCGTTTGGCATGTTTGATCCCTTCTTGCACCAATTTTAAGTCTTGAAATTTTGGTTAACTCGTGCTAAGCTCGACAATTAACCAAGATTTCAAACCTAAAATTGCAAATCGTCCGTCAAGACATACGGTAACAAATCCACCAAAATTGGCTCGTGCTAAGCTCGACAACCAAAGTTGTGAATTTGCCACACTCACCTTCCACACAGTTTCATGAGAATTGGCTCGTGCTAAGCTCGACAACCAAATCTCATAAGACTAGATTCGGGTGGTATCGACTTACGGATGGTGCATGATTTACGTTTTGTGGAAAAACGGGCCTTTTGTTTCCGATTTGGTTTTGATTAACTTGTTAGTGACAAATCCTATTTTCACTAGGTGGGTTAATCAATGTATGTTATCGCGCGCGAGAGGAAACCAATTTTAACAAAACTCTTGTGATTTTATTAATTTTTTTTATCAAAAAAAATTTTCTAGCATGCGAAACCTACAAACCATGCATAGAATAATAAAATCACATCACACGCAATATACAACATAGTCGGTAATTCTTGCCATAAAACCTATGCGTTCCTCCCGTGAGCCAAAACGGGAAGAACTCGGTCAACCTAAGGGACAAAACAATATTGACGCGAGCTCCCACTAGAACCACCATTGCCATCGGATTTCTTTGCCTTCTAAGGGCACCATGCTCCATCTTGTTTTGCTTCCTCTTGTGTCTTCATCCCTCCATCATACAATACATAATACAATAGAAAACAAATGGCATACAAGCCACATAATTTTCCTATTTATCTAATACTTGTACATGGATGAATGAAATGGCATGCAAGCCACAAATTATTACAATCAATCTGAATTTAATAAATTTACAGCCTCAAATGTGGATTAAAACCACCAAATAGCATGCATAACACAATACAACCAAATGGGCCAAGGCAAGATTACCAACTCATGTTAACACATACAACCAAACTAATCATGTCACAACTGGAACTACATGAAAAATACCTTTGGAATAAAATTCCAGAAGGTCAAAGTGCCAAAAATCCCGAGACCTAAGCTGTTTTATTCAAAATTTCGAAAAACAATTTCCAGTAGCGTTAGCGCCGCTAACCCTAGAGACTTAGCGCCGCTAACTCTAGGATAGCGCCGCTAACCCTAACGGCAGAATACAAACACTTTGATTTCGGGTTTTTCAAGCCACCAAGTGCTATTCTAACATAGAGGTGGCTCTGATACCACTGTTGGGATTTCAATAACACACAACGGAAGCGAGAACAACATAAAACATGCATACAAGTGTTCAAAACAATGAAATCCCAAGCATGGATCTACTCTATGCACAAAATAGCAACAAAACCACAAGGTAAGAAGGTTATACCGTGCTCCTAAGCTCCAGTAAAGTCCTTGTTGGTGGCTGATCTTGGATGTTGAAGCAAGGGTCTCCTTCTTCTTGTCCTTGGCCTTCTCACGAAATCTCAAACCGGGAACAAAGTCCAACACCGAGTGCTAGCAAGCTTGAGCAAGATCTTCACTGGAAACCTTACTCAAGAACAGCAAAGTAGTCTCTGGACCACGAGATCTCTGGCTCACGAAATCACCAACCCAAGGTATCCAAGTGAGAGAGAGATATATGTGAGTTTGTATGCTAGAGAGAGAGTTTGGCCAAGAGGTGGTAATGTTCCAGGAACCACTCTTTATAAAGACCTTAGGAATGTCACTTAAGCTTCCCAAAGCCGGCCAAGATGATTCTAGATACTCTCCCCAACTGGCTGTTAGTGGAGACCGATATGACATAAAACCCATTCAGGGTTAGCGGCGCTAACCAAGAGTTAGCGGCGCTAACCTTAACCCGCTAGCGACGCTAACGCGGCCTGACTTCGATATGACATAAAGCACATGCAGCCTTAGCGGCGCTAACTCGTTATAGTTAGCGGCGCTAACGTGGCCTGCATTGCCAACTTCCACTTTTGCCATCTTTGGTCCCTCAACCTTATTTGCTGTCATGTTAGACCCCGGTTTGTGACCCTTATAGGCTCATACATCATCGGCAGTGCTTTAAGGCGTACATATATTATCGGGCAGATTCTAACACACTGTTGCAGGCTATCCACCGCTACTGCACCGCCTCGAACTGGCTGCTAGACCGCCTAAGGATTAAACCTTGGATCATACCTTGACCCGTGTGTGTGTGTGTGTATTCTTGCGCTGCCGTCGACCGCCGCCACCTGCGGCTTGCCTTGCGCCGCCGTCGAACTCTCGAAGAGAGATAGAGAGAGAGAGAGAGAGAGAGAGAGAGACGGTCGAGATAGAGAGAGAGAGAGAGGAGAGGATTAGGGTTAACTTTCAATTTGTAATTGACTTATGATTAAATGAGGCTTATAATAAGGTTTATATATATAATCCTTATTAGGCCAAGCCCGTTTAATTAAAGTCCAGCTTTAACTATTAATCAATTACATAAAGTAGCCTCGACCTTTCTAATTAATTAATAACTATTAATTAATTGGTCCCGTTAATATTTAAACTAAATATTAACTTCTCCTTTTAATAATAATAATTAACTATTATTATTTTTCTCTTTCTCAATAATTAAACTAATTAATTATTCTTTTCCACACAAACAGGTAAAATCCAAAAGGTTCTAATTGGGTGTGCAGCGGTGTGATTCTTTAGTGTCACATAGTATTGGACACGATGATACTTGTTATCTATCTCTGCACATAATCTAACAGACTCCCACTTGTGCAAGATAAGTAACGCTCCTTGTACATCGTTGGCCTAAGGAGGTCCCTAGCAAGACGCTTAGGTTTACCAGACTATGAGATCTCTTATATCTAGAGACATAATCCACGCCTTGGATTATCTAGGCTTTTCCTTTTGCATCACGATATTTTGTAATGCGAGTATTTTACATGGAGCAGGGATCTTATTAAATACTCAGATTTTCTCGACTCTGATTTCGACACTCTGTAGTTACGGTTTACCGAATGAAGAACTATCATTCTAACCGAGCGCGGCCACACATTTTCAGTAGTCTTAATCGTCGAGGAGCTCAGAAAATATCTCTCCTAAAAAAGATGTGCAAATTCCATCTTGACTAATTGCAATTTGAGCACACGGCTTCCGCTGCACCTAGACAAGCCCCTTATGATCACCCTGTTACGGCGTGACGTTAGAACATGCTAAAGTACAGAAGTTACCATGCCCCAAATCAAATATCTCAGGTCTAAGGACAACCTATCAAGTTTACTTATGTTAACGCTCCATGAAGTAAACTTGATGCGGATCACCCCAATATTTATCCTCGGATAAATATCTATGAATATTTGGTCACAACCTTGTGCTTTTATTCATACCCGAATAAATCATCAAATATTCATAATAGCGTTACCTCCCTAATGTAGATCCCACTACATTAAGTAGCTAGGGGCATTTAGACAATTCATAACTTGACTTGTCAAGGATAGGTTAAACATGCTAAAAATAGACAGCTACGAAACATTATGTAAATACCTCCTATTTCAATCCCATGAAATGTAAATACATAATAAAAGGTTTCAAGTTACATCCATAGTAATAATCAAAAACATGAACTAGCTGCTATGTTCCAAGTACTGCATTCCTATAGAACTCGCATGCCTCTCATGCTTAGCCCTAGCTAGCGGCTTCGTCAACGGGTCAGCAATGTTGTCGTCCGTCGATATCTTTTGCAATCTAATATCATCTCTTCCAATGATCTCTCGGATGAGGTGATATTTCCTGAGTATGTGCCTTGTCCGCTGATGATCTCTAGGATCTTTAGCTTGCGCTACAGCCCCTGAGTTGTCACATAATATATCCATCGGTCTAGAGATACTGGCAACAACTCTAAGATCCGAGATAAAATTCTTCAGCCAGACAACTTCCTTTGCCGCATCACTTGCCGCAATGTACTCTGCCTACCCACAGGTCCATATCTCATTGTCTCAGCTTCTTACTTCTCTTGAATCCCTGCAAATGATTGCATATGTGATGACCACATCCGGTATCCAATACCCATGATTCATAAGAAGTAATAAGACAATCTATCATAAAGATACCTGACTCATTGGGCGAACCAATGTCCAGCTGATCTATGTCGAGTGAGTGCTCGCAAGAATCCTTGCTACCACAGTCTGGGCAACAAATTTCTCCAAGTTCTTCCTGCTAGTCATCCTCCTGCATAGGGTCCACAACTGGTGACCCTAGCTGCTTCGGGTTCAACTCGTCGCTAATGCACATGAGGATTTCGTGCAACCCTGCGACAGTCATCTCAAAATCACCGAGGACATACATTACTCTTTTCTGGTAATAGTCCGACAGGGAACCGAACAAGAGCATAACTAGCTCATGTGGTTTTGATTTTGACCCCAAGCTCTCATAGCAATCCAAGAGCCTTCTCATATTAACGAGATGATCGCTAATATGGTGACTTTCTTTCATCTTGGCTAAAAGAATTTCCCTCATCAGTAGCATACGACATATCCGTTCACTAAACTTGAACTTTTGCTCCAATCCTTGAACAACCTCATAAGACAACTTCTCACGGAGATCATCCGTAAACTCGGATGATGCTGTGAGAATGAGAATCGACATAACGTCAGACTCATCATCCAGATACTGATAGTAAGTGTCATACTCACTATCCTGGGCATCTACTCTTGGTCGCTCTGGAGGCAATGTCTCAATAATGTGAAGCTTTCCCTGTGCATCCAAAATATTTTTCAGATGCAACTTCCAAACAGCAAAGTTCGGACCTGAAAGCTTCCACTTGCCGGTGATGAGACTTAGAGACTCTCTTGGTGAATAAAACGGAATAACATATATAATAGACATCTACAGAAAAAAAAAGATAAAACCAATTCCGTATTGATTATATCTTCTAATAATTATTACCTTTTAACAAAAATTATTAGACCATGATCCATATTTCACATTTCCCGATGTAAGGTTTGGGCACTTCCCACCGGGACAATGCTATTTCTGGTAGGTAAGAACTATACCAATCGTATCCTAACTGGACACGACTCCTAGATCCGCAGGACATCGGTTATAGAAACCGTGCATGTTTAGTCCCTCTAGTGCATTTTGGGCCGGGACTCCCGATTATCACCAAAATAGATCGCACCACCTAAGACAGCATGAATTCTGGCCCGGACTCCCGATTATCGCAGAATCTTTCATGCCCTCTCCCGCAATGGTTTGAACCCTGATGCCCAAGGTTTGGGCACTTCCGACACCCGAGTACCGTTTAACAGTCGAGGTGTACCATTAGATGGGTAGCACACTGATCTAAGATTTTTCTAAAAAGGATTTTCCAAGTTTTTAACGAGAAAAACTTTAAAGCCAGTTTTCTTTAAAAAAAAACGTCTGTTTTAATAATTAACTATTATTAAAACCCTTGTTTTATTTCATCGTGTTAATCACAACCACGCATATATAATATGTAAAGAAATAAAACAACAAAAAACAACTATGTCTTAGCCTTGCCCTTTTCTAATGTCGGTTTCGTGAGACACACGAAAAACACGACGGTCAAAACCTAAGTGGAAAACAACACACATGGCATGACATTCTAAAGCTCCCACTGGCTCCAACATCCAATCCTGCTTCCTGCTCCTTGGTTCTTGAATCAGCTTCAGATTTATTCTAATAACGCTATTCTATTCTATTATCTATAACTAGAAATAATAAAAATTACAAGATAATCAAAGGCACGCAGGCCTGCTAATTCTAGTACTTTTACAAAAAAGAATAGGGGTTGTAAGTGGCACGCAGGCCTCCCCACACCATAGAATAATAAACCATAACGCAACCAAAAGTGCAGTAAAGTAAACAATCCACAAGGTCTAGGGCTTGGCTATGTCATTCCAAACATGTATTAAACTAATACATGAAAGATAAAAAACAGCAACTGATTTCTAAAATTCATCTTGATGAAAAATACTGATTTTAACAATCTGTTAAAATCCCTATATTGTTTTTCATGTTATTTGCAATAAATATATATTTCGAGTTTTATACTTTGATAATTAATCAAAAAACTCAAAATAATATTCAAACCTTAAATCAAAATAACAGCTGTATTTTAATTTAATATTGACCACAAAAAAAAATATCCGGACCACGAGCTGGGCCAAATATTTAAACTAGGTTATAAATCGGAAAAAGGACCTGTTGGTCCCGAATGGATACTACAACAACAAATGTTTGTAGAAGGGGGGGTTGAATACAAACTTTAGCAAATTAAAATTTAAGAGACACACGGTTTACTTTTATATAATTCTTATTGACGTTAATCAAGAATTACATGAACTAGATGCGGAAAATCTAAGTTCAATAAAAGGTGGCAACTAATTTTGTCTAACACATAGACAATGCTAATCTTAAACAACTAATGTCTAAGACGTTCAACACATGAACAAGTTTGTTACACTGAAAGTAAAATGCTAACTCTTCTAATTCTCAACTTATGAGATTTCAGTGCTTTTCAACGCATTCGCTTGTTTAGCATGTTTCCTTGCATGAATATATATATATAAGCAAAGTGTGTCCGGGTTGATGAAGAGAGAAGGAGACAAAGGTACTTGGTTTAATAATATTATAATAGATAAAGTTAGTGGGTGAAAAAGTAAGTTAACTTTATACACAAAGTGTGTAAAGTGAACATACTTTTCAGTAATGAGTATACCCACTATCTATTATTATATTATTAAATTACTACCTTTATGTCTTGAGAAAGTAACCTTATCCTTCCATGCTTGTGCTTTAATCGACACCATGCTTTCTGAAGATTTGACTTTACCAAGTATAGAGTTGTCAGCCATACTTAGAAGCGTATCTTCAAGATCTTCTTTTCTAAAGTATCTTTCTCCTTTTCCAGAGGATAAGATCTATCCCTTTTGTTTCTTTGTAGATTCAAAAGGTGCTAAGTACTTTTACAAGAAAAAAATCTAAGGCATAATAAGAACAACACATGTTCTGCCTTTGACTTTAAGAAAATATTACATAGAAAATCTATTAACTGAGATATACAATAAAGACTCAGTTAACAGACACTGAACTACAAACATAATTTTGCTCAGCTAAGGATAAGTGTGAAAGACTCAGCTGACTAGACTTGCTCAGCTGATCAAATTGCTCAGCTGATAATACAAATCGTAGCAGCAGCTAATAAACTAATTAACTCAACTGTCAGCTGTTCCCAAGGGCTCAGCTAATCATTTGAGGATAGTCAGCTCATAAAGAGAAGATTGGATAAGTAGTAAATACCTTATCTGACAGATGGAAGGCATCAGCTGATAACTTGTGATTGTGTCAGCTGATCCTTGACTGCTCAGCTGACCTTGAAATCTTCATCAGCTAATGGTTCTAGGCCATCAGCTGATCCAGTGTGATTCCTCAGCTGATGCTTCTTTGACTGATCTTTTCTTCTCAGCTGATCTTTCTGAAGCTGGTCCTTTGGCTGATACTCAGTGTTCAGCTGACACTATGATTCGTCAGCTGACATTTCTTACTTAGAAATTCTTTAAGTCTCAGATAGAAAAACAACACATGTTTTTCATCAATCTAAGTCCAAAACTGAATATATGGTTTTGTTAACATCAAATCCTATTTTACTTAATAGATAGGTTTGATTAAGGTTTGATATTGCTATCTCACCAACAATCTCTCCCTATTTGATGATGACAAAACCTTATCTTGTTTAAGAAGAATCAGTTTGACTAGGATTTGTAAAGATATAACTTTTAAGTGCAATTTTGGTTACCTAGCTATCTGTTTTTGGTAACTCTTTTAAGTATGTTCCCTGATGTTCTGTTTTTGGGAATCTTTTCATTTATGAAGTACCATTGTTCTGTTTTTGGTATCTTTTCTATCCTTTTTCTGTTTTTAGGATTTTTAATCTTTTCTATATTTACACTATGTAAGCTATCCACTAAGAGTCATCTATACTAGCATTTTAGCTAAGTAGTCCATGATCAAAGTTTCAAGCTTGATTACAACACAAAGTATTTACATAAGAGTTTGTACAGTGAAATCTAACTAAGAGTTAAACTAAGTACAAAAGTTGAACTATTCTAGGAATTGAAATTACATCTACTCTAGTTATGAAGTGTGATCTTCATTCCCACCAAGGTTCTTCTTTTACATCCAGAAGTCTGTTCAGAGGATTGGCAGCCAACAACTCTTCAGCTCTTGCTTGAATCAGATTTTCAAAATGTTCACTTCCTGTCTGTCCCCTTGTTAAATGTGCAGCTTGAAAGATTAATTCTCCAGGGGCTCTTCCTAAGTCAGTTTCTCTTAGGAATCTCCAAACACCAGCTCTGTCTTTGAAGAAAATCCCTCTTTCAGGTTCAGTTATGTACTTAAACATTTCTGGCTTAATGTTGGAGGGCAAAGCAGTGTTGAAATTTTCATATGCAGACAGGTAAGGATGATCAGTATTAAGTATAATCCGTTCAGCAGGTACAAAAGCTTTGGAGGATTTCTTGAAGGCATCTTCAATCATATCAATGTGTTCCACAAATTGATCATGAGTGCATATCCTGTGGTAAACAGCCATTCTGATCCAGAATTTGAATTTGTTTATGAACCTTGGGGCAATTTCACTTTTGGATTTAAGGAGGTGGTACAGAGTCTCAATCATCTCAGTGAAGGAGAACAGTTTGCAGTGATGGATATAGGCATTCTCATGTGTTTGTCTTTCATCTCTTCTTACTAATCTGAGATATGGCCCTTCATCTGTTCCCTTATATGGAGTGACTCTGGAAATGAGATTTGGATCCTTTCTTTGTATCAAGTTCTTCTTGTTATCCAAGACCTCTTTGATCTCCCTTTCAGATTGCTGAGTTGTAAACTCCAAAGTTGAACTCATGCAATGCTTGAATGGCTTCTCTGTGAGTTCTTCCTCTTTTAGGAACTTTCTTGACAGAAGGATCATCTTGCTATGATGCAACCTGTGTTGGATGTGATTGAGAGGATATCATGATGATTTCTTCTTCTTGTAATTCTCTCAATTCATCATCAGTGACACCAACTGCAGCAGCAAGATCCTCAGTGGTAGTGAAATCCTGGTGTCTCTCTTTGGCTTTAAGTACTTCTTCAATGGTTGAACCAAGAGCAGCAGCCAGTTCACTTAACTCTATGAGATTCTCATCTTCTTGATTTAGCTCTTCCTCTTTTCTTTCTTCTTCTTCAATCTCCTCAACAGTCATTATCTTCTTTCCTTTTCTTCTTGATGAACTGCTGGGAGTTGGTTGACTTGATTGAACTGGAGAGGAAGCTTGGACTGGTGGAGCTGTAGTGGAGGAGCTCTGCTTCCTTATGTTGAACATAGAGGACAAAGGCATTTCATCTTCATCATCATCATCAGAATCCTCAGATGGTAGTTCAATTGGAGCACAGGATTCACCTTGCTTTGATTTCTTTGTCCTTCTAGCCATTTGCTTTAGCCTTTTTTTGGCCTCTGCTCTTCTTGAGCAGGTTGCTCCCCCTCAGATTTATTCTCCCCCTCAACAGCTGATCCTATTTCATCGGGGGTTGATGCATCCTCTGCTTGTAAAACTGACTTTGTCCTAACTGACTTCTCCCCCTTTTTGTTATCATCAGAGGAGGGAAAAACAGCAGGCTTTGCAGGGGCATCAGGAGTGGTGAAAGAATAAGGAGTTGGGGTAGGTGTAGAGGTAAAGGGTGGTATGGTTGAGGATGAAGGTGAGGCAGTGGGTATGGGAGGCTGAGTGAAAGGTGATGTTGAGTGTCTAAGGTGAGAGGGAATAGTAGAGAAAGAAGGAATGGAAGTTGAGATAAGAGGTTTTAGGCTGTTGATAGCTTCAGTGAGATTGGAGAATTCTCTCAGAGTATCACTGTGCCTTATCTTGGCAGAAAAGCTGGACCTATTTACCTCAGTATCAATGTCTTTGAGAAGAGAGGGGATAGTGATAAGAGATTCAGGAATGGTAATGGAGATATCAGGGGGTGAGGGTCTAAGGGTTTTGAGTTGGGAAAGGAGATTGGAAATGGTATGGTTTAAGTTAGAAATGGTTTGGGCAGGTATAGGAGGGGAGGGTGTAGGAATAGGAGTAGATGTTTGGTTTAGAAGTTGATCTAGTTTGGTAAGAATATGGGAAAGATCAACAGGGGCAGGGGTGGGTTAGGGTTTGGGTTGGTTGGCTTTAAGTGACTCAATCTCATTGGTTAGGTGAGAGATTTGAGTTTCTGTTTGAGTTTGGAAAGAGGTAAAGGAGGCTTGAAGACTATCCCTCTTTTGAGAGATAGATAATAAGGTTTGAAGTAGTTGGGGTGAGGGTTCAGAAGTAGTAGAGGGAATGGGTTGGGTTGGAATTGATTGAGAAATTGTGCTTTGAACTGGAATGGATTGTGGTCCATCACTTAGACCTTGGTATAGAGGCCTAAGATCACTGGGAACAGAAGTTGTACCCTGTACTAATGACTGGTTTATGCCACTAGTATTGACAGGTAGTGCACTAGTATGTGTAAGAATTGAATAAAAAACATGTGCAAGTAAGTGAGTGTGAGTGAGGGTTGCACTCAAAGGGGTATCCCTTATTACAGTAACAAGTTGTTGTGAACTTACTAGGGGATAGGCTTGACTCAATTGAGGTGTAGACACAGTATGACCTTGGGAGAAAGTCTGTCTTTCAATGGTATCACCCTGTTGGGAGGGTGACCCAGATTGCAGCAATCCCATATTTACAGATGTGCCCTGTTGTGAGGACACACCCACTGGTTGTAGGGTTATATCAACTTCCATGAGTTCCCCCTCAAAATAAGAGGTAGCTATAGGAGTTAAGGTCAGAGGTGCAGTGTGCATTTCCTCTGAGATAAGTACAGTATGCACCATCTCTATTGACCTTGTTTCTATTTGGGTTACTAAGTGAGTAGAACTAGCAACTGTTGGGAGTTGACTAGAGCTTGGCAGTTGTGGGGGTGTTACAACTAGAGGTGAAGATGGGTTCTCATTGGTGGGGTTAACCAAATGAGTGTCCTCAAGAGTGGTAGAGATTATACCTGCGATGTGCTGAGTCTTGCTTATCTCAATTAGTTGAATGAGATTGTCAGAAATTGTGTCTTCCTCAGCATCATCACCATCAGCTGCATCACCACTTTGTTTGTCTTGTGGAGTGCTTGAGCTGGAAGGAACCGGGAAATGTGAGAGTGGCATCCCAGTTTGAGAAGATGAGGAGGTGGTATCTTGAATATTTTCAGTATAATGAAATCCAGCATCACCACCATGAAAGTCATCATCTCCCTCATTATGATCATTTTGATCACTGTCAGCATCATTGTCATTGTCACCCTCAGCATCAGGATTAATAGGTTCATCCTATGCTGGTTCATCAAACACATCTGCTCTAAACATCAATTCTTCTTCCACTAAGGCTTCATCAGGAGCATGAGTCATGGACTCCTCAGAATGATCAGTGATTAAATCAGGAGAGTCAGAATCATTAGCCATTTGTCCCTCAACATTTTCAGCATCAACTTCCTCTTCATTTTCAGCATCCTCAGCAGCAACATCAATAAACTCTTGCATCTGAGCAGTTATAGCAGGACCTTGAAATTCCCTTATTAAATGGAAAGTTTTCTGACCCATTTGAGGGATGGTCATTGTGTGCAAGTGAGCAGCTAACCCAGCATAGTGTTCCCTCTGAACATCTCTAAGTGCAATTAAACTTAGATACCTGATGTAAGGAACTAGGGTTCTGGTTGATTTCTTTGATGTGCCCAGAGTGATCTTATCCACCATTTCAGAGAATATGACTTGTGAGAAGTCAATATTCCTCCCTGTGACCAAAGCATGAAGAATCATCAATTCAGACTGATTCATTTGGTCATGGCTGCCAGACTTGTGACCAAAACATCGAATGATTACACTGGCCAGATACTTCCATGAGTGTCCTAGAGTAGACAGTTTATACTGGCCATGGGAAACAGCACCTTGGTAGCCAATCAGGGGCAAAACCTCTAAAACTTGATCCATTGTAGAAAAAGGTTGAAATGGGGCCATATGGGGTATGGAGATCGCTTGTCTAAGAGAATCAGTAGTGATGTTTATGTTGATGGTACCATTGAGGCAGGTGCAAGTGATTAAATCTTGATTAGCATGGTACCTTGCAGTGTACCACATCTCACCAACAATGTTTGAAAAGATAAACAGAGGATGAGCAGATAGACATGTGAACAGGGGATGGGCAGTTATGAAAGCCACCATAGGTTCGTATCCCTGGTTTGCTTTGCTCGCGGGAATGTCAGTGTTTATGAGAAGGTTGTTTGGGCGTATTGTGATTTCAGAGTTGGGTGTAACATTTTCACCAGCTATGGCGTTTGGAGAAGTTGCAGGGTTGAAGATCACCATGATTACAGAGTGAATGAAGTTTGAGCAACGAGAGTTTAGGGTTTGAAAGTTTGAGAGAGAAAGAGTGTTTGGGAATTTTGAAAGCTTAAGAAATGAATAACCGCTCGAATACACCTTTAAATCTTCCTTGGAAACCTAAACTGTTACACAAATATTTTGAAAAAAAGTAACTGTCACTTCTGCAAAAATGTAGTAGACGGAATAGAAATTAAATACACAGACAATAAACGGACAAATAAACTAAATTAAATAACCTAGAAACACAATAAATACAAATGAGAAATTAATAAAATAGGTGTGGGGACACAATATTTTTTACTTTTGAAAATCATCAGCTGACAGACGAGAGTGTCAGCTGATCCATGTTGAGATAAAATAAGTGTCAGCTAATGAATTCACTTAGCTGAGCTTCTAGGTCTTAGCTGATGGTTTATCAGCTGAGGTATAGTGTCAGCTGATGATCGTCAGCTGACATAATTCTATTAGCTGATCTACCATAAGTAAAATATGTAGAAGCTTAGATAAGTACTTAATTTCACACACAAATAAAATTATTTTCTCACACACAATTAACTACCTAAGAAGAGAATATATTACAAATTTAACATGCCAAGTTTGGATATTAGGAAGTTGAACCGAGACTCATCCAAAGGTTTTGTAAAAATGTCAGCTAATTGAACATCAGTGTTGATATAATGCATTGAAACTTTCTTTTTCTGCATATTATCTCTAAAAAATGATGTCTGATTTCAATATGCTTAGTTTTTGAATGCAAAACAGGATTATTAGAGATAGATATAGCACTTGTGTTGTCACACAGAATTGGGGAGTTTTCAAACTGTAAGTCATAATCCAGTAGTTGATTTTGCAGCCATAGCAATTGAGCACAGCAGCTTCCAGCAGCAATGTATTCAGCCTCAGCTGTAGAGGTTGAAACAGAGTTTTGTTTCTTGCTTGACCAGCTGACTAATCTTCCACCTAATAACTGACAACCCCCAGATGTACTCTTTCTGTCTAGTGTGCAACCTGCAAAGTCAGAATCAGTGTACCCAACTAACTCAAAATCAGAGTCTTTGGGGTATCAAAGACCTAGATTAGGAGTTCCTTTGAGATACCTGAAAATTCTTTTAACTGCAGCTAAGTGAGATTCTTTGGGATTTGCTTGGTATCTAGCACAAAGACATGTAGAAAACATAATATCTGGTCTACTTGCAGTGAGGTACACAAGAGACCCTATCATACCTCTATAAGCTGTAATGTTCACTGATTTACCATCAGTGTCCTTTCCAAGCTTTAAGGCAGTGGACATGGGTGTTTTCATTGAAGAACAATTTTCAAACTCAAATTTATTAAGTAAGTCATTTACATACTTTGTTTGATGAATGAAAATTCCATCAACCTCTTGTTTAATTTGAAGACCTAGAAAATAGTTTAATTCACCCATCATACTCATTTGATAGTTATCAGACATGAGTTTGGAAAACTTTTTGCAAAGATCAACATTTGTAGACCCAAATATTATATCATCTACATAAATCTGTACAAGAATCACATCACCCTTGAATTTTCTTATAAATAAGGTGCTATCTATGCTTCCTCTTATAAATCCTTTATTGGTCAAAAAGGAAGAGAGGGTGTCATACCAGGCTCTTGGAGCTTGCTTCAGACCATACAAAGCTTTGTTCAAGAAGTATACATGATTTGGTTTGCTTGTATCCTCAAAACCTGGAGGTTGTTTGAAATACACCTCTTCTTTCAATTCACCATTGAGGAAGGCACTCTTAACATCCATTTGGAATACTTTGAAGTCTTTGAAGGCAGCATAAGCAAGAAATAGTCTTATTGCTTCAAGTCTTGCAACAGGGGCAAAGGTTTCATCATAATCAATACCTTCTTCTTGACAATACCCCTGAGCAACTAATCTTGCCTTGTTTCTGATGATCAGTCCTTGTTCATCCATCTTGTTTCTGAATACCCACTTAGTGTCAATGATGGATTTGTCCTTTGGTCTTTGCACTAAAGTCCATACATTGTTTCTTGTGAATTCAGTCAATTCTTCTTGCATGGCATTTATCCAGTGAGGATCAGTTAGAGCTTCATCTACCTTCTTTGGTTCAATCATAGAAACAAAACCTGTATATAAACAGAAGTTACAAGCTTTTGATCTTGTTAGTACAGGTGCTTCTATGTTACCTATGACCTGATCAATTGGATGATTTTTGAGGTCCTTGTAGGCATTTTGGATTCTGGGAGTTGAAAATCTTTGGTTTGGGTCAGCTGATGAGACTTCTGGTTGATCAGCTGACAGAATTTCTTGATTACAATCTGATGAGACTTCTACTGATGAGGGAATGTTTGATACGGAATTAGAGTCCATTGTTGTTGAATCATGAGTCCCTTCATTTAGTAAAAGTGTGGGTTGGTTTAGTATAGAGTGTGCAGAGGTATTTTGTAAGTTTGGAACAGGTTCATCTAAATCATCTATGTCAGCTGATGAGATTGGATCAGCTGATGGGAGTGGATCAGCTGATACTGGAATGTTGTCTTCGGTATTCAGCAGATCATTAAATTCCTCACCTGTAGATGGCTTAGTAGAACATGAAGCAACAAAGTCATTTTCATTAAAACTTACATTGATTGATTCTTCTATGACCTTTGTTTTGATGTTGTAAATTATGTAAGCTTTGGAGATCACAGAATATCCAACAAACACACCTTCATCAGCTTTTGGTGCAAAATTTTGCAATTGATCCTTCTGGTTCAGAATGAAACACTGACACCCAAAGATGTGTAAAAAACTGATGTTGGGCTTCCTTCCCTTGAGCACTTCATAGGGAGTCTTGTTGTGCCTCTTTATTATAAGGGATCTGTTCTGAGTAAAACATGCGCAGCTGACAGGTTCAGCCCAGAAGTTGAATCCTAACCCACTCTCACACAGCATGGTTCTTGCAGCTTCAATCAAAGTTCTGTTTCTTCTTTCAGCTACACCGTTCTGTTGTGGATTCTTGGAGCAGAGAATTTTTGAGATATTCATTTCTCATCACAGAAACCTTCAAGAGTTTGATTTCTAAATTCAGTTCCATGATCACTTCTAAGCATCCTTACCAGATTGCCATTAAGCACTTCCATCTTTCTAATAAAGCTTATAATCTCTTCAGCAGCCTCACTCTTTGCTTTTAGGAAGATGACCCAAGTGTATCTTGAAAATTCATCAACCATTACCAATGCATACTTACTTCCACCAATACTAGAAGTAGCAACAGGACCAAATAGATCCATGTGCAACATGTAGAAAGGTTCAGTAATGGAGAAGGCTTGCTTAGATGGAAACGAAGTCTTGTGCTGCTTTCCCTTCTCACAGGCAAAGCAAGGTTTAGGCTTAACATACGTCAGTGAAGGTAGTCCTGACACTAGTTCACCCTTGCTCAACTTGTTAATGTTTTTGAAGTTTAAATGGGAAAGCCTTTTGTGCCATAACCAGTTTGTGTCAGTTACAGACTTGGTATACAAACAGGTTAACTTGGATGGATCACCAGAGGACATATCAAGAGTATATACATCCTTGGTTCTCTTTGCACAAATTATTGTTTTACCTTCTTGATCTAAAATGGAACCACCTGTCTTTGTAAAGAGGACTTTATGATCACCATCACATAACTGACTTATGCTGATGAGATTATACTTAAGTCCTTTAACATATGATACCTTGGATAAGGTTAGGTTCCCATTATGAAGTTCTCCGTAGCCTTTTGTTTGCCCACAATTATTATCACCAAAGGTTACTCTTGGACCTTTTTCCTTCTTGTAGTTACTAAGCAAAGCTTTACAACCTGTCATGGTCCTTGAACATCCACTGTCAAGATACCACGTGTTCAGACCCTGCATAGATGTGATTGAAAGAAGGTTAGTGAGATTTGGGCATCCACATTTAAGTGAACCCCTGTGGATTGCACCTAGCCATCCACTTTATATTAGGTTGTTTATGAATGAGAGAAACAGCTGTGTTATCATAATCAGTCCGCTGTCTTGAGTTACCTTCTAGAGAACAATTACATGCCTTATGTTCTTTGCTCCCACATTTATAACATTTTTGATTTTTGGAGATTTTAACATGTTTTGATAATTGACTAAGAGATGTCTTAACTGTTTTCTGATGACTATGGGTCATCAGCTGACAGATTTCACCATTCAGCTGTTGCAGCTGATTCTGTAAACTAATAAGGTCTTTGTTTACAGTCACCTTAGGTTGACCCTTAGTTAAAATGAGTTTTTGATCAACTTTAGGTGTGGTAGACTTAGACTCTTTGTAAACAAAATGTCCTTTTCCCTTAGTTTCTCCTATTAAAAGAGTTTGAAGTGAAGTTTGATCAGCTAAACAAACAGAAGAGGATCCATGATCAGCTGACAGGATATTAGCTGAGCAGTTATCATCTACTTTTTGATCAGCTGATGTAATATCATTAGCTAAGGAATTTTCAGACAGCTGAGTTCCTAAATGTAATGTATCAGCTTTCAAGGTTTGACAACAGAATGTCTCTTTGGTATCAACAAATGATTCCATTCCTTTACTTACTTCCTTTACACTTAAATTTTCAGTACTTTTACTTTCTGTCAAGACAATAGAACTTGAACCAACTTTTGAAGAGGTTGATTCTTTTAGCTGAGTACTTTTACTTTTGACAAATCTGTTAGTGATAATACTTTTTCCTTTTACAATCTTTTGAAAAGTAAGAGGTAAAATATCAGCTTTTTCTAAGATATTTATGTTCTTACTAAAATCAGCACAGTTAGCAGCTTGGGAATAATTTCCACCAACAATAGCTTGAACTTGTTTTGGAATCTGCTCATTAACACACTGAGTGGTCTTCTCAGCAGAAACACACCAAGATCTAACTACTTTTTGAAGGTCATTAAACTTTATTGTTGCTTCATTGGTTTCTTTTACCAAGATCTGATTAAGTATCTTTTGATTAGCTAAATCATCTTCCAGTTTTGTCATTTGTTTAAGTTTCTCATCTTTAAGACTTAATCTCTCTTTTAGTGATTCTATTTCTAATTTTAGCTTCTTTTCTCTTTGAATATTTGACTGAAACTCAACACACAGATAATCAAACATAGTGTTCTTTTCATTATCTTCATAGTTAATAAATTTTCCAACCTGATACATAGAAGAAGGATCCCAGTCAGGAGAAGTACAAGCTTTAGCAGCTTTCTTCATATCCTCATCAAAGGAACTTGTACTTGCTGTGTTGGCCATCAAACTGAACTGAGCTGTGAGGACCTCATCTTCATCACTTGAGAGATCTTCCTCAGCCCAATCTTCTTCTTCAGCAACCAGCACCCTGTTCTGAGCTTTCTTCTTCTTTTTGTCAAGGACAGCAGCAAGAAGCTTCTTATATTTGGCTTCATAATCAATCTTGCTGTCTGAGCTTGAGGAACCCTTGAAGCCTGTGTTTCCTTTGGACTTACATTCACTGGCATAGTGACCAGTCTTGCCACAAGAGAAACAACCTTCAGAAGCCTTTGGTTTTGACATGGCTCTTTCTCCTTTGAAGGGTTTTCTTTCAAACCTGTTGACACCCTTTCTTTTCAAGAAAGGTTTGAACCTTTTAACCAACATGGCAGCCTGCTCAACAGCAGCTTCAATGCTGTCCATGTTCTCCAGAACTTCATCCCCATCAGCCACTTGCTCTTCATCAGAAGATTCATCCTCTTTCTCCTCATCACTGGACTCATCCACAACTGCAGCAAAACTCCTAGATCTTGTATCCTTAGATACAAGGGCGGTAGTTGGAGCTTTTGCAGCCTCCTTCATATCCTTGGTAGAGAGTTTCCTTTGTTTCACTGATTGTTCATGATTCATAAGATTTCTATATAAACCAACCAGTGAAAGACCCTTGATTTTCTCACCATGTTTAAGCACAGTGATAAAGTGATCCCAAGATTCTGGGAGAGAGTCTAGAAACTTGTTTACAAGTTCCTTATTGCTTTTGTGAACATCTGCCCTTCTTAAGTCATTAATGAGGCAGTTGAACCTGGTGTAAGTATGAGTGAGACTTTCACCTTTATGAGCAAAGAAGAACTCATATTCTCTAACCAGAAGAAGTTTCTTATTCTCCTGCACTTCTTCAGTGCCTTCATATGCAACAGTCAAAGTGTCTAGCATCTCTTTTGCAGATTTACAGTTAAGAACTTGATGATATACATCATTTGGTAGTGCAGAGACTAAGGCTGTTATTGCTTTAACATCAAGATTAACAAGCCTTTTGTCTTCATCAGACCACTGATTTATAGGTTTTATAATCAGTCTTTCAACAGCAGGAGCTTCATCAGTTGCTTCAGTTACTTGGATAGTTGAGGAAGGAACATAAGGACCTTCAGTAACAGTTTTAAGCATCAAATCATCAAGGCTTAACATATAGAGAAGAACTCTACTCTTCCAGAGAGAGAAGTTCTCTCCATCAAATATAGGACACCTTGTGAGTGAACCATTGTTAGAAGAACCATTAGAGGAAGCAACAGAAGTGGTCATTTTGTAGTGTGGGGTAGAAGCAGTTGAAGAGTAAGCAAAACAGATCTTAGATATGGATTATCTAGCATGCTCTGATACCAGTTGTTGGTCCCGAATGGATACTACAACAACAAATGTTTGTAGAAGGGGGGGTTGAATACAAACTTTAGCAAATTAAAATTTAAGAGACACACGGTTTACTTTTATATAATTCTTATTGACGTTAATCAAGAATTACATGAACTAGATGCGGAAAATCTAAGTTCAATAAAAGGTGGCAACTAATTTTGTCTAACACATAGACAATGCTAATCTTAAACAACTAATGTCTAAGACGTTCAACACATGAACAAGTTTGTTACACTGAAAGTAAAATGCTAACTCTTCTAATTCTCAACTTATGAGATTTCAGTGCTTTTCAACGCATTCACTTGTTTAGCATGTTTCCATGCATGAATATATATAAGCAAAGTGTGTCCGGGTTGATGAAGAGAGAAGGAGACAAAGGTACTTGGTTTAATAATATTATAATAGATAAAGTTAGTGGGTGAAAAAGTAAGTTAACTTTATACACAAAGTGTGTAAAGTGAACATACTTTTCAGTAATGAGTATACCCACTATCTATTATTATAATATTAAATTACTACCTTTATGTCTTAAGAAAGTAACCTTATCCTTCCATGCTTGTGCTTTAATCGACACCATGCTTTCTGAAGATTTGACTTTACCAAGTATAGAGTTGCCAGCCATACTTTGAAGCGTATCTTCAAAATTTTCTTTTCTAAAGTATCTTTCTCCTTTTCCAGAGGATAAGATCTATCCCTTTTGTTTCTTTGTAGATTCAAAAGGTGCTAAGTACTTTTACAAGAAAAAAATCTAAGGCATTGATGGTCCCGTGTTTATACGGATGAAGCAATGCTAGTGATTTCGTGTGTGTTTGTGTGTATGTTTCGGTAGAGGAGAGAGCCGAGAACTTTAGAGAGAGAGAACACAAACACCCAAAGTTGATAATGCAAAGCTTAGTATTGAAATGTGGGGGAAATGCCTTTATATAGCATTTCCCCAACTTTGGTATAATTACATATTACACCCTCACTTTAATATATCTAACAATCTCCCCCTAAGTGAGGTGTGTAATCATTCACAACAAACAAATACATTGAAATCTATTCGAAAGCTGATTTGTTGCGAATGCCGAAGGCCACTTGCCATTTTCTGATTTCCCTCCTGCTGGCCAATGCTTTCCTTATTTTGTCTGTTGCCTTGTATGCGTGGGAATGTTCTTCATCTGTGTAAGCTGCTCGGTTATCCCAAACCTTTTGATGAATTTTATGATGAAGGATTTTCAAGGTGCCGTCAGAATATGCATTAAGGTCGTCTAGTCTGATGAAAATCTTTTCGCCCTTTGTATTTTTGGAGATAACACCTCGAGAACCTTTAAAGTTTGGATGACCGTCATGGATTACTATCAACTCTTCAAGCTGTTCTAGATCTGGATGATTCTGATTAGGCTTAAGAAGATTGACTTTCCGATAGTTGTTCTCATCCCCGAGCTGGATATCGTGTTCCTCAAAGAATTCCATAAGATTTCTCATGTACCTCATTTTACGCAACTCTACCAAATTCTTCATCAGGCCATTTCCCCTTTTTCTGGGAAAGGATGTCGAATAAGAAGCTAATGTCTTCGATGTTTACATACCTCAAATCTGCTTCGGTGAGAAAGTATGTGAGGTTGTTAGCTCTTTTGACGTAGAAGATGGCATATTTTATGTTGAAGTTGGTTTCGGTATACACACTGAGAAGATCACTTATGGGATAATCTGATTTGATATCTTCTGGTTTGGTTTGTGAACGAGTGAGAATATGATCATATCTCCTTCTTTGTTTATCGTTCATGTTTCTCAGCTCGGGTGAGATAACCTCTATCAACTGACTGCTGAAGATTTCAGGAATTCGTTCTTCAAGATTGGCAGCGTTGACAAAGAAAGGTTTCCATATCGGGTTTCCTGCAGCATTCCTTGTGAACATATTCCGGACATCAAGACCAGGATCTCCACGATGCACTGGAGGAGCAGGTGAGACTGTGAAGCTTTCAGGCAAGGGCCATTCTGATTCTGCTCTAAACTTTTCAGCTGCCTCTGCTTGTCTGTTTCTTTCTAGTATGTCGGCAGCTGATTCTTGAAATCTACCAGGAGGAGGAGGGAATTGTTGGTGAACTTCAAAATTTAACCCACTGAGGACCCTGGAAACATCAAAGAGAGGCTTTGTCTTCTTTGGTTTCCTTCTTGCTTCTCTCCTAGAGATTGCTAACCTTTCTTTCCTTCATTGAGCAAGTTCCCTATCACTAGGAATGTCATCAAAACGGTCTACAATTCTAGGTGAGTCTGGGCGCGTTGCAACCTCGACATATTCATCAATGCCGGCAAATAGTCTTATCATTTCTGGGTCATCAGTTTCCTCCTCCTGTTCATCGACCCTACCTTCTCCCAAATCCCTGACGGGTGAATTTCCTAGTGACCCATACAGCTCTTCTATCTCAGAATCGGAGCCACTAGACCAATTAACATTGTCAGCCTGGGATTGATCGAACGATAGTTCTCCTTCTTCGAGTTCTGTCGGCCTCAGTTCAGATTGTTGCTGGGGTACATAGAGTACGATTTGTTTGTCAGCATTCTCTTTCTGTTGTAGTTCAAAGACTTCATCGGCCATTAATGATTCGGATCTATATTGTTGACCCTTCTGGCTTCCAGATCCAGCAGAACCTGTACCTGTAGATAAGTATCTGCTCAATGATGGTACTGGTACAGTTGCGGCGGAGGGGGTTGTGATATATCTTCTTCTTTTCTCCCCCTCGGGACGATCATCAGGATCTTGATCATCCCGCCTCCTTTTTGACCCCTGAGCCTGGGCCTGACAGGTTTGTTCAAGTACTGTCAGCCGCTCAGTAACCTTTTGTAGAGAGGTATAGAAACCTCGAGTCACCCCATCTATCTTGCTGTTGACATCTTCATGAAACTCTGTAAAATCATCCAAGGAGATTCCCTGTGGACGTTGTTCAGCTCTTAGAGTACTCAGAAGGTCTTGATTATCAGCAGAGTCTGGCCTTTGTTCAATCAGTTTAGCATAGAGGATGCTTTTTAAGGCGTCGACTGATAGTGAAGTGACATCCGGTTGAGATTGAGGAGCCGTTGCTGGAAGACGAGCTGCTAGAAGATCTTCAATACGTGACAGCTGCTCAGTCTGTTCCCTGGAAGCCTTTTCAATCCAATCCAACTTTTGATTTGTCTCTTGCAGTTGTTGGCGGATTGGAGACACGGCTTGTTGAATAGCAAGTTGAAGATCTGCACGTGTAACAAACCCGGAATCACTCAGATTACCGGTTGAGGTACCTGCCACAGAGGCAGAACCACCTACTGGAGCATCATGGATGTAGGCTCCAGCAGGATTTCCTTCCAATCCTCGAATGGCACCTTGAGAGGTACCACCTATGGAAGTTGAGGAGACTTGTCGAGCCAACAAGCTCTGTGCATCAATGGTGACTTTGTGTTGTTCAAGATAAGCGGAGATCCGCGGCATATGAAATTGTGCACGAAAAGGAGTCGAGGACGAGGGAGACGGTCCTCTTTGTTCAATAGGTCCAACACCCAATTGGGGTTGACCCAGTGTATGTGCTATAACCCTGTGCAATAAAGACGGAGTCTGTTGAGAGACACCGTAGTGGCTTGGTTGGGCAGAAACTTGCACGGGTGGGATCACCGCGACTTCTTCAATATGAGGCTCAGCAGTGCTAGGCCTCATAGTAGATGTGGCTTCCCGGCTTTCTGGGTTTGGGGAACCCTCAGCACTCATTTTTTCTTTTCTCACCTCCTCTCTATCACTCGCACTCCTAATTACAAAACTATCTTCATCATCACCGCTACCAGCACCATACCCCTCATATTGATTTGGGTCAAGGAAAGAATTAGGAGTGACAGAGCCCACCTCAAAAGATACATCTGGTGATTAAGGAACGGGTGGGATGTCATGCTCAGGAGCAACCATCGCATTGCGAATGGTTGAGGTGGTGGAAAGTGGTATGACCAGACCACGAGTAGGAGAAGGTGGGGTTAGTTGAGGGGTATGGGTTTGGTCAGGGCTGATGGGATTGGGGTCGGTATTTTCATGAAGGATGGGGTGCTATAAGTGGGTTGGTCAATTGGGTGCTCAGGGGTGCGCAAAGGGGATATATCTGTTTCGGGGTGAAGGGCACCACCTGGATGAGAAGCTGACTCGTCTTGGGAAGATCTGGATGACTCAAAAAAGTCAAGTCCAAGTTCGGTTAACACAGCTTGGGTACGGGTTGATACAGAGAGGGATTGGACAATGGATTGGATGACTGCTGGATCATAAGTATCTTCTCCCTCTCTACTCTCAGCACCTTCACCCACTTCACCTCTCTTGATTTTCCCTCATCACATCCCTCTCAGCATCTCCCATAGATGGCTGAGTCCTATTCTCTACATTCTCACCGGGTGCTACTCCCTCTTGGGTAGGTATGTCCGGCTCTGGCACAACCATAGAGGATATCCCTACTCTCTCCCTATATGTTCTCACTACAACATTCTGCTCACAAAGAGCCAGCAGAGACTCAGGGAATGGTTTAGGAATAGGCATGTTGGTAGGAGCAGCAGGTTTAATAGATTGAAAGATTTTTGGAGTTACAGAAGGTAAACCTGCCCGGCGAGGAATTTCAGCATTCCTGTCCATCACATATTGTATGATCATCGGAAGGAAGCGATGGTAAGGCAGCAGATTAGCATCCTTCTTCTTTTGGGAATTCTTCCTTTGCATGGTTGTTTTTATGTCCTGGAAGAAAAGGAATGCATAATCCACATGCATATCAGCAGCAGCAGCAACGAAGATTTTTAGCTGGTTCTCCGTTGGAAACTCATACCCCGAGTGTTTTGAGGTGAGACACCTTTGCAGCACAGTCATAAAAATGTTATACATAGGGTGGAGACCTGTGCGTCTGAATTGGTTTTTGTGAATGAGCTCTCCAGCATAGCCCATTTGTCTGATAGCTGCCAGACATGTTTCTTCATCTGGGATTTCCTCGAAATCCGTTGCAGATGGTCTACTGTTCGCTTTTGGCAGTCTGAAGATTGATCGTAGACGACTGACCGGGATGTCTACATTAAACTCATCCACCTCAGCATGGATGACCTTCTGTCCTTTTTCGTTTATTCGTACATCACATGTCCTCCAGAATTGTTGAACATAAAGTTCAGGGACATGAATGCCTGTAGTTGCAGGGTTGTAGGTTAGTAGGTGGTTCAGAGGGTGAATCTTGAGGATTTCAGTGACAATGGGGTGAGTGGGGGTTGTGAATTTTGTAAGATCAATATAGTGGTTGTTGGGGTGAGTTCTGGTGCTAAGAAACTCAGCCTGAGGCATGATCTCTTCTGGGTCACGAACAACTTGGGCTATTTTATCTGTACAGGTACAAGAATGAGATTAGAGATCAACAATTCTTATGAATTTTGGATCCAATGTGTGATATACAGAGTTGAGTATACATTGGACCAAGAATTTCAAGTGTCAAGTTTTTGATAAAAAATTGTCTAACTCTGGATGGCTTCAGTGTGAAGATATCAATTTGATGTGTTTAAAGATTATTGTTAGCCTCTTATTTCATTAAATGAACAATAATGAACACATTTGCAGTACTGAAGCACCCCCCATAAACCAAATCGTAGAGTGTGTTCATACCCCTCAAGAACACGAAGAACACTTTTTGAGATTTTTTGAAATATTTTTGCATCAAAGTGTTCCCCAAGTGTTCAAACGTCCCATCGCAAACTTGGTTTTATCAAACAAGGTTGTTTTATGTCCCAAACGTTCATTCTAAGTCTCGTAATCCTCATTCGTTTTCAGTGTTCTAAGGCCAAAAAGTACACTTTTAACTCAAAATCTTCAAAATACAAACCGTACAAGTTGTTACCTTAGTGATTTCGAGTATTTTGACACTAAAATATCAAATTTTGGCAGAGTAACGAGATGATTTGTATGTTAACGTAATCAAGAACTCGAGAGAACACTTTGTAAATTTTGAATAGCGTAAATGAAGAATGGCAACTGTTGGGGTAACTTGTAGCAGTGTAACAAGACACATGTCGAGCCCTGATTGGCTGGTGCAACGGTTAAAAAAACGCAGCTGATAGAAGTTTGGATGCGGCTGATAAGAGTTTTCAATCGCATGTGATTCACACTGTGGTGTGTTAATCGCATGCGAATCAGCTTTGGTGTTAGAACCATGGCATCCGAATCGCATGCGATTCACACTATCTGAGCTTAATCGCGTGCAATTCAACCTTAGACTGAATAGCATGCGATTCACACTAACTTAGCTGAATCGCGTGCGATTCAACCTTTGTCCAAATCGTATGCGATTCACACTATCTTAGCTTAATCGCGTGCGATTCAACCTTAGACAACATTGCATTCGATTCACACTTGTTTCTCACAACCTTTTCACATGCAATTAAAACCTTTAACATTTGCATGCGATTCAACCTTAGTCAATTGCATGCGAATCACCCTATCCTTGGCCTTAATCGCATTTGTTGGATCATGCTATTCATCTTGTATGCGATTGACTCTGAATTCATTTCATTTTCTAAGGCATGCAATTGACTTCCCATGCGATTGAACTAGTACTTGAAAATTTTATTTTGTTGGGTTTCAAGTGATTCTATGCGATTGGTTGAAACAGAGCCCAACACCAACACCAACACTTGGAAAATTTCTGAACAAATCAAGATATCTGAATTTTGATATTTGAAAAATTGAATTCTCCAGATATGGTTGATTTGAATGTTTGTCTGACACACTCCCCCTAGACTTTTGCATCTGTTAACTTTGAGAGTGTGATAATTTGAATTTCTCCCCCTACACATGGGCATCATGTGTATTTAACTTTTCTCCCCCTACACATATGCAGCATGTGTAGGACTTCAGAACTCCCCCTTTGCAGTTTCAGTAGACATCTGTACATTGAACACACAGTGTAACACCAACTCTAAAAAGAAAGAAAAGAAAAGTAAACAAGTTAACAGTATGTTAGATTTGCAAATTCAGCATGCCCAACTTGGATACCAGTTCAGTAAAACGACTTTCATCCAAAGGTTTGGTAAATAAGTCAGCAAGCTGCTTCTCGGTGGGAACATACTGTAACTCAATTAATCCTTTTTCTACGTTATCTTTTATGAAGTGATAACGGATATCGATATGTTTGGTTTTAGAGTGATGTACCGGATTGCAGGAGATGGCAATGGTAGACTGAGAGTCGCATAACAATGGTATGTGGTCATATCTGAGGCCAAAGTCAGATAGCTGGGTGCGTATCCATAGACTTTGTGAACAGCACATTGCAGCAGCAACATACTCTGCCTCTGCAGTAGCAGTGGAAACACAATTTTGCTTCTTTGAAGCCCAACAGACTAAACGATCTCCCAAAAAGTGTGCACTACCAGAGGTGCTTTTCCTATCAATCTTGCAACCGGCATAGTCAGCATCTGAATAAGCATGAAGATCTAGATTGGAGTCCTTGGGATACCACAGTCCTAGATTCATGGACCCTTTGAGATATCTGAAAATTCGCTTAACAGCTAACAGATGTGACTCCTTGGGATTGGCCTGAAACCTAGCACAGAGACACGTAGAGAACATGATGTCTAGACGACTTGCAGTGAGATATAGTAATGATCCAATCATCCCACGGTATGTCTTGAGATCCACAGGAGAACCATCAGGATCTGCCGATAGTTGTGATTTGGCCGCCATTGGAGTTGAGATAGGGTTGCAGTTGAGCATATCATACTTCGTGAGAAGATCTTTAATGTACTTGGATTGGCAGATGAAAGTGCCATGACTCAACTGTTGTCAGGATCGGATATATATTATATCAAATAACAAGAACTAACTTTTAAATAATAAATCAGAGTAGTATAAAAGTTAATCTTTAACTATGATCACAATCAATTAAGAAGTTGCGGAATCACACTTAATTGATTAAAGAAGGTTTTAAACAAAGATTAATTCAATCAAACAGTAGTTTTATTAACCAACCAGAATGATTACAAAAGTAAACTTCACCCCCAATCTAACTTATTCTGTTAGACGAAGAACACAGACTGTTCTTAGGTTTCAACAAGAAACTTAGAGGCTAAAACACTTTCTGAAAAAATAACAATAAGAACAAATGCTTTGAATAATGAGATCAAATCGTCGTACTAAATTAATCATCTAATGAAGTATATATAGACTCTTGATCCTCCTTGAATTGTTGACAGTTAGGTAATCTTCTATCTTCTGAGATAATCTTGATAATCTTCAAAGTATTTCGAGATATCTTCTAAGATAGGATTTTCCAAATATAGCTCAACAGAAACTGTTTAATGAACACAACAGTTCTTTATCCTTCTAACAGTCTTCAGCTTCAAGGTCTTCTAACAGTTTTGACTTTGCCAACTAACAGTTCTGAACTTTTGTACTAACAGTTGTAAACCTTGCAGCAATTGTTAGTTACAACTGTTATCACCAAAATACTCTAACAGTTTTACCTTTGCATGTTCAACAGTTTCAATAACTTAGTGAATTTCCCAACAATCTCCCCCTAACTTAAAGTATTGAACAATACACTTAAGTTGTTTTATAGGGTTTAACCATAGAAACATTCACATAAGCAAAGAACACATTAACATTCATTTTGCAAAGTAAAATTGTTATAATCAAAATATGAAAGAAAAATTACATTTTCTCTTTCTCTATCAGCTCCATTCTTTCTTTCAGTCTTCTTCCCAGATCTTCCCTTAACCTTACAGGACCATAGAACCTTGCCTTTACCATGTACATCAGCTTGGTCCTACTGTGATCAACAAAATTAAGATCAAACCACTGGGTTTTAGCATTGTTTGTCACAAGATTATACACCCTTGATCTTTCAAAAACTTTCACAGTCAATATAGGAAATCTTTCATCATTTGTCAGTATTGACATTACTCTCTGTGGATTGCATATACTCGATAAATGTACCAAAAATACTTTTATCTCAATTTCAGCATCCTTTCCAAAATGACTTACCCCATATTCATACATTTCTTGTACATCTCTCCTGGTCACATTATCCATCAGTGCAGAGAAACTGACATAGCTTTCAATTGGTTCCACCTCTCTAACAATGGTGACACCCTGCTTTCCAGTTTCCACTCTCAGCATATCAAACCTCCATTCTTTGATATGCGACTTTTGAGCTTCAAATTTATCAATTCTTTCTTTTATCTCTTTTGAGAGTCTATCTTGCAAAATAGTTTTGACCAAGCCTGTTTTGACTTTTTCTTCAGACTGTTGGGGTTTTTGGACTGATTGGGGTTTCTTCTTTTCCACTACTGGCTTGGGAGGTGGAACTGTTTTCTTCTTTACAACTCTTTTTCTTTTTACTCCCTTACCAGCAGTTTCCTTTACTTTCTCTTCTTCATCAATCTGAGTAGTAATCTCATCAGCCAGCTTCTTTGCTATCTCAAAATCAGACTGTTCTTGTTCTCTTAGCTCAGCTGCTAGCCTTAATGCAAATTCATGATCACGCTCTTCTTGTTGCTGTCTTGAAAGCTTGAGTTTAGGACAAACAACAACAATTTCTTTACCTTTGCCTGAAACAGGAGGCAACTCAGATTCTTTCTTTCCTTCCTGGATGACTATCCCTTTATACCCTTTCTTTGGTGGTAAAGATTCTAACGTAGCAACCTTTCCATCAAGCCATCCATCATCGATTTTCTGTGCCATTCTAGAAGAACTTATTCCCAGATATTGAGCACTAATATCAACCAAATAGTTCTGCTTAACTGTTGACCACGATTTGAAAATCTCAGTGCTTGGAACATCTGCAGTTGATACCATCCTGTTGATTAGCATCCTATCAACACTTGAAAGCTGTTCTTCTTCTTCTTCATTAACCGCTTGGACACTTGCAACTGTTAGTTGATTTGAAGTTACAACTGTTGGTTGTTGTGTTGCAACTGTTTGTTTATCCTGTGAAACTGTCTGCTTAACTTCTTCCTGCTTGGATTTTCTTCTTCCTTTAGCTTGAGCAGTTGAAGAGATTTTCACCAAGGATTTGGGTTTAAGCAACATCTCATGAGTATGAAGAACATTTGTTGCTTTCTTCAGATTCTCATCAAGAAAGTTTAGCTGCTTATCTTGCCTTATTAACACCTCATTGTGAACTGCTACCACCTTGAGCACTTCGGTTGCCTTCTCCAACTGTTCAGTCAGTTCTTTTATCTTCTCATATTGAGAAACTATCCTTTTGTTTTGAAGAGCAATCCTTTTCTTTAGGTGTAAATGAGCAGCAAGGTAAGGTGCAAAGTTAGGATCCGTCAATGCATGTTGTTTCAGTCTAGTCTCAATGTCAGTTAGTGTTTCCACTGTGACCATATCATCGACATTTTTCACTGGTGGCTTACTCCCCTGAGTATCACCATCAGTACCCCTCTTTTCTTGGTTCTGGGGATTACCAGAAACTGTTTTACTAGTCTCTGTTGCCATGGTTGAGGTCTTAGCTATGTTAACACTGTCCTGTTTATCCCTTGCGGATAAAACAGTAGTGTCAGCCTCAAAGACCATATGATCACCCTCTTGAGGAATGATCACCTCCTCATTGTGCCTGGGAGACAGCACCAAAGGTTCCCTTTCGATATTCTGCACAGGTGAATGCTCCTGTGCAGGGCTAACAGTTTGGGGTTCACTAACTGTGGTGGAAGGAACACCAACAGTTTTTCTCTTCTTTTTAAATACTTTTAGTGCAGGGGCTTGTGTTGTAGCTTTTTCAAAGGAAGCAGATTGGAAATTTTGAGAATCTTGGACTGTGGGTTCCAGTGTTGGTGGTGTAGCAATACGATGGGTTTCATGCTCAACACTGGCAGTCCTGTTTCTTGACAGAAACTCCACCATTTCAGAGAGTGGAGGAGTTATGGCACCAGAGAAACTCTTGCCATTAATCAACAGTTTGCTCAAAGTGGAAGCCACATGAGCAGAGGGAATAATGACCCTCTTGTGTGTTTTTAGATTTGGCATCAAAAAGTTTAACAATACTTGCACAAATCGAGGATACATCAAAAAGAGACCATACTTGGTTCCTAGATGTTTTACCATGCCATTGAAAATTAATTTTGAAAAGTTGAAGCAACGATTGTTGGCCAAACAGATTAAGGCCAATGCAATGTTGCTTCCAAATTCGTTCCATCCTGTTCTTTTAGGACTGATGCACTGCTGGAGAGTATGAATCAAATACTTCCAGTGAGCACAAAATTGTCCCTTATAGAATGTACCCTTCCCTGAAGGACCCTCATACCCAAGCTTAACAAGCTCGGCATGCAAAAAATCTAGTGAAACTGAATCAGAATACTCACCCTCACTATCATTGAGTTGTAGAAGGTGGCGAATGGTGTCCTCAGAGATTGAGACGGTCAACTCATCAATGGTAGAATCAATCCATTGCACGTCATCAGTTGTTCGAAGTTGAGCATGTTTCCAAAACTGATCAATGTAAGAAGTGTATATGGTAGGGTTGATGGTGAGAGCAGTGTTGAGATTGGACAATGAAAGATAATCAATCATATCGTGAAACGTGTGAAGATCATCGGGTTTTGAAAGAAAAGCAAGCATGTTATGTTCCTTGACGAATGGAAGGGGAGCCATGGCGATTTGATAGCAGAATTCTAGGGTTTTAGCGTTCAAACGAAGTTCAGTATGCGTAAAGAAACCTCTGAGAAGGGAATGGTTTATATATGTTTCGATTGTTGAAAGCAATCCAAAGGCTTCCAAAATTCTGCAAAGACCAAAGCACCCTTTAATAACTTAACAGTTGACGGACAAAATGAACTAACAGTTGAAGAACTGTTTTCACAAGATGTAACAACTGTTATTCAAAAGTTAACTCCCTTTGGTTTGATCATTTATATGAATTGACAGTTGTTTAGAGTTTACAACTGTTTTTCATTTCTCGCCCTTAGTTGACGAACTTCTCCCCCTCAGTTGCACATGGACTTTGTCGAACAGTTGCCGAAGCCATATGCTAACAGTTGAAAACTGTTAGTATTGAATGAAACAGAAATGTGCAACTGTCAAACAAACTTTCAGCTCACATATATCAAATGCTGAAGCAATAATAAAAATTATTAGAGAACACAGTCATCAACATAAGATATATTTTATTCAAGATAATCACAATTGAGCGACAATAATTTTGAGAAAACAAAACTGTCTTGTGCTATAGATCTAAACACAGCTTATAAGAACTGTTTTAACTCCTAGATCTACATATGACAAATTATCGATAACAGTTTGTATCATCAAATCTGAACTTTAAGGGAAGACAATCATCATCACATTCTTGCTCAAGACTGTCTTCGTTATTTAAGAATCGAGTTCAGAATAGCCTCTACAGTGCCACCATCGCCTTACTGAGAAGCATGTCTATAAAGAATGGTCATGTAATACACGAGCCATTGTTGGTACTGCTTATCTAATTGTGCAAGGCCGTCTCGTAGGTGTGGGAGAACAATGATCTACACCGTAAGTGTAGACAACTTTCTCCGTCAACTGTTGACAAGCCTTAGACAATTGTCAAAACATACTACCTACCAATGGGTGTGCAGTAGACCTTCTCATCATATGCATCACCAGAGACGATTGTCATAATTTGCCTCGTGGGTGTGCAGTGGAACTAGTCATCTATGACAGTGACTTCCACTGCCTCATCATCTGAGGCCCTCTGGTGGTTACGAGTATTATATCTTCGAACATGGAACCACACTACGGAGTTTGTAGTGCCTGCTAGGTTCAAGACGAATCTTAGACAACATGGTGTAGGCAATTCATGGAAGAGAGTGAAATTTTCAAAATCACCTCTTATACGAATATGATCATTTGGTTTATTTGGCCTACGTGGATCTGGATGTTGTGTCAAGGTGAACCTATCTCGATCATCATGCATCTCAAGAATACATGATGCGTATTGCCAAAGCTCATGCATTCTTACAAATGGGGCAGGGATGGTTACATAACTTTGTCTAACATTAATATCTTTGAGGGTTATTATAAAAAGTTAGTATCCATTTGCAGAGAGAAGAGTGTGCAAATGTAGGTGTGATTTGTGAAGGATGGGTGCAAGACTATTTATAGAGAAACTAGGAGGCATTAATGTCCATTAATAGCCATTAATGACCATTAATATCCAGTAATTTCCATTAATAGCATGCAGTGACTGGTCATATCAAATGCACTATAGAACAAGCAAAATGACTCACCTTTATCAGTTTGGAACTGTTGATTCAAGAAAGTGAATTTACCTTTACCTCATAACAAGGACAGTCACGAGTGTGAAAAACTGTTTGTGAGACAGGTCAGCAGATATGTCCAAAACTGATGTGTGAAATTGCATTCCCTCTCTGAATACTTAAAGGATAACAGTTGTTAGAAAACGTAACTAACAGTTGCAAACTGTTAGTGTGAAAAACATGGAATAATGAACAACTGTTAGTCCAAGTTAATCATTCCAATGTTGGAAATCAAAAAGTTGAATCTGCTCACATCAAAAGCTTTAGTGAACAAATCAGCTAATTGATCATCAGTATGAATTTTCATAACTTGGATTAATCTCTTTTCATTGCAGTCTCTTATGAAGTGAAATCTGATTTCAATGTGCTTGGTTTTAGAATGCTTCACTGGATTATTAACTATGCTAATAGCACTGGTGTTATCAACATAAATAGGAGTATTTAAGAAAGACAAACCATAATCCAGAAGCTGATTTTGGATCCATAACACTTGTGAACAGCAGCTTGATGCAGCAATGTATTCAGCCTCAGCTGTTGAAGTTGAAACGGTTGTTTGTTTCTTGCATTGCCATGAGACCAGCCTTGATCCAAAGAATTGACATCCTCCAGAGGTTGATTTTCTGTCCACATTGGCTCCACCATAGTCACTATCAGAATATGCCACCAAATCAAAAGGTGAATCTTTAGGATACCAAAGTCCCAATTTTGGTTGGCCTTTGAGGTATCTAAAGATTCTCTTTACAGCAAACAGGTGTGACATCTTCGGACTGCATTGGAACCTGGCACAAACACAAACAGCAAACATTATATCAGGTCTAGAAGCAGTTAAGTACATTAATGAACCAATCATTGATCGATAGAGGTGTATATCAACATCCTCCCCCTCAGAATCTGCTCCCAACTGTTTGTGTGTTTCCATTGGAGTACTTGCCAGCTTCACATCTTGATAGCCAAACTTGTCCAATATGTCCTTGACATACTTAGATTGGCTTAGAAAAATACCAGTGGGCTTCTGTTTGACTTGTAATCCCAAGAAAAATGTGAGTTCACCCATTGAACTCATCTGAAATCTTTTGTGCATAATGACTTCAAATTCTTTGCACAAGCTGTCATTTGTGGATCCAAAGATTATATCATCAACATAGATTTGAACAAGCAAAATCTCTGTTTTAACAATCTTTGTAAACAATGTTTTGTCAATTGTGCCTCTCTTAAAACCATTCTCAAGGAGATAGGATGACAATGTCTCATACCAAGCTCGAGGAGCTTGATGTAGACCATATAGGGCTTTATTTAACCTATATACCTTGTCAGGGTACTTTGAGTCTTCAAAGCCAGGGGGTTGACACACATATACCTCCTCATCAATAGTGCCATAGAGAAAAGCAGACTTGACATCCATTTGATACACCTTAAATCCTTTGAAGCTTGCAAAAGCAAGAAATAGCCTAATGGCTTCAATCCTTGCAACAGGTGCAAAAACATCATCATAGTCTATTCCTTCCTCTTGTGTGTAGCCTTGTGCAACCAGTCTTGCTTTGTTCTTGATAACAATCCCTCTTTCATCTTTCTTGTTTCTGAACACCCACTTGGTGCCAATTACTCTTTTACCTCTTGGAAGCTCAACCAACTTCCAAACTTGCTGAATTTGAAATTGTAAGAGCTCCTCTTGCATTGCCTCTACCCATGAAGGATCTTTCAATGCCTCAATTGCTTTCTTTGGTTCTATTTGAGACAAAAAGCAAGCATTCACGTCAAATTGGGCAAGATCCACACCACTATTTTCATTTTGCAGCATATTCCTTGTTCTGATAGGAGTGGTTGGATTTCCAATTATTTGTGATATTGGATGAATCTTGTGAACTCTTGATGTAGGAATGTTTTCTTCAGTCAGTTCATCCCCTAGATTAGACAGATCAAACTCACATTCACTTGAATTTTCAGCGTTATCACACACTTGATCAGCAGAGTCAGTGTGGTGTTGAGGATCATGGGATTCCATGTCCTTTAAAGATTCAGCATCCATCAATGGATCAACAGCATTGGAGAACTCTTGTTGAAGCATAGGAATCACAACAAAGTCTTCAGTAACTTTGTTTGAACCAACAGTTGTTGGTTTTGAGCTAACAGTGTCAAAACTGTTTGGGCTGGAGGAAGATGTTTGATGATTTTCACCAACAGTTGTTGGGGTACCTGTAGCTGTTTCAGTAGAATACTCAAAAGAAAGAGATTTAGACAATGCATCAATATCAAATAACCAATCAGGTCCATTACCTGCAATATTGATCCTATTTTCATTGAAAGAGACATTCATACTCTCTTCTATGATTCTAGTGACATTGTTAAAAACTCTATAAGCTTTACTTTGAGTGGAGTATCCTACAAAGAAACCTTCTTCAGCCTTACTCTCAAACTTGCCTAACTGTGACTTGGTATTAAGGATAGTGCACGGACAACCAAACGGTTTGAAGAAGTTGATTAAAGGTTTTCTCTTGAGAAACAACTCATAAGGAGTTTTCCCTTTGGACTTGACTACTTGTACTCTATTCTGAACATAGCAGGCAGTGTTCACTGCTTCTGCCCAGAATGTCATTGGAAGTCTAGAATCGGCTAACATTGACCTAGCAGCCTCTATCAAAGTCCTATTCCTTCTCTCAGCAACTCCATTCTGTTGGGGAGTCCTAGGAGCACTAAACTGTCTTTCAATACCTTTACTTTCACAAAAACTGTTTAGCTCATAGTTCTTAAATTCAGAACCATTGTCAGATCTAATGACTTTCACCTTCAAATCAGATTGATTTTCAATTTTAAGAATAAGAGACTTAACTAACTCAGCTGTTTCATCCTTTGTTCTAAGAAATTGAACCCATGTGAACCTGGTGAAGTCATCAATTATGACTAAACAATACGCTTTCTTCCCTATACTCACCACAGATGTAGGACCAAAAAGGTCCATGTGTAACAATTGTAAAGGTGCAGTAATAGAAGAGACTTCTTTGGTCTTATAAGAAGTTTTGTGTTGCTTGCCTTTAAGACATGCCACACAATGATCATCACATGAGAACTCTTTTTGGGGCAAACCTCTTACCAAACTGTTTTTAGCTAACAAGTTCATGGTTTTAAAATTCATGTGACACATCCTTCTATGCCAAATGGCAGACTCATCATGAGATGCTTTGGAGAGTAAACAGCTTAACACATTCTGTTTAGCAATCTTTTGTGGATCAAGACAATATACATTATCTTTTCTAGGTGTTCTTAAAAGAACATCCTTCTCATTTAATTTAAAATCTTTTGAAAGAATAATGCATTCTGAATCTGTAAACAAAACTTTGTTTCCATTGTCACAGATTTGAGATACACTTAACAGATTGTACTTAAGCTGTTCAACAAAGAAAACATCATTAAATGTAAGTGTACCTGCCTCAACAGCTCCTTTACCTGTGATTTTTCCTCCCTTTGGATTTCCTCCAAATGCTACAAATCCTCCATTGATTCTTTTGAAATCCTTCAAACATTGTGGATTTCCAGTCATGTGCCTTGAGCATCCACTATCCACATGCCAAATTCCTCCTTGATTCGCCCTATGAATGCTCTGCACAAATACAATCAGTTAGTAGCAGGAAGTACCCAGGCCATGCAGGTCTTGGGTACACCATTCAAGTCATAATACTTAAACAGAGTTTTGTTCTTTTTGATTTCATCCAAATTAGATTTTTCTAACTTGTGTGAAGAATACTTTGTAAGAACATGTGGTTTCCAACTGTTGTGATTAACAGTAGACATCTTTGAACAAACAGCTGGTGGAGTTGGTAAAACAGATGAATCAACTTGTGACTCTTTTTGATTTTCAGTTTGAAGAACAGTTTTACCCTCTCCAGAAACTGTTTGTTTCTGCAGTTTCACCCAAGCCAGACCAACAGTTTTTAGTTTTGCTAAAACAGTTGTGGAACTGTTAGTTGGTTTGGATGTAACAGTTGTAGAACTGTTAGCCTGTTTTGGCTTAGCAGTTCTAGAACTGTTAATCTGCTTTGACTTAACAGTTTTAGAACTGTTATTCTGTCTTTTGGGACTTTTGTTTTGAGTGCCATTTGTCTGTGGGTTATAGTAACAGTCTTGAACTAAATGATTAGATCTTCCACAAATGTAGCACTTTTTGGTTTTCACAATAGGTAAACCAGTTCTTTGTGACCAGAACTGGTTCCTATTTCTTTGATTTCCTCTAACAGGTGCTGACTGAGGAAACTTTTGTACACCATGCTTTTGGCATGTGCATGCAGGCATTTCAGTATGCCTTTTCTTAGGCTTAGGTTTAGCCTGAGATTTTGAAGCTTCCATTTTCTTCTTGGCATACATAACTTCACCAACTTTCTCCTTTCCTTTGGCTTTGGTACTGACAGTTGGGCTTTTTGGCTTAGAACTGTTAGTGTAAAGATGGGGACTATTTGTAACAGTTGTGGAACTGCTAATAGAGTTAACAACTTTTGAGAGTTTTGGCTCATTGGTAAGGGGTTCAGTGGATGCTTTTACAAACACCACAGGTTGCAAAGATGATTTTGTGCGAATGGGCTCACACAGGATGTGATTTTCATATGGAATACCTTCATCCTTCTTCACAACTTCCTCATTATCTTCAATACTTACTACTGACACAACTTCATCTTCATCACTTTCAAATTTTGGATCAGCTGACTTAAGTTCATCTTCCAAAGGTTCATTAACATATCTGTCAGCTACCTCAGACATTGGAGTTATGTAGTTTTGGTTGTATGGAGGTGGGGTTTGTTTGTATCCTAGGCCAGTTTTCACCTTGTCTCTCACTTGAGATTGTAGCAGAGTCTCAAGCTTAAGGTTTGCAGCCTTGAACATTCCAAGATCAATGTCCACACCCTCCAATTTCTTTGTGAGTTCATCCACCTTTCTTTCTTTTTCAACCAACTTCCTTTTCAGACTATCAATCTCATCTTGAAACTGCTCTTTCTCCCACTTATGATATTTTCTATCATAGTCCATTTGCAGTTCATTAGCCTGATAGTCTTTAATTTTCTTTTCAAAATCTTCTATCACAGCAGTATACTCATACCTTCTCTCCTCCATTTTACTTAGAGCAGCACATACTTTCTTATTGTGCTCTCTAAATCTCTTAACAATAGCTCTACATTCACCAGGACATAGTTTAGTAGATACCTGTATGTCCTCAGATTCTGGAGAATCCATCTTGATGGAGGAGTCAGTCAATGCCATCAAAGCTTTGTTGCTGGTAGCCTCCTCTGCTTGATCACTCCAATCAAATCCATGGCCTTCTTGTGAGACCAATGCTGATGAGGTATGGTTCTGAGTTGGCCTCTGACCTTGATTCTGAACTTGTCCACCAGATCTGCATTCTCTTGCAAAGTGGCCAAGTTGTTGACATTTGAAGCATCTAACCTTTGACTTGTCAAATCCAGCCTTGCCATCAGCTCTGAAATTCATGTTTTGCCTTCCAGTCCTTTTAATGAATCGCTTGGCTCTAACAGTAAGCATGGCCATCTGCCATTTGAGATCCATTTCCTCAAGATCATCAGGGTGCACTTGTTCAAGATCCTCATTGGTGAGGGTTGAATGTGCATGGCTGGCAAGAAAAGCTTCAAGAACTGCATCTGGAGTATTCATATCTAGTCCAACAACAGAACTAGTACCTGCACCACAATCAAGAGAGTTAGTTAATGAATGGTTTGATTCCATACCTGAGGAAGACAGGAGAGCAGCATTATGGCTAGGGATAGCAGTTTTTCTTTTTCCCTCTATCTCTCCCTCAAACACTATCAAACTATTATAGAGGTCATCTAACTCTATGTCTTCAAGAGAATCCTTGGTTCTCCATTGTGCAGCAAACACAGTCCATTCATCACCTAGAGACCTAAGAAACTTTCTATTTATCTCATCTTGATCAAGCCTAACCTTAGCACTCTCCAGTTGACTCACCAGTTTGTAAAACCTATCAAAGATTTGGGTGATACTCTCATTCTTCCCACTGGTGAAGTTCTCATAGGCTTGTTTAAGAAGATCTCTTTGGTTTCTCTTAGAACTAGCATTCCCAGCAAACCTCTTTTCCAGAGCATTCCAAAGTTCATGAGCATCATCAAATTTCTTGAATTGATGTTGATACTCATTGGGAATTGCAATCTGAAGGATGCTGAGGGCTTTCATCTCAATCATTCTATTCTTCTTTTCAGCATCTGTCTTTGGTGGTGGTTTCTTCTTTGGTTTTCCATTCTCATCCAGTTCAATGGTATTAGTAGGAACAGTTTCAGATGTGACTCCTTGGGATTGGCCTGAAACCTAGCACAGAGACACGTAGAGAACATGATGTCTAGACGACTTGCAGTGAGATATAGTAATGATCCAATCATCCCACGGTATGTCTTGAGATCCACAGGAGAACCATCAGGATCTGCCGATAGTTGTGATTTGGCCGCCATTGGAGTTGAGATAGGGTTGCAGTTGAGCATATCATACTTCGTGAGAAGATCTTTAATGTACTTGGATTGGCAGATGAAAGTGCCATGACTCAACTGTTGTCAGGATCGGATATATATTATATCAAATAACAAGAACTAACTTTTAAATAATAAATCAGAGTAGTATAAAAGTTAATCTTTAACTATGATCACAATCAATTAAGAAGTTGCGGAATCACACTTAATTGATTAAAGAAGGTTTTAAACAAAGATTAATTCAATCAAACAGTAGTTTTATTAACCAACCAGAATGATTACAAAAGTAAACTTCACCCCCAATCTAACTTATTCTGTTAGACGAAGAACACAGACTGTTCTTAGGTTTCAACAAGAAACTTAGAGGCTAAAACACTTTCTGAAAAAATAACAATAAGAACAAATGCTTTGAATAATGAGATCAAATCGTCGTACTAAATTAATCATCTAATGAAGTATATATAGACTCTTGATCCTCCTTGAATTGTTGACAGTTAGGTAATCTTCTATCTTCTGAGATAATCTTGATAATCTTCAAAGTATTTCGAGATATCTTCTAAGATAGGATTTTCCAAATATAGCTCAACAGAAACTGTTTAATGAACACAACAGTTCTTTATCCTTCTAACAGTCTTCAGCTTCAAGGTCTTCTAACAGTTTTGACTTTGCCAACTAACAGTTCTGAACTTTTGTACAAACAGTTGTAAACCTTGCAGCAATTGTTAGTTACAACTGTTATCACCAAAATACTCTAACAGTTTTACCTTTGCATGTTCAACAGTTTCAATAACTTAGTGAATTTCCCAACAACTGTTTAACTTGAAGTCCTAGAAAGAACGACATCTCACCCATCATACTCATTTGGAACCTGTTTGACATTGTCTGTGCAAACTCTTCACTGTTCTTTGGATTTGTAGATCCAAAGATGATGTCATCCACATAAATTTGGACAAGGATTTTGTCCCTACCTTTTGTCTTTGTGAACAGAGTGGTGTCTATCTTTCCTTTGGAGTAGCCTTCCCCTATCAGATATTCAGATAAGACATCGTACCATGCACGTGGAGCTTGTTTTAAGCCGTACAGAGCCTTATCTAAAATATAAACATGATTAGGGTATGATGAATTGATGAAGCCCTCAGGTTGTGAAACGTAGACTTCTTCTTTGAGTACCCCGTTGAGAAAGGCTGTTTGGACATCCATTTGGAAGACTCGAAAGCTCCTGGAGGCTGCATATGCAAGAAATAAGCGTATAGCTTCAATTCGAGCAACAGGAGCAAAGGTTTCATAATAGTCGATACCCTCCTGTTGATTGTATCCCTTAGCAACCAACCTTGCTTTGTTACGAATGACCACTCCATCCAAATCCCGTTTGTTCTTGAACACCCATTTAGTTCCGACAACAGATTTGCCATATGGAAGAGGAACTAATCTCCATACTTTGAGACGAGCAAACTGGTGTAATTCTTCTTGCATAGCTAGTACCCAATCCGGATCATTCAATGCCTCACAAGTCTTTGTGGGTTCAATCATGCTTAAGAAACCTGCAAATTGGCACTCGTTAGCTGTGGCTGACCTTGTTTGAATGCCAACAGAGGGATCTCCAATGATATTCTCCTCAGAGTGATGTCGGATCCATTTTAGCTCATGCGAGTTAGAGGAGGAAGGGATGAGATCTTGAATATGTGGCGCTTCCTCTTCCATTTCTCTGGAGAAGTTTGGATCGGAGTCGAACACAGGTGAGTTCTCCAGATCAACTATTGGTTCTGTCACAGGGGAGTGTGTGACAGAAACAGATGTAGAATCCTCAGCAAATGGATTCGTTTCGGTGATTGTTGTATCTGTGATCGGGTCGCTTATCTGTGCACCGGCATTATCCCTGTTGTTATCCAAAACAGGGGAAGAGTCAGATCTAAAGAAATCAAACATGAAATCGAGATTATTATCAGAAGTAGCGGGAATGTCTGATTCTTTAGAGTTAAGAATTGGTCCTGAACGGGTATGTTCAGAAGTAAAAGTGTTGGACTGTTGTAGGGAGCCAGAGACAGTCAATGTATCATCAAACGTTACATTGATACTTTCGATGATGCTCTTTGTGCGTGTGTTTAAAACTCTATATGCTTTGGAGACGGTAGAATAACCTAAGAAAATAGCTTCATCAGCTTTCGGAGCAAATTTTCTTAGATTATCCTTTTCATTTAAGACAAAACACCTATTACCAAATACATGAAAGTATTTGATATTAGGTACAATGCCATTTGCCAGTTCATAAGGAGTTTTATTAAAACGTGTGTTAATGAAAGAGCGATTCTGCGTATAGCAGGCTGTGTTAATAGCTTCAGCCCAGAAGGAAGGAGGGAGCCCAGAGTAAGAAAGCATTGTTCGGGCAGCTTCAACCAGAGTTCTGTTTCTTCTTTCAACAACACCATTTTGTTGAGGTGTGTAAGCTGCAGAGAACTGATGGTTGATCCCAACTAGGTCACAGAAATTTTGCAGAGTGTTGTTTTTGAATTCCGTTCCATTGTCTGTTCGAATGGAGACAACACTATGACCATATTTATTCTGCTGCTGTTTAAGGAAAGTGATGATCGTTGGAGTAGCTTCATCCTTAGAGCGCAGAAATTTGACCCAAGTATACCGTGAGTAGTCATCCACCATGACCAGGATATACTTCTTCCCATGTTTGGACTGTATTCTCATTGGACCGCAGAGATCCATGTGCAGGAGATCCAAAGGCTTGGTTGTGCTGAATGCTTGCTTTGATTTGTGTGAGGCCTTCTTCATCTTCCCTTTTTCACAATCAGCACACAAATGATCCTTGTTGAACTTCAGTTTGGGTATCCCTCTCACCAAGTCACCATTGACTAGTTTGTTTATGTTTTGAAAGTTCAGGTGAGAGAGTCTTCTGTGCCAGAGCCAAGTAAGATTATTGGAGGCTTCTGACAGAAGACACACAGATGTAGG
Organism: Pulicaria dysenterica; assembly: GCA_947179395.2. NCBI lineage: Eukaryota > Viridiplantae > Streptophyta > Magnoliopsida > Asterales > Asteraceae > Pulicaria > Pulicaria dysenterica. Next base: position 8,426,899 of record OX359290.1, read on the forward strand.
AGAGTCATACTTCTCCAGATCTATGGAATACAAATTAGAATTTCTGCATCCTGCAAGTACTTCATCACCGGTTTCTGTGATCACTGAGCATTTGTTCTTTTTAAATACAACCACCATGTCTTTGTCACAGAACTGACCAATACTGAATAGGTTGTGCCCCAAGCCTTCTACGTAGGAGACTTTCTTGATTTTCACATGTTTTTTCTCTATGTCTTCGTACCCCATTATTGGTGCAACTTGGTCATTCCCAAAACGTACATTCCCGGAGTACTTAGGAACATAATTCTTGAGAAGAATTTTGTTGCCGGTCATATGTTTGGTACAGCCGGAGTCAAGGTACCACAAGTGAGGCACCTGCAAAAAGAGAATAAATCACGTTTAGGTCCCCATTTAGATATGGGTCCTTGATTGTTAGTCTCTAAGTTTGGTTGAGTAACAACTGTTGGTTTTGATGATGATGAAACTTCTAATGATCTATTCTTCGGTACCCAAATGGACTTAAGCTTTGGACGTGAAGGAATAGATTTGGAAGAAATTTGCTGAGAAAAAAGTTTCTGCACCACTGTTGGTTTGACAGTTGATGGAATCAGAGGTTTCGGATTCGGTAGAGTTGCGGAAGCGTTATATTTGCGAATCCATGGTTGAGAGGAATTCTTAAGAATTATTTGTGGCCTCGGTACATCAACTTGCTGTCGCGGAAATGGAACACTGCGATTAGCAGGTTTTGCCACTCGTTGAATGGATGATGACTTGGGTTTCGAAGATTTTGAGATTTTGGAAGGGGAATTGCGAGAACGCTTTTGAGAATGCAAGTGTTTTTCCTGTGCAATCCAAGCCCTTTTAAATGCTTCATAGCCCTGCCGTCTGTAGACTTCCAGTTCCTTGATCGTGAGTAATCGGTTGGATTTGTTTAAGCGTTTAAGAGCATGTGATTGACGAGTGGTGATCCATTGATTAATGACGTAGCCTTTTGAATTTAAAAATGGAACACAGATTTGATTAGCATAAAAATCAGTCCAATCAACACATGGTTTAACACCTAAAATCTTTCTCAATTTATCATAGCAACAATTAAATTCACAGTGTCCATGAGTACAACCATCACTTATACAAAACATGGTAGAAGCAATTTTGCCTTGTGAACCAGAATGATTACAAACAGAATCAAACATCAAAATGTTTTCACAGACAGGTTTCAAATTTGAACACCTCCTAGTGGATCTAGGAATAGCTCTTTTCCAAGATGTATTTATTTCAAACTTCTTGTTTCCAGCCTCCTTCACATCTGCAGTAGAGGATAAAAGATTAGAATGAAGTCGTGGTCGACTGGCTGCAGCTTGTGATGATTCAGGTAATTCTATGTGCACACGAGAATTGGGATTAGGATGAGTGGATTGTTGCTTTGGTTTGTAAATCTGTTTAAGCTTAAGATTTGTTAAGTCAGGTTTATTAACAGATTTTACAGAAGTTGTGCAATATGTACCCTTGGTGTTTGCATGAGTTAGATCATCCATATCTGAACCAAAAAGTGAGAAGGTAAAGGGAACTATTGGAGTTTCCATCTTTACTTGGAGGGCTTTGATTCTTTCTTTCAAAACAAATTGTTTCCTACACAGTTTATCAATGATCCTTCCATCATGTACAAATGACATGTTGGGAATTTGTTGACAGGTGATGATTTCATGCATTGAAGGGAATGTCTCAGAGGCAGGAGTTTTTAAATCATTTTGAATGGCTTTGGCGAGGTCCTGTTGAATGACTTGGGTAAAACAAAATTCCTGCAGGGTGTTGAATCTGTCTTGTAATTCTTTGTGAGGAATGTATTCAACAGTGGGTTTTGGTGAAACAGGGGAGTAGAGTTCTTCATCAGAATAGACAGACGATGAAACATCCGAATCGGACGAGGAAGAGAGATTGGCAAGGTATGAGTCATTCAAATTAGAATAATCAAATGGAAGTTTAGTTTTGACATTAAGAGTTCGTTTGAAATCTTCCTCTATTTGTGTCTCTTCTTGGCCAACAAAGACCATCCTTTGGGTAAGTCCTAACCCAAACAGGTATGCATTATATAATTGTTTGGACGTAATCCTTTTCAATTTGAAGCCAAGCCCATTGAAATTCCATCTGGAGAAAGGACGTTCCTTTTCTTTGTATTGAGAGATGGTATGTTCACTTTCATCACGTTTGGACAGAAAGTATTCAAGTTCATTGATTCTAGAGTAAAGAGTACTTCGTTCTTTCCTAAGTTCATTTTTGAGAATTTCTGAATCTTTTTCAGCACACTTACATTCTGCTTTGAGATCTAATATGATGTTATTAGTCCTACTGGTTAATTCTAAAAGCTCAGATTCTTTTGCAGCTAATTGGTTCCTAAGGCTGATTAAGTCGTTATCTAACTTCTTAATTATTGTTTGTGCCTCCAATTTTTGAGTGTGTGAAACATCTTCTAGAACTTGATTTCTTGTGATTAAATCTAGTGCCTGACATTCTAACTCTTTTATGCGATTTAATATGGTTTGAATGTGTTTATGATTAATACCCATATTAAAGTTAGAGCTAGAAGATACCTTTCCACTGTACAAGCTTTCCTCATCTGACTCGGAGAGATTATCTCCGTCATCATCCTCTCTACCTTCTTCACCATTGTGAGCCATCAGACAGAATTGAGCGTGATCTTCACCATCCAGATCACTGTCTGATCCTGTATCATCAAGGAACTGATCCTCCTCAACTAGCAGCACGTTCCCAGCCTGTTTTTGTTTAGACAGGCGGTACTTCTGCCGATAGTACTCTGCATCTTTTGTCTTTTTCATTGGGCAGTTCCTGATCAGATGTCCTGACCTCCCGCAGTTATAACATTTGAAATCAACCTTCTTTTCTTCCTTCTTCTCATCCCTCTGGTACCATGGCTTGTCAACAGCAGCAGCTCTTTCGGGTCTCCTTGAACCTGATGTGAATCGTTGTCTATTGTTAGTCTTGCTGAAGCGGTTCATGAAGTTCTTGTTGGCCACTGTGAGAGCTTGAAATGCTGCTTCGATTGAATCATCATCATCATTATCATGATCAGAATCACTGAGAACCACTTGTTTAAGTTTCATGGATTCTGTCAGCCACCACCAAGGCAAGAGGGTCAGCAACTGGTTCTTTAGGGAGAGATTGCAAGATTTCATCTTGATACTGATTGAGATCATCGAAGATGTTGTGGAAGGTGACTGATGTAAGATCTTTATTAATCTGTTTGTAAAGTCTGGCATAGCCTTTCCACTCGGAACCTAATGAATTCAGAAAAACACAGTTCAAATCAAGATCAGTTCTGACAATTTGATTAGATCTCATTTCATTTTGCAGCTTGCAGAATCTCCCATATGTTTCAGAGAGCAGTTCTTTTTCTCGAGCTTTGAAGTCATGATAGCTGTTGACTAGCTGAGTTCTTTTGATGTATTCTCCTTGCTCAGTGCCCTGAAGTTGTTTCTTGATCTCATCCCAGATTTCCTTGGCTGTGCCCAAGCTATCTATTTTGAGATAGATTTCAGATGAGAGGCCCTGCTTGAGGTAGTACTTAGCCAGTTTCTCTACTTTCTTTGTTTCTCTTTCTGTATTGGTCATCTCATCATGAGTCTTCTCTCTTTCGTGTCTGGGAATGCCAGGGTTGTTATCTGGATCTGCTTCAACTACCTTCGTGAATTTGGTGTTTCCGTTGTTGATGCATTCAATCATCTTGTCACCGAAGAGGTCATTGTGCTCGAGGAAGTCCATGAACCTTCCTTTCCAGACATTGTATTCCCCTCGAAACAAAACAGGAGGTTTTGTGTCGGTGCCAATGGACATCATTTCATTTGTACTTGACATGATTAGTGATGTTTGTGAGAAATGATCGTTTACTTGTAAGATGGTTTGATTGTTCGAAAAACTTGTCCTGATTTTAAAGTGATTTGAATGATTGATTAACGAACTATGTCTTGTGAATTTCAATTTTGAATTAGATCTTAAAAGATTAAATTCAACCTTGAACTAGATAGACTTGAAGTACTGTAATTCACCTTTGAATTAAATCTGATTTAAATTAAATTCAATTATGAATTAGATTGTTTGATTAAGTTCAAACGTCTTAGAGTTCTTTAATTCAAGTCCAAAGAGTCAATCACTTGTCTAAGTATAAGGAATAACTTGATTGGGATTTGTCTTATCAAATGCGAATACAGGTCAATCGAATGCGATTAGGTGTCCTTGAAAACAAGCAGAATAAGAACTTAGTTTTGATGGTTAATTGAATGCGAATCAATCTTGTTTCATCAAAAACTTAGAAAATAATCTGTTAGTCCTGTCAATCAAGTGCGAATCAAATAGAAACCTTTCAATCGCGTGCGATTCCCTTTACAAGCCGGCTGATAGATGTAAGTGTTAATCGCATGCGATTCAGGTAAACTTATCAACTGCTATAAGCCGCACAGTCTAATCGCATGCGATTCACTGAACTTGGCTTATAGCTATTTGATTAACACTTAGGTGTTCTAATTTGACAAAATTCTATAAGCCGCCCCAAGAGTCAATCGCATTAACCAAGGAACCGGCTGATAGACTCTGATGTGTCCTTGTTAAATCAGATTGCCATACCCTGAATAGTGTCTAACCACTTGTACTTGATTGGTATGGCAAGTACTTGATTTTCCTTGTACAACATTTAATCTATTATAATTTATAATTAAATAAATTATAAAATTCGATTTCTTCTTTTTCCAGTTGTACTTTCAGATCAAGAACACCATAAATGCTTAAGTACCCAGAAAATTTAATGTTGAAAAAGTGGGTATTTAATGACCTTCTTGACTTAATACTTATAAAAACACCCACAGTTTGTGTTTTTCTTCAAAGAATGTTTTGTAACCTTTGTAAGACTATCGAAACAACTCAAAAGAAAGTTAAAGGAGATGTAGTTTATACCTTTAATGAGTTCTACCTTTAAAAGTCGTTTGAGCTTGAGTTTATCTTGACTAAAACTGACTTTCTTGAACCTTTGCACAACCAAGAGTCTTTTCTTCTTAGAAGCTTGAACACTTCGAGATTTTGTTGTCTTCTTTTGAACAATCACGAGCCAAAAACAAGTTTGGCTCTGATACCAATTGATGGTCCCGTGTTTATACGGATGAAGCAATGCTAGTGATTTCGTGTGTGTTTGTGTGTATGTTTCGGTAGAGGAGAGAGCCGAGAACTTTAGAGAGAGAGAACACAAACACCCAAAGTTGATAATGCAAAGCTTAGTATTGAAATGTGGGGGAAATGCCTTTATATAGCATTTCCCCAACTTTGGTATAATTACATATTACACCCTCACTTTAATATATCTAACAGGCATAATAAGAACAACACATGTTCTGCCTTTGACTTTAAGAAAATATTACATAGAAAAGCTATTAACTGAGATATACAATAAAGACTCAGTTAACAGACACTGAACTACAAACATAATTTTGCTCAGCTAAGGATAAGTGTGAAAGACTCAGCTGACTAGACTTGCTCAGCTGATCAAATTGCTCAGCTGATAATACAAATCGTAGCAGCAGCTAATAAACTGATTAACTCAACTGTCAGCTGTTCCCAAGGGCTCAGCTAATCATTTGAGGATAGTCAGCTCATAAAGAGAAGATTGGATAAGTAGTAAATACCTTATCTGACAGATGGAAGGCATCAGCTGATAACTTGTGATTGTGTCAGCTGATCCTTGACATCTCAGCTGACCTTGAAATCTTCATCAGTTGATGGTTCTAGGCCATCAGCTGATCCAGTGTGATTCCTCAGCTGATGCTTCTTTGACTGATCTTTTCTTCTCAGCTGATCTTTCTGAAGCTGATCCTTTGGCTGATACTCAGTGTTCAGCTGACACTATGATTCGTTAGCTGACATTTCTTACTTAGAAATTCTTTAAGTCTCAGATAGAAAAACAACACATGTTTTTCATCAATCTAAGTCCAAAACTGAATATATGGTTTTGTTAACATCAAATCCTATTTTACTTAATAGATAGGTTTGATTAAGGTTTGATATTGCTATCTCACCAACAGGACCGGATAAACAAAAACTGGGCCGAGGCCCATAAAACCTTTAGCGCCGCTAACCCTGCCGCTAAACCCGAAACTGGGCCGCAGGCCTACTGGGCCGTGGTATACTGGGCCGAAACCCACCACACAGTTAGTGCCGCTAACTGGGTTGCTAACCCGCTGCGCAAGGTATCCCACGGTCGACCGTCACGCTGCAGCCGTCGCTGCCCTAGTCGCCGCGTACCACCACGTCGCCGCCCCGCCTGGGACCGCCGTCGGTCAGACAGACGCCGCGAGCTGGGCGCCCCGACCAACCACGGCCACCGCCTGAGACTGCCGATGAGGGTGGTGGTTTCGGTTCTCGGTTATCGCAAATAACAACAATAAAAAAACAGATTTAAAAACTAAATCTAATAATCTTTTATCAAAAAGGTTTATCCAATAAAAAACAGAAACTTGATTTTTATTATCCTGGATAAAAACAAACCCTTTTTCTTGATAAAAGATAAACCCTTTTCATCAGAAAAAAAAAGAAACCTACCTAGTTCCCTACGAGGTTAAACCTGGCTCTGATACCACTGAAGGGTTTTGTAGGGTATAAAAACATATTATCAAACATGCACAGCGGAAATCAAAACACCCTCCAGTGATCTCATCTAACTTATACAGGAACTAAAAAGAGAAGAGGGTCAGAAAGTTATACCTTTAGGAATTAAAAACTTTTCTTTGACCTCTAGACTGCTGGAGGCTATCCACCGCTACTGCACCGCCTCGAACTGGCTGCTAGACCGCCTAAGGACTAAACCTCGGATCATACCTTGACCCGTGTGTGTGTGTTCTTGCGCTGCCGTCGACCGCCGCCACCTGCGGCTTGCCTTGCGCCGCCATCGAACTCTCGAAGAGAGAGAGAGTGAGAGAGAGAGACGGTCGAGATAGAGAGAGAGAGAGAGAGAGGAGAGGATTAGGGTTATCTTTCAATTTGTAATTGACTTATGATTAAATGAGGCTTATAATAAGGTTTATATATATATAATCCTTATTAGGACAAGCCCGTTTAATTAAAGCCCATCTTTAACTATTAATCAATTACATAAAATATCCTCGACCTTTCTAATTAATTAATAACTATTAATTAATTGGTCCCGTTAATATTTAAACTAAATATTAACTTATCCTTTTAATAATAATAATTAACTATTATTATTTTTCTCTTTCTCAATAATTAAACTAATTAATTATTCTTTTCCACACAAACAGGTAAAATCCAAAAGGTTCTAATTGGGTGTGCAGCGGTGTGATCCTTTAGTGTCACATAATATTGGACACGATGATACATGTTATCTATCTCTGCACATAATCTAACAGTAAGTTCTTGCTCTATTCTAGCACAGCAGCTGTTTTACGGGTTTTTGACACAAAATCAGACTTGAATCCATATTCAAGCGTTTATACAACATTCCTAACATACACAAACACCTATTACATGAATCCTTGCTTCAAAACAACTTCAATCCACCTTTAAATCATCAATTCGACACCACACACATTAACACACCAAGAAGTAGGTTTTTAGACGAATACTTACTTGATGATGATATAGAACAGATTCTAGACTTGGATTCTACTGAAATCAGTAAGCAAATGATCTTCCTTTTTTATTTCTCTTTCAAAATCTTCAAGTGTGTGTGTGTGTGTGTGTTCTAACGTACGTATGTATGTTTGTATAACATGTGTATGTGTTTTTGCTCATTCCCGGGTGATAAGGGTAGTCATTAGGCCGACTTAATGCCTAATACCCCTACGCGGGCATTTCGTTCTTCTATTCAACTAAAAAACACAACTTAGGCTTATCCGTTTCAACTAACGGATATATTTTTGGAACCATTATCCAAAACCGTTCAACTATTTATCTACTTGGTCAACTTATGACATTTTTCATAATACCACATTTTTATTCACATTTAACACCAATTAACACCAATTCACGTTTAAAACACCAATTAACACAAAATACACCATTTAACAACGTGTATACTACATTTAACAACAAAACACCAATTAAAGTCAACGTACAACTATTAAAGCTACATGTACAACTCGTTACAACTAGGCCCCATTTTGGGGTGTTACAAATCTACCCCCCTTAAGAAGATTCCGTCCTCGGAATCTGATCGTCTACAAACAAGTAAGGGTATCGAGCTTTCATGTCATCTTCCGTCTCCCAGGTCATGTTCGAACCCAGGTTATGCTTCCATTTGACTAACACCAGCTTAATCATCTTTCTGCGCAATTTCTTGGTTTTAGAACCAAGTATCTCAACAGGTTCTTCAACTAGGCGCTTTGAAGCGTCAACCTTCAATTCCTGTAGAGGCAGAATCTGGTTCTCCTCCACCTTGCACTTACGCAGATAACACGCGTTGAACGTATTGTGAATGATCCGAAATGGACTAATATAACGCGGACTCAACTTACCTTTTCTACCAAAACGAATCACACCTTTCCAGGGAGAAACTTTCAGGAACACCCTATCGCCCTCCTGGAAAACAACTGGTCTGCGTTTGGGATCAGCATATACTTTCTGTCTGTCACGGGCTGCTTTAAGTTTTTCCCGCGCAATCTTCACTTTATCTTCTGTAATCTGCACAATCTCAGGTCCAACAAACTGCTTTTCACCGGGCTCTAACCAACACATGGGAGTACTACAACGCCTCCCATAAAGCATCTCATAAGGTGGCATCCCTATATTGGAGTGGTACGAGTTATTATAAGTAAACTCGACCAACGGCAAGTGAGAATCCCACGCACCACCGAATTCAAGAGCACATGTGCAAAGCATGTCCTCTAACGTCTGAATCGTTCTCTCTGACTGGCCATCTGTCTGTGGATGATACGCAGTGCTCAGGTGAACACGTGTAGCAAGTTCGTGTTGTAAACTCTGCCAAAAATGTGAAACAAATCTCGCATCACGATCAGACACAATTGAACATGGCAAACCATGTCGTGACACTACTTCGTTTACATACAACTTTGCTAACTTTACCAGTAAAGTAGACTCGCTGATAGCTAAAAAATGAGCGCTCTTGGTCAACCGGTCGACAATGACCCAAATAACATCATGACCCCTGAGGGTCTTTGGCAACTTTGTCACAAAATCCATCGTAATGTGATCCCACTTCCACTCAGGGATCTCAAGTTGCTGCAGACTACCATAAGGCTTTTGATGTTCTGTCTTAACTTGCGCGCAGATTTGACATTTCTCCAGGAAGGAAGCAATGTCTCGTTTCAAAGTAGGCCACCAATACAATGCCTTCAAGTCATGATACATCTTTGTGTTGCCCGGATGAACCGACAGCCTAGATTTGTGAGCTTCCTGCAGTATCAGCTCACGATTACCACCATAAAGCGGCGCCCATACACGAGACTGAAAAGTCTTTAGTCCGCGAGTATCATCAACAAGTTGATCTTTCAGCTTTCTCATCGTTTCCGCTTTCAGGTTTTCATCTTGCAATGCCACCTGCTGCGCTTCCTTCAATCGAGCAATGATATCCGGAATTACAGTGAGTTTCATGAACTTTACGTCTACAGAAGAGCTTTTACGACTCAAAGCATCCGCCACCACGTTGGCCTTATCAGGATGGTAGCGAATTTCACAATCATAGTCTTTTATCAACTCGAGCCATCTGCGTTGTCTCATATTGAGTTCTTTCTGCGTGAAAACATATTGTAGGCTCTTGTGATCCATACAGACCACACATTTGGTGCCATAGAGATAGTGCCTCCACAATTTCAATGCGAACATCACCGCTGCCAACTCAAGATCATGAGTCGGATAATTGCCTTCATGAGGTTTCAATTGCCTTGAAGCGTAGGCAATCACTTTATCTCGCTACATCAATACACACCCCAATCCATAATACGAAGCATCACAATAAACAAAGAAGTCTTCAGATCCCTCTGGCAAGGAAAGAATTGGAGCTTCGCACAATAGCCGTTTCAGCTATTGAAACGCTTGTTCTTGAGCTTCCGACCAAATAAATGCAACATCTTTGCGAGTTAGTTTAGTCAAAGGACCTGCAAGTTTAGAAAAGTCGCGGATAAACCGCCGATAGTAACCAGCTAAGCCGGGTCAACTGTCACGCCATCGCTGCAGATCACGTGACCAAGAAAATGGACTTCTCGTAGCCAGAACTCACACTTCGAGAACTTAGCATAAAGCTTCTCCCGTTTAAGAGTTTCGAGAACCTCTCGCAAATGCGACTCGTGTTCAGCTTCAGTTTTAGAGTAGATAAGAATATCGTCAATAAACACAATCACCGATTTATCAAGGAAAGGACGACAAACCCGATTCATCAGGTCCATGAAAACCGCAGGAGCATTGGTTAAGCCGAAAGGCATCACCAAAAACTCATAATGACCATAACGAGTACGGAAAGCCGTCTTTGGAACGTCTTCGTTGGCAACCAACACTTGGTGATATCCAGACCGCAGATCAATCTTTGAGAAGCACGTCGCTCCCTGCAGTTGATCAAACAAATCATCTATCCGCGGCAGAGGATACTTGTTCTTTACCGTTCGCTTATTCAGCTCCCGGTTATCAATACACATTCTCATCGTTCCATCTTTCTTTTTCACAAATAGCACCGGAGCACCCCAAGGAGAAGAACTCGGGCGAATAAAGCCTTTGTCGAGCAACTCCTGAATCAGAGTCATCATCTCGCGAACCTCGGAAGGAGCAAAACGATATGGAGCTTTAGCCACAGGGGTAGCCCCTAGAACAAGATCAATACGATACTCTACATCTCTGACTAGCGGTAACCCAGGTAACTCATCAGGAAATACCTCTGGATAATCGGTCACCATCGGAATATCCCGAACAACACGCTTCTCTAATTTAGCGTCAATCACATGTGCTAGATAGCAATCGCAGCCTTTTGAAACCGACTTCCGAGCTTTCATCAGAGAAATGATAGGAATATCTGACTTTCGCCTTTCGCCACGAACCACAACATATGACCCGTCAGGTAAAGGAACTTTGATCAACTTTTTGGAACAGAAAATCTCAGCGTTCATCTTGCTATGCCAATCCATCCCAATTACAAAATCGAATCCGGCAATCGGCATTAGAAGAAGAGAAACAGGAAAACTACTCCCGTCGATATCAATAACTGCTTGAGGGACATTATCTACAACTGGAACTACTTTACCACTAGTAGTCTCTACTTTTATGGGCTCAGACAACACAGATACATGCATTTGCAGTTTATCACAGAAAGATACAGACACAAAAGAATACGTAGCTCCAGAATCAAATAATACACATGCTGGGGTAGAGTTTATATGAAAAGTACCAGTAATCACGTCCCCAGCACCCTTCGCCTCTTCCTTTGTCATCTGAAACGCCCGCCCTTTAGCACGGGGAGCGTTATCTTTCTTCTGCCCTGAGGCAGATCCTCCAGCTCCGGCATCTGACTTTGACCTACAATCAAAAATCCTGTGCCCTGGCTTGTGGCACTTGTAGCAGACGTTCTCTTTAAACTCGCACTCTGTCACCGAGTGCCCCTTCTGACCACACCTGAAACACCGGGTAGTGGCCTTTGAACAATCATCAGTATGATAGGTACGGCACTGGGAGCACAATGAACCCTCAAACTTAGCCTTTTTCGAAGATTCAGGCTTTCCCACAGTCGACGTCTGCCCCTTTGAAGTACCAGACTTTGAAAACTGCCGAAACTTCCTTTTCTGACCCTCAGCAGCGTGATTCCCCTTACCCTGACGACGATCCCCATCAACCTGTCGGGCTATCTCAAACGCCCGATCCATTGTAGCCGCAACTCTCACATGAGCGCGATAATCAAGTGGTAACATGTTCACAAACTTCCGCATCTTGGCTTTCTCGTCAGTCACCAAATGCGGTATAAACCTCACCTTATCTGTAAAAGCGTTGATAAGGTCCTCTACTGGCTTGTCCCCCTTACGGAGACCGTTAAACTCATTCTCCATCCTCTCTAAATCATAATCTGTGAAGTACTTGGCCTTCAATTTCTCAAATAACTGCTCCCAAGTCAGAGCAGCGATCACCTCCGGGCTCAACGTATCTTTCACCGTATCCCACCAATCCAAAGCACGCCCTTTCAACAGTCGAGCAGCGTATTTGACACGGCTTTCACGTTCACAATCACAAGATTCAAAGACTTGATCCGTCTCACGTAACCAACGTATAGTCTCAGAGGGATTATCACTACCCTCATAAACCTTCGGTCTGGAAGACATAAACTTCTTATAGGAACATTTCTTTTGCTTCTTTCCCGCCATTGCGCTCTGTAACAGCTCCCTCGTCAGTCGGAGCTCTTCCTCAAGTAGTCTAACATACGCCGCCTGATCTTGATCGTGTCTTGGCGGCTCGGTGTTATGCTGAGAAGCTTCGTCCTCAGCTTCCCAACGTACACTTGAGGCTTCGTCCTCCATTTGTTTAAGAGCCTCTTCAGTCGTAGCTCTATGCTCAGCCATTTCTAATCAACTTACTATTTAAATGTAGACCACAATTAGTACACCATATATTCGACAGTTATTATCACTACATTTAATTTATCACATAGGACAGCCACATAACGCTCAACTCAACCCCAGTTACCCCGATAGGAACACTTAACGATGGTCGGGCCCGAGCTTGAGATTGAATACTTCAACGAGTACCCAATTCCTCAAACTTAGGCTCTGATACCTACTTGTAACGCCACCTCTAACGAGCTTAAAATTAGAGTTAATTTAAACTTTTTAACTACTATTATCAAAAGCGTGCAGCGGATTTAAACGCCAATTACAAAACAACGTTAACTGACTCAGCTATTTAATTACATCAAAAGAATAAGCCAAGTTCGTAATCTACAAGCGTTACCTACTAGTTCCGACCATCGGATCCATATACACATCAACGTGTTCCCCAAAAGATAATTACAACAAAATACTACCATCAGTACCCGCCTCACCAGGCCTCTAGCATCAACCTGCGAAAAAGGGAAATCTTGCACCGTTAGCTACAACTAGCTAGTGAGCACCAATTACACATAAGCATCAATAAGCAGGCTATCACGTATAAGAACAGCACACAAGGCTATCCTATCATCTTGCGGCGCGCCAATCATGTCAGCAGGAGTCGTATCTTGCAGGGGAGCCAGCCCCGCTCAACAACCCAAGCCGGGGAATCAGCCGCAACCAACTGCACCAGTGGGGGAGCGAAAAGCAGTCTACGTGGTACACTCTGTCTATCATGCTGGTTCCAACCTAAGCAAGGAACCCAGTTCCGTAGAGGAACGGTGGCCTGTAGAGCCATACCCAAGCGTATACTCCTGAGTACCGTTAGTTCCCTAATTCATAGTCCCTAAGGACCCTGGAACCCAGCCAGATATTATCACCCATCTACCTGACTGGCCTCCGTTGTTCACCCGTTTAGTGTCCGTACATAACCTCATAAATAAATAGCTGGTCCAATAAGGATCCAGTTCATGCGCGCATACAATCACAACAATATCTTTCATACTGATAAATAAGCATGCGTATATAACTCTATCATAGCATACCTTGTGTCTCACATATCAATACACCAATCACGTGTCAACATGTACAACAGACAACTTACCTACTGAGACTCATGGGAAACCGGTACTCACCTCGAGATTACAGAGGCAGATATGAATGCGGGAATCCCAAGAGCACACAGAATTGTCCGAATCACCTAACACAATAGACACATATCAAACACTACTTAGTATACACTACATTAGACTGCACCAACAACTGTCTCAACAAAAGGTCAACATGGCTTCTGACAGCCTCCTACGGCCGCAGGAACATGTTCCTACGCCCGCAGGATGTCTTTCCAACACCTCCTACGGCCGCAGGGGATATACCCTGCACCCGTAGAAAGCTTCCCCAGGAAACCATGACCGACGGCCGTAGGGACCACACCCTACGCCCGTAGTAGGTAACCTTTGGGTAACTACGGCCGCAGGTTATGTACCTACGCCCGTAGTCTTGTTTCCTTCACCCGTAGGTGGTAACTCTCTTAAACATGACCCTACGGTCGCAGCAACCATTTCCTGCGACCGCAGTAACACTGACAAGCTCCTACGGCCGTAGAAACATTCTACTACGCCCGTAGGAACTACATTTACAGTAAGTTCTTGCTCTGTTCGAGCACAGCAGCTGTTTTACGGGTTTTTAACACAAAATCAGACTTGAATCCATATTCAAGCGTTTATACAACATTCCTAACATACACAAACACCTATTACATGAATCCTTGCTTCAAAACAACTTCAATCCACCTTTAAATCATCAATTCGACACCATACACATTAACACACCAAGAACTAGGTTTTTAGACAAATACTTACTTGATGATGATATAGAACAGATTCTAGACTTGGATTCTACTGAAATCAGTAAGCAAATGATCTTCCTTTTTTATTTCTCTTTCAAAATCTTCAAGTGTGTGTGTGTGTGTTCTAACGTACGTATGTATGTTTGTATAACATGTGTGTGAGTGTTTTTGTTCATTCCCGGGTGATAAGGGAAGTCATTAGGCCGACTTAATGCCTAATACCCCTACGCGGGTATTTCGTTCTTCTATTCAACTTAAAAACACAACTTAGGCTTATCCGTTTCAACTAACGGATATATTTTTGGAACCATTATCCAAAACCGTTCAACTATTTATCTACTTGGTCAACTTATGACATTTTTCATAATAACACATTTTTATCCACATTTAACACCAATTAACACCAATTCACGTTTAAAACACCAATTAACACAAAATACACCATTTAACAACATGTATACTACATTTAACAACAAAACACCAATTAAAGTCAACGTACAACTATTAAAGCTACATGTACAACTCGTTACAACTAGGCCCCATTTTGGGGTGTTACAATCCAAATATTTAAAACCAATAATTAAATTAAAACTTAAATTTTCAGTCTCATTTTATTAGATTATATGCCCATGTGATACACAGGCTAGTTTACAAGCGATAAATATTAGATATTAATAAAAAATATTAAACAATTATGACACGTGAAAATTCGGAAACCTAAAATAATATAGATAATAAGAAAATGAGTTAATTGCAAAAATGGTCCTTTAACTATCCCCCGATTGCAAATTTGGTCCTTTTTTTGAAAAAGTTGCAAAATCAGTGTTTTGTTTACCAAAAAGTTGCGTATGTGGTCCCTTTTAACGGGAACCGTTTAAAGTTGCCGTTAACACCCATCACGTGCCATTCACATGAGGGTAAAGTTGTCCTTTTACCCATCCCTTTCCTCTGTTAGCTTAAATTCACATGAATTTGGTCCTTTTTTTGCAATTAACTCTGTCGATCATAGCATAGATCTGAGAATCGACAAGGTGAAATCTCTTAAATCGGAGATGGTGTTCTGCTATTGTGGGAGGGTTGCTGTGATTCGCACCTCATGGACATCGCTAAACCCTGGACGAAGGTTTTATTCATGTCCAATTACGGTAATCGCATAATTTCATCCCAATAATGCCGTCTTATGTGATATAAATTTTGATAATTTACGTGTTATTCTCACTTCAGGGATCAAGTTGTAAGTTTGTTTGTTGGGTTGATCCTGCTATGTGTCGACGTGCAACAGAGATTATCCCAGGATTATTGAGGACAAGGAACAATCTTGAAGTGAAATTGAAAGAATGTGAAGCAAAATGTTTGAAATTGAAGTTATATCTGTTATTAAGTTGGGTAGGGTTTGCAGTGTTTGTAAAGTATTATATTTAAAAGGTAAGTTAATGAAACTGAAATCTTAAGCTCGTATGTTGTATATGTATTTTCATATTTCTATTGAAACAAATATTATTATCAGTATTATTTTTAAGTTTTGTATTAAGAGCCACAATAAATGTGGCTCAGTTATGGCAGAGATGCATTTAGTTTGGTTGGTGAAGTGAGTCGTTTGAAACTGCATTGGTATTGAATGTACATTGAATTCCTTTGGTCTATTTAAGTAGCAATTGTTGTTTACTTACCAAAGCACAAACCAGAGTAAGCACAAAAAAATGACAGATGATGAGGAGTTCTTGATCCAATTTCCGAAGCACATTGTGAAGAATGGGAGATTGGTAAGTCTTGAAATGTGTTTAAAAAAGTTTTTGATTTTCTTTCTTATAAACGTTATACTTCTTTAAGTGTTTTGGTTCATTGTGCAGACTATACCCGCAGAGTTTGTGAGACTTCAACATCTCCATTTAAAAATTTGTTTTGGAAAACAGGCATTTGTCCTGCACATACTATCCTTATCCTATTCTTATCATTTTTTTTAATTATCAGCTCTCTTCTACTTTCTACAGGCAACTCCTTTACCTGTTGTTTAACTTCATTTGAGTTTGCAAAGCTTTGCCCTAAATAAAATGAGTGTTTCAAATTCTTTTTTCCTGCTTCTTTCTTCTGTTTCTTACTAATATCTCTTACATATTTACTTCTACCACTTTCATAATCATCTTCATCAGTTTCACTATCAAAGTCAACATTGTGGCCTACATCAACATCATCAGTTTCTTGTTCTCCTATGTTGAATACATCCTCATCCTCTAAATCCTTATCAGTGTGTAAGTGGAAATTAGACATATCAACTTCAACCTCATCATCCATATTGTCCATATCAATTAAGAATTCACTATCATCACTACCTTTTGCATCACTTTTGTCATCAGTTTCAACTCCTTGACTTTCATGTCCAGAACCTGGTACACTAATATGGGAATACATGAAAGGATCAAAGTTGATAAGGTCATCATAGTCTAAAGGGATACTCTGTTGAGTAGGGTACTCCTGGACATTAGTTTCTATGTTACCATCATCATTTGCTTCATCCGGCCATTCCAACATAAGTCTACTAGAAGATGGAACTTGCTCATTTGAATCAATTTCTTTGATTACTACCTTAGAAGGTGATGTGAAGTAAGTGTGCAACTTAGTTATACCAAATTCAATGTAAACTCTGAAAATTTTGTGAACACCTACATACTTGGCCAAATTCATAACACCTTCATCACTACCTATACCACATAGGCCAAAGTCTAAATCAGATTCAGGTATTTGAAAGTGGTAATACCTTTTCAAGGTTTCATCATATCCTAATTCCTCTAAAACATCATCCAACTCATGGGCAGAAAACCTATCTATATCCAGGAGGTCAATGTAGTTCATCTTACCATCAATATACCTTCTTCCTGGGAATTTCGTGAAGTAGCCTCCATGGTGAAGCTCAATAGAGAAACGATTTGGGTCCCCTTTGCATGCAAAATATCAAAAATTTTGAGTAATGTACTTCAAAGTTGAAATCAATTAGCGAAGTTTCTAAATGAAATAACTATAAACTAACCGTAAGTTGCTTGTACGTCAACATCTTCATGTTCCATTCGAATGCGATACAAGGGATTCACCATCTTCTTCAATGTCGACAGAGTTAATTGCAAAAAAAAGGACCAAATTCATGTGAATTTAAGCTAACAGAGGAAAGGGATGGGTAAAAGGACAACTTTACCCTCATGTGAATGGCACGTGATGGGTGTTAACGGCAACTTTAAACGGTTCCCGTTAAAAAGGACCACATACGCAACTTTTTGGTAAACAAAGCACTGATTTTGCAACTTTTTCAAAAAAAGGACCAAACTTGCAATCGGGGGATAGTTAAAGGACCATTTTTGCAATTAACTCTAAGAAAATATAAAGATAATGTGTTAAATAATAGAGTTATTTAAGTAATACTTTATTAAAGTAATAGAGTTGATAAACATAGTTATTTTTAAATTTAAGTAATACTTTATTTATCTTATATTAAAATTTGAATTTAAATTAATCTTTTTTAATTAAAGTTAAAATTAAGTTTGAAGTTTGACTAATCAAAGTCAAAATTAATTTTCAATTTTGATTAAAATGAATTGTCACGATTTAAATGTAACTAAATGAATGATTAAGATATTCTAATTAAATCGGTCAAGTCTTTTATTTATATTAAAGATTATATCCAAAATATATATACATAATTAATAACATGTTTCGATTAATAATCAGTAAATTAAAATCTGTTAATTTACTATTCTTTAATTCAATAAAACTCTACATATAACTCTCGGGTTGCTAACACTATTCACATTATAACATAAACAGATTTAATATATCCTATGACATTGTTTGTAATACTTGTTATGCAAATAAACTATAACAGTTCTACTCTATATTACATTATAAAGCATTTAACTTTCTCTCTCTTAAAAATTTTAAGACTATTTAATTTTAAGTAGTACAAATTTTTTTTGCTTAAGATACAAACACATAAAGCAATAGCCTAAACAATCATTTCCTTGATTATCTCCACTAATTTAAGGCAATTATTACTTTCATTAATGAATACATTATAAAGCATTTAAATTTCTCTCTCTTAAAAAATTTAAGACTACTTAATTTTAAGTAGTACAAATTTTTTTGCTTAAGATACAAACACATAAAACAATAGCCTAAACAATCATTTCCTTGATTATCTCCACTAATTTAAGGCAGTTATTACTTTCATTAATAAATCATTAAACATCACAAAAATTATTTAATTGTCTCATTATGGCTAAATTACTTATATCAATACAATTTTAAGGCTATATATCTTTTTCTCTTATTATTCAATAATAATATTTTTTAGTTGTTTTTCAAAAACTATTTTAACAATTAATAAAATGGTTGATTGTAAATAAAAGTAAAAAAATCAAAAAATGTAGAAAATTCATGGATAGGTTAACTAACATTGTATTTCACAAATCATACCCTACTTTTTAAATAAAACATATTTTCGAGCACAAACTATTGTCATCGTCACCGTATTACGCGGATGCAATACTAATCTGTAAAGAATGAGCATATATTGATGTTTAATTGTTTATGTAATTGGCAATTTGCCAATTGGGAATGCAAAATAACCTAACGGGCTCCTCTCATTAGGTCTATGCTCTATAGTCTATACCATCTTGAGTTGTAATGGGCCGTTTTTAATTCATCACTAAATTAGCCCATAACTTAAATAGCCTTATATAATTAGACTAGTAAGCTTTGAGGCCGTGCGTACACGACGCTTCATGTTGATTTTCAAGGATGAGTATTTGTTTTTGTTAGAACAATATTGAATGTATGATGATTGTAGTCTAATATAAACATAATAGTAAAGTCATGAAATTTGATGTTTTACTATAAATTTTATAAAATTACAAACCCCAATCAAACGCCTTTAAAAAAAATTACTAATACAAGTGTAAGAGTTGTAATGTACGAAGGGAAAACTCCATTGGCTTATAAAGCATTGATTGAAAATATCTCAGTCTTTGGCTTTCGTTCCCTTTTACTTAAACACCCATTTTCTTAAAAAAAAAATATTAGTTTTATAATGAATAAGTCATGAAAATTAAAACATGTTGGAAGAATTGTTAATTTGAGAACAAAATTTGTAGTGGTTATACATATTCTTTATCTATTCTTTAAATCTTTTTTGTTGTCAAATAAACAAGCTATGGAAAGAAATGTTATGATTCCGTTAATGAAACAAAACCAAACCAAACCACATAGATAGCGTCTGTTCAATATTTATTATTTTCAAAACTCGTTGTAGAGACAAAATTACCTTCGTGTTGCGTACTCACGTCATCAACATTCACAACTTCAAGGGTCGTCCTCATGAAGAAGCTTGATTTGCATCAATATTTTTTTCTGTCAATTATAAGGTTAATCCTTTTTTTTTAACAGCAAAGGTTTCATTCATGATCAAATAGCAATACACTATGGTTTGTTACAAACTCTCTTACCCAAAATACGTGAGACACGTACCATTAACAAAAAGTCAAATTTAGAACTAAACTCACTTTGAATAAGATTTTGTATGCCACACACACACTCTAATCACAGCCTGGTCTCCATATATCATGAGCATATTCTTCATGAACATCAGCATCCAGAAGGTATGAGATCGACATTGAACAATCAGCCTCAACATCGAAATCAGTGTGAAGAGATCAGCGAAAACAGCATCAATATAGCAGCCAACTAACAGCATATTAACCGCAAGAAAATGTGGAACCATGACCCACAGCATGTTCTTGCATCCTGCGAGGATGTGAAACCGTAACCCGAAGCAAAAAGGCAACAGACAGCATGAGCAACACATCGAACAGCATCAGAACCATAAACAGCATCTTATGAACAATATTTAACGATAGCAGCACACGAATCGAATCAATGAGAGTATGCAGCGAAAACAGCACCAATAGTTTCTGTCAATTATAAGGTTAATCTTTATTTACTTTAAATCAATAAAAGTTTGAATTTATAAGGAAACAAATATAAACATAGAATCACAATTTAAACTTCAAGTGGAGACATGGTTTTAAGTCATCTAAAGTCACAACAACAATATATAAAACAACGGGATAATAGAAAGGATTTATAACTTACAATATTTGACCAAACACTTTCTTTTTAGCCATCGTCAATTATGATTAAGCTCGGGTTTAAGTCTTATATAGTGTTTTAAAGTGTAAAAATATAGGTCATATACACCAAATTCATATAAACATGACAAAACCTGGGTAGTCAATATATACCTTCGTAATGTAAAAAATAGGTCCAACACTGTAAACTTTGTCCTAGGAATCAATAAATGATCAAGATCACAGACCGAGTTGCTTGATCTGCTTATGCAACATGGCTCAAACCTCTTACAATCCAAATAAAATACCAAATTTACAAGGCTTGTATTTTCATGAAACACTATGAAAAATAAACTATACCGGATTGAGGATTAGGCTTAAACAAGATGCGAAGAAGATCAACTCGTATCAACGACACAGCTACAAGTCAAGATCAACTACACCGAAGCCCAAACACCCACCTCGTTATCATTAGAAGACGCTTCATCACCAGGTTGTCGGAGTGTAATGATTCTAACGTAGAAACCTAAGTTCTATACATTATCAACATCAAATCACTGTATCAACAAAAAAATTATATAACATTTGTACGCTCTAAATTGTCTATAATTGTAAAAGAAAATTTAAGAATAAAAACCCTAAGCAATTTAATTAACAGGGATTAAAAATAAATTTAACTGGATATTGATGGAAACGGCAATGGAATTGAATAGGATAAAACTTCGGTTCTTATTTTTCTTAGTCTACGAATGCCTTCATTTAGGACGTAATGTTTAATGACACTCTTTATTAAACATTGACTCTAAAACAAAACCAACCATATTCTTTTTTCTTGAACACCAAAAAAGGTTTAAAGTTTCACAGGTCATAGTGGCAAAAGCTATTACAAAATCCCCAAATCCTTCTTATAGATGAACATATATTCAATGTTAACATAACTAACTTTACTTTTAAAAAAAAGATATAATCTAAAAGAATGGTGAATGACAGAGACATAAAAGTAAAGTTCTAAAAAGATACTAAAAAATCAAGAACAAATCATTCATGCATTTTGTCAAACACCTGGCGTGCACTTTATTTAACAGTTGCTAGACACACCTATCAAAACGCAGGCCATTTAATGAATCCCCTGAACTGAAATCAGAACACAGCTGCAACTGAACAGGAAAACATGGACATATTGTCGACGGAGGTGCAGGTAATTAATGAAGAAATCAAAGAAGAAAGGGGATGAAGAAACATACATACCATACATGCATACATCACATCGACACACAGTCACGTCTAAATTAAAGCACACGTTCAGATTAAAACATTAAAACAAAGAAAAACTTACAGCGTGTAGAGAAACCAGGACTTGTAGGTGATGCTTGCGACGATCAGGTCTTAGATGGAAACGGGAAATGGTTGACAGGACTCAGGACGGTGTAGAGTGAGTGACCGAAAATTTTGTATAGATAGGTCGGTGGAGAAGCATAGAGCTAGAGACTGGTGGAGAGAGAGGGTTTCGTGAGTAGAAGTTAGCTACAGGCCTTCAGTCAAAAATAGAAGAATGGTATTTTAACAGTGAAGGTTTGAGGATGAATAGTTAGTGACTGTTATAGTACACGTGTTGATTAAAGAAGGTTATATTGGTTTTTATATATACTAGTTAAACGACCCGTGTATCAACACGAGATTATATAAATTAATTTTAAATTTATATAGTTTTAAAGAGTCAAAACACATATAGTAAAAATAATTACAAAGCATAAATAGGAAAATAAAATCTCGTAAGAAAATAAGAAATGAATAACCATTACAGAATTTTGAAATCTATACATAAGATTATTCATTAAATTTTTTGTAAAACCTCTTTATAAACAACATTCATGGTATTATTAGTATGGTTTCCTTCATCATCGTAAATTAAAACTTTTAACCAATCCTTACTCTTCACTCGAGAAACCGTCACATATAACTATCCATGAGTAAAAACGTTTATTTTTAATACTTTTTATAAATACTCTTTTTAATAAATATAAAGTTACATTATACGTTTAAAAGTTTTTAGTATAATATTAATGTGTTTCTCGTGATGGAGCTTTATCCCGACATTGTAAAGACATAACTATAATATTATTGTCAGTGTTATAATATCAAGTGCTTTAAATACATTTTTATTAGCCAATTATATGTTTGAATATTTGAAATTGTAAACTAAATTTATTAAAAGTTAAATAATGATGACATCCATCTAAGTATACGCAAATTAGATCGCATAAAAATAATATTCTAACATAGAATATATTATGTCTATACATACGTAAATCACTTAAGGGTAATTTATTATTTAATTAAATATAATTGAAAACACGAGATCTCACTGAATTCAAATATCCATGTAATAATAACTTTTATTTTATGTATTAAGTTCTTAGTTCAAAAATAAGAAAACTTAGACAATTAAAATTTTTATATAAAATTTCAAGTTGTATGTGTAGTTACAAAACTCACTATCATTACAGTTGTTTCACTACCTAGTAATTATGTAGAGTTCTAGTTTCTGAAAGGTTATTTACTCATAACCAACAATTAATTTTAAAAAACTCTAACGGTAGTGGTAGTTTTGTAAACAACTTTATGCCACTAACTATTAGTTATAGTAATTCTTTTTATCGAAATACCAAGAAATCAGTGATTATATCGACTACATTATGTAGAGGGAATAACTATAAAAGACGAATAAAATGTCCAATAACTACTTAGATGTTGATAAAACAATTAAATTATACTAATTATTTAAAAAAACTCATATTTCGATAAAATTTATATCAAAACGTAGATAAAAATGAGACGATTACAAATATATAATTATTTTTTCTCAAAACAAAATATATTTGAAGTTATTAAACATAATTTTCAAATAACTTATAATTAATTACATTAATATACAATTTTCTTAAAACCCCCTCACATATTTCATACTTACCCCTTAACAATTTACATTAAACCCCTTCCAATTAATGTAATTATGTAGAAAGAATCGTGAAGACTTAAGCCTTTGAAGCCCCATGTGATGTCATAATGCTTTATTTTCCATTTTTTTAATTTTTTTTAAATGAAGGGCTATGATTGGTGGAGATTTTTTAGGGAAGGGAATGATGAGGTAAACATCCTTTTCTTTTAATAAGGATATAAGATAGGTAGATTAGATAAGATAATACTATCGAAGATCACAATTATGATTGAACAAGGTTTTGGTGTCCACGCGTTGCGGCGCGCGAGGTTTTAACGAATACATTTTATAATATATAGAAACCAACACTTTTTTTTACTCGCGCATTACGTCGTTGAAAGAGAATCCCGAGTTAAACATAAAAGTTATTCTAGATTATGAAGTTGATACTTTGTGTCCTCCTTCTTCGTATAAACAATCATCATTCACGCAAAAAGTGTGGATACCCACAAGATTCAACATGAATGATAAATTTATAAATTTTAGAAGTATGAATGTCTATCATTTATAACATATATGACAAGTTCGAGAAGTATACATTAAGATTATATTGATAGTAGCATGATTGAGACACATTTGTTTATAACATAGCATGTCAAATTATAGGAATATGTAAAATACATCTGACAAAAAACACATCTAATATTTTAACCTTAATGCAGTTATCAACCAAGAACCCTAACTTAATTATCCGCGAGATTGATTTGATTATGTTGTCTGTATATATAAGGTGGAAGATCTGTTCATATATCTATGTATCAAACATGTATACTTACATAAACAAACTTTAAATTACACATCTATTAAAAACCAAACTGAAAAACCCCAAGAAATCTGAACTTACCACAGACACGCACTACCATTGTAAAAATATGCAAAATCGAGCCTCATCCACTACTAATCGTCACACAAATCAACCATGTGTCATACAACATTAGAAAGTAGTGGTGGACATAAGATTATTTTCAAATGTTAATTTTAACTATATTAGACTTTGAAGTAGACTATGTTGATTAATTATTTTCAGATATTAAATTTAACTATATTAGACTTTGAAGTAGATTTTGTTAATTAGTTTTTCAAATATTAAGTTTAATAAATTAGACTTTGAGATATAACTTTTTTATAAAATAATAATCCTTGTGAGAAAACTATATTTACCATAAAGAAAAAGTCTTTAGTTTAGATAAATAATATCCTAAAAGTTAAAAAAAACTCTATTTGATAAATGTTAGTAGTTTTAATTTAATGTATTAAACGAGTAAACACTTCCGCGCTTTGCTCCAGGATAAATTACTATTTTGTCTGCTTTGAATATTTTTATTTACTTCAAATTTTATATTAAATAATAATTTAAAAGGTCTCAAATTTAAATACGACTTCCCATCACTGACGTTAATATAAATAATCATGATGCTAATTCTTAACTCATTATATATTATATAAGGTTACATAACAACATCTGGAGTAAAACGAAATAAAATTATTTAATAGTTCTTTTACATAATCCAATTCTACAAGTATAATATATAAAATAAGGTATATATTTTTTCTATCAATTTATTAAAAAAATAGTAAAGTAAAAATTATATTTTAGCTTCTCTAATAGACATAATAAAATGTGAAGTAAAATAAAATTTAGAAAGAAATAAAACAAAAGAAAATGTAAGTAAAATAAGATACATGACTGCCGATCAAAAACTAAAAAATAATGAAACATAATACTAATAACAATAATAATAATAATAATAATAATAATAATAATAATAATAATAATAATAATAATAATAATAATAATAATAATAATAATAATAATAATAATGAAAAATGTAGAAACAAAAGGAAGAAAAAATAAGAAAAAAAAATGCCTTAGGCAGGATTCGAACCCCTCACCTTATGGTTGCGGGTGAGGGGCATTTACCATCTCAGCTAGAAGAATTCTTGTTTATAACGATGCAAACATAAAATATATATTAAATCTTTTGGCGCAAGTTAGCAAACCTTATTTATGAACAGTGTTTCTGGCCCATTTTAAGCCTTGTCTATTGTATATATTATTAATAAATCCAACAAGTTAGGGTCGATGAGAATGACGTACGTGTTACCTCTTGTTTGCGAAATAATCAAATCTGATCACTAAAATATACAGGTTTTGATGATGGCCAAATAACACACTTTTCAGTTAGAATGAAATTAAACATGTGTTGTTTAATTTTCTGAATTGCATGTTACAAACAATAGAATATCAATAAAGACTCATTTCAGTAAAGAGTTTCAGCAGAAGGCAAAGAGAAAAATACTTTGAAGCATTTCAGATGCGTAAAAGACTCTGAAGCCTTCAAGATGGGTAAATGACAAACATCAGCTGAACATCTCTTTAGCGGACACGCTCATCACTAAAATACATCACTAAAGACAAAATCTATTATAGACGTTTTAGTGAAAGGCTTGTATTACGTTTATCTTTACAACTCTGTCTGAACAATATAAAGGCTGAACATGTGTTGTTCATTTAGGCCTATGATCTTATATTTGTAGAAGTATTAGTATCCTTTTTGTATCATCTGAAAGATACAAACAAGATCAAGTTTTATCTCTGAAAAATGTTAAAGCTATTTCTGATAAAAAGATCTCGAAGATATGTCAAACACTAAAGAACGACTAGCAACTATATCTTTTATGTGAAGACAAATATGAAGAACACGGGTTGACAAATGAATGTTCTAAAGGAAGAAGTTATATTCCCAATGCAAAAGGATAAGACAAATATTAGTATATTACCATTGGGAAAAATCTTTCAGACCACTTGCCTATTTGTTTTATAATATTATTTATGTCTTTTCAACTGTCATGCAATCATGTAAGATCTTTCATACCTTCGGTTAAAGATGTCTATAAATAAACATGCATTTATAACATGCACATACACACCTTAAATCCCACTGAACATCTACTCAAACGAACTTAACTGAAAGTTATTAAGTAAAACAAGGTTCTTATAGTTTGCATTAAGTGTAGAATCACACTTGTCCATGTGTTGGACCTCTTGATACATTAATTGTTGAAAGAGAAGTTAATCTATGTATTAGACACTTTAGCTGCTATCTTTTATTATATAAGGAATTTCGGCTTCCTCGTACATGTAGTTCTTGATTTATTAATTAATTAAAATTATATTAAAAGTATAAGATTGTGCAAAAAAATTAAAAAGCTTAAGTTTGTATTCAACCCCTCCCCAGTTCTACAAATAATTGTTATTGCGTACTCACTCTAAGACTAACACCTCTAAATGAGAATGTCAGAGTTGTCGAGACAAGGGTGAAGATCGAGAATGCCGTACAATTTTGAGTTCTCACTTTCCTCGTCGAATATTTCCTTATATCTATCAACTATGTATCTAACAACTATGTTTGTGATATCCGTTGTACATTTCTAATTTTACCATCAGCAACCTTAAATGTTGGTAGTTGCAATGAACAATTTGCTTACTCTTAGTTCTTCTTTTATATAGTTTGCATTTGTAAAGAATTTGATAACATTATTGACACTAAGGTTAACTTAAGAAAACAGTGTTTTTTAGCATTTATATGCAAACTAATTATACTAATTAACATTTATCAGCAAATAAACAGTAACCTCTTGTCTTTTCTATTTAACTATTATTATATATATTTGAAAGCTATACTTTAGAAGCCTTTGATTCACGGATAAAGATAGTAAAGACACTTATGAACCATATTTTTGTGCTGAAATTCATATTTTATTTTTATCCTTACTTTTTATTTCTCTTCACATAAAATATGAGCAACAATCATGTTTATAATCTTTATATAAAATAAAGCAGCTTATGAATCATTTTTGTTATATATTGCCCCGGAGGTAAAATTATAAAATTATAAGAACTCAAATCCCCTGTAAAATAGTCAAATCTAGATACCTCCATCGCTCTCATTTTTAATGTATTCCACCTTGGTGTTTTGTTCTATCTTTCTTAATTTTTTATACTTATTTATTTTATTTTATAACTTTTAATACATAATATTTGGTATAGATATGAAGGGGAGGGTTCATGAGAGAAGTGTTTTTTTTTTTACGAGAAGTGCGAGAAGCAATTTTAACCATTGATTGGTTTTTGATCTTGTGGTTCACATTAATAATAGTTAATATTATTATTTAACTCAAAAGGGCAAATTATTAAACAAAGATATTTATCTCTCCTCTCCTCAATTAATTTTTCTCTCTCTCTAATTAATTTTTTTCAGATTTTTAGAATTTACATTTTAATTTATTATTGATATGATGTTCATTACTGAACACAATCTACATTTTACAAATTTCATGTTATATATACAACATTTATTAGTGAACACATCCGCACCCAACCGTTATAAATAACCATTAACGAACTTTTTAAACCATATATTCGAAGTTCACTAGTGAGTATATTACATATATATAACCAAAGTTTTTCTAAACAAACAATGTTACTAATAACCAATCTAGAAAAAGGTTTCAAAACAAAAACAACTTTGTTCACCAGTAAACATCAACAGAAATAAACATATTTGATATATGTACTATTTTAATATTCAACATATTATTTATAATTGTGTTCACTAATAAACACTTATTAAAATACATAAAAAACTAAACAACTCTTAAAGAAAAGAACTCCTAAAAATTCAAATAAAAAAACCCATTTTATTTCTTCGTGCATCAGTTACAAGAAAGAGAAAAGGAACATCTTGCAAAATCCAAAAGAAGCCCACAGGTAAGATGACTGAATGCTCACAAGAAATAGTAAAATTCAAGACACTTGTCCATTTACTTGTATAAACTTGTACCTCACTATCTTTAAAGTAAATAAAAAATGTAAGTATTATAGAAAATACAAAAAATAAGAAGTAAATACATATTCTTTCTCGAAGGCTTTAAAGGGTGGTGAACTGGTGATCGGAATCATGAGCCATGGATGGCGACAGTTGATGTCGTCGACCGTGAAGGGATGGAATCTGTTATTCGATGGTGAAGGTGGCAGCAGCTGTAGATCGACAATGGTCATGACTCTTCACAGCGTATTTAATGGTGAAGGCGGCGGCCGGTGGCTCTTGGCGGTGGGTGTTGTCTAGGTGGGTTTCTTCCGTTGGTGGTGGGGCGGAGGCCGGGATCGAAGAAAGAGGGAGAGAGAAGACGTCCTCTTCATTAATTGGTGATGAACGAGACATCCTCTTCTTCCATGGCTAGGTGATAAACGGTGGCGAGCAGGGCAACGAAGGAGCGAGTTGGGAGGCTAAAGGAAGAGAGAGAAGATGAAATTGGAGAGGACGATTAGAGATGATAGGCCGCCGGGGGGGGGGGGGGGTTTGGGAAGATATTAATTAGGTTAAATTAATTTGCTGTCAAATTTACAAATCTATTTAGGCTTAGTGTTTATTTCCCACAATTTCATTTTAATTACTAAAAGTGTCACACATCATCTTAATCATTGATTAGATGATTCAAGGGTTCGAAATACTTTTCGCAATAAAAACACTTTTCACATGAATCTTTATCTAGATATGAATATATATTTGTGACGTTTTTTTATATGTATTTGATATAAATTTTATTATCATATGATATTTATTAAATAATTATTTTTTGAAATCGTATAAACATCATTTTATATTAAAATTAAAATATATATTAAAATGCAAACTAAAAAATTTGTTTACAAATATACATTTAAATTCACATCTAACATTGAATACTAAAACTAATAAGAATTCTGTACTATATTGGATTAAAAAGTTAGAATGGTTTTAGGAGAGTTTTTTATTATTATAATTTTTTAAAAAATCTTTCTTTAGTTGTAAAAACAATAATGTCAAATCTTATATAAGAATTTATTACCAATTATGAATTTTTTAAAATAAAATTTCACCATATTATATTTCGATTTCAGTTTATATACTATTTATTCTCATTTTTGCTTTTCACAAAAGGTTGTTTAAGGGGAGACTATTTTTCACAAAGTCTTTCTTACTGGATCCATCAAGCATTTGCGGTGGAGGAATATATCACCTCTAAGGTGTTTACCAAAGATATAACCTATGACCTCAAGGAGGACATGTGCCCTAACCACTAGGCCGTCTTGTTGGTCCTCATTTTTTGCTTTAACACGTAAAACTTTGGTTTTTATGTGTTCATCTTTATTTTTGCTTTCCGTGAGTTATAAAAATCTCATTAGATTTGGAAGGAAGAGTGAGGGTGAATGTAGAATTACCAACTATTCACAACACTATCTAAACGATGGTTTTGTTATCTACTTCTGTTTATATTTAACTCATACATAGTTATCACTTTAAAAATTAAAAATTAATAAAAAAAATAAACAAGGACCAGATTCGTACGTAATTAAATTAAATGGCGAATTAAACAAATTAGTTAATTAGATGGTGAAATTGAATTACCATACACATAATTAACAACGAAAATTAGAATTATGGGCATTTTTATTAAAAGAAAATTACGAAAATAAGCTTATTGAAGACTTTCACGGCTACATAAATCAAATAAATGTCTAATTTTTGGTGTAGGCTCTGACCGTGAAAGCCAAACCCAATATCATGAAAGGCACTAAAAACTTCAATATCTTGACAATATGTTGTTGACTCTTTTCTGAAGTTCTGATCGTAGAGATAAAGTCTGAATCTCGGGTTTTAGACACAGCTATTTTTCGTTTATCTGGAATTGTTGACCGGTCAATGTTACCAATATAATATTTGTCCATCATTTTCTTAGCATCATCGGTGTGCCCAACATCATCAAAATCTTCGGTTGCATCTTTGCCTACAATTAATAATTATAAGTTAGCAACAACAATAACAAAAAGAAAAACCATTTTACTTGGGTAAGAATTAAGAGACAAAATATATATATACCAGTTACTGCTAGAATAACTTCGGGACCTCCAGGATGTCTTTCCATAAATGGGGTTAGATCATAAACCTGTTACAGTTTATGCTCACTAATGCATAAGTCGAAATGATAAATGAAAGTGAAGAGAGAATGAATACCTAAGTTTTCAAAATCGTTGTAAATAATGTCTTTGGAACAAAGATCTTAAGCTCATATTTACAAAATAAATGGATTCCAACATACAGAGAAAAGATATGGATGAGCACATCCAACGATTTATGTCATACAACAATCTTGTGACTATACCTTCTTTTGTATTGCTCCAACTCAAAACCAATTAACTATGAATAAAGTAAATCATAACCATTATGAAACACAATACAAAATCACACAAGCTCGTCCGATATTCAAAACAATACTCAACAATTAATTGTAGTATTAGTCGGTAGAGGATCCCTACGATCAGTGATCCAAAGTTAGAATCATGTTGAAAGTTATGTCTAAATGAAACATTAATCTAATTAAATACTCTTTCTCCTTAAAATTCTTGAAAACACATTACACATGCATCTCTAGTCTCTACTGATTAAAACGAGTTGCTTCGATTTTCTTTTTTTTTTAAATAAAAGCAGAAAGTATTTCCGTTAAATCATTAATAAGATACATCTAATATGCATAAATTTAGCATAGTACTGAATCAAAGTTTACAAGAGCTTCTTAATTAATTACTAGCTTGCATACAAGTACTTACTTAACAAGCTATAAAATCTCATAATGAATAATTCATCGAATTACCAATTAATTAACAGGCTATAAAAATTAATGAGAACCACAAAAGTGTATAAAATTAATTAATTAGTAAAATCAGAAAATTTTAAAACCTTTCCGGAGATGACAACCCAACAATCTTTGGTTTTGTTGTGCTTAGACACTTCAGCAAACATGAACGTTTTCTGTTCAGGAGCCATTAATAAATCTGCTTGCTACTGCGTAAGAAATAATTAATTAATAACAAAACTAATTAATAACTCCACTTAAATTTATTTATGGACGGACATCATAAAGTATCAACATATTTTATAAGCTTGTCTAGCTCTTCAGTTAAAAATATATTTGTTAAAAGTATATCATTTCTTATATATATCAAAGTAGAAGGATATATGTGTAGAAAAACTTATAAAGTCCATAAACTCCACGTATCTCTCTTTGATGGTTTACCTAAGAAACTAAAAATTCAGGATAATATAAAAATAAAAGTTATAGTTCATGAAAATGTATTAAAATTTAAATGTTTTGTCATTGTATATATTTAACTTTCAAAATTAAATTTAAATGTATTGATCAACTCTTGAAACTTACTCTCAATCTGTTAAACCTTCAAACTTTGTATTTCCAACTTTACATATTTTGCTATTTTATATATCTAATTTTTCAGGTAAGTCTTGAGAGTTTAATATATTAAAAGATAAGTTTGAAAATCAGATACATACAATAACATAATCTATAAAAAGTTAACATGGTTGTATAAAATAAAATTACAGAGATATAGAGAAGATTTAGGAGGTAGTAAAGGGCTTACAGAGATATTGAGGACGAAGCTTTAGCAAACCACAGAGTCTATTGGGCAATACCCTTTTGAATATATTATATAAATTATTTGTGCACGCCAATTTTGACGGCATGCTCTAATTAATCGTATGATAAGAATTTATTAATAAGTGTTAGAAGTCGTAAAAAGGTGGTAACTTGAGTTCGTTGCATGCGCCATATCTGAAAAGTGGAAACAAATAATTGAATAGATTTATACCCGTTTTCGTTTATATTAATTTGTTTACTTAAGGGCTTCTGGATGTGTTTATACTTTATACTATGATTTATAAACTTATTAAAATTTTGAATATGCTTGTAAACTATATTTATCTTTGTATATTAAAATAAAACGGGTCATAATGTTATAATTTCACTTTTCTCACTAATTATCCTTGTTTATTTTCGTTGACAAATGAAAGATTTCTTATGTCAAAAATCTTAAGCCGTGAAATTTGAGTTGATCGCGAATCTTACGTGAAATTTTACCTCTATTACACTATATTCACCAATTATTTTGATTTCTCTTTATGTTGTTATTGAGGTAATGTCACATAATATATAATTATTTTAGGGTGTTGCACCTTTAAATGGCGTGATTTTTTTTGTTTTATTTTTTATTATGTATGTACTTAAAATAATTTGTATAGTCCACTTTTATTGCTTAATTTGTCTTTATTTTTAATTAGTTTTGTTATTATGCAAATACATATACACATTTTTTACGTTTTTTTTCCTACTTTTTTAGGTTTACTTATTTGCAAAAAGAGGAGAGTGATCTTATTGTCGTTGACATGCCCTCTCTGTGGTGGCGTAGATGAAACAAAAAATGATATTTTTGTACAGTGTCCAATTAGCAGAAGGAGAAGGGTATTGGGGGACGTAAGCAGATGGTGGAACATGGAGGGAGAGTCTGTCAAGGACATTGACCGTCTTCTAAAATGGGGCCTCTCTTTAGGTTTCGGAGGTAAACTCCTACATGCATTCATGGGAGTTCTATACACATACTTGTGGTTGATCATTTGGAAATGCAGAAATGAAAAGTCTTTTTACCACCAGCTTCGTGAATGGAATTACTGGTGTTTACAGATTCAAGCTTACTATTTTTTCTGGATAAAACATAGAATCGGGTGGGGGGAGGTGTTTATTGTACACATGAAGTGATTGGTGTCTTCTTCCTTCATCTTGTTTAGGTTATTAATATGGTTTTGTTTCATTCATTTGATTGTACTTCAGGCCGAACCCTATGTAATTTTGGGTTGCTAGTAACTATTTAGTTGCCAATCA